>CM023484.1:49640050-50007874 GCA_013339685.2 Hyalomma asiaticum
GATCAGAAGTCGCACAAAATGCGTTTTCCCGCATCGTAGAGCATTCCTCTACTTATTGCGCGCCTTCCTGAATAAAAATACGGTCTCTCAAAATCTTGCCCAAAATGCCAAAAAAGGTAAGACTATAGTATTGGGTTTTTTGTGAAATTTTGACTCGATCAGAAGTCGCACAAAATGCGTTTTCCCGCATCGTAGAGCATTCCTCTACTTATTGCGCGCCTTCCTGAATAAAAATACGGTCTCTCAAAATTTTGCCCAAAATGCCAAAAAAGGTAAGACTATAGTCTAGGGTTTTTTGTGAAATTTTGACTCGATCAGAAGTCGCTCTAAATACGTTTGGCCGCATCGTAGAGCACTCCTCTACTTATTGCGCGCTTTCCTGAATAAAAATACGGTCTCTCAAAATTTTGCCCAAAATGCCAAAAAAGGTAAGACTATAGTATTGGGTTTTTTGTGAAATTTTGACTCGATCAGAAGTCTCACAAAATGCGTTTTCCCGCATCGTAGAGCATTCCTCTACTTATTGCGCGCCTTCCTGAATAAAAATACGGTCTCTCAAAATTTTGCCCAAAATGCCAAGAAAGGTAAGACTATAGTCTTGGGTTTTTTGTGAAATTTCGACTCGATCAGAAGTCGCACAAAATGCGTTTTCCCGCATCGTAGAGCATTCCTCTACTTATT
This sequence comes from Hyalomma asiaticum, assembly GCA_013339685.2. Taxonomy (NCBI): domain Eukaryota; kingdom Metazoa; phylum Arthropoda; class Arachnida; order Ixodida; family Ixodidae; genus Hyalomma; species Hyalomma asiaticum. The sequence goes on from CM023484.1 coordinate 49,640,732, forward strand.
GCGCGCCTTCCTGAATAAAAATACGGTCTCTCAAAATTTTGCCCAAAATGTCAAAAAAGGTAAGACTATAGTATTGGGTGTTTTCTGAAATTTTGACTTGATCAGACGTCGCACAAAAGGCGTTTTACCGCATCGTAGAGCACAGTGGCGCACCGACGGGGGGGGGGGGGGGAGGTTAGGGTGTTGTAACCCCTCCCTGAGGCCGACCTAATCCCATCCCACTCCGTAACTGCTCCTATGTCCTAGAAGAATGTGGCGCTAATGTCTCTGCAAAATGCCGAAAAAATAATAAAAATAATCATCATCATTGGTGTTACTATTATTTGGCATTTTATTTACGTTTTTTTACACACGCAACAACCGTGTAATGGCCTGCCCGGCCCTTCGTGAAAAATTGAACCCCCCCCTGGTAGAGATCCTGGGTGCGCTACTGGTAGAGCATTCCTCTACTTATTGCGCGCCTTCCTGAATAAAAATACGGTGTCCTCAAAATCTTGCCCAAAATGCCAAAAAAAGGTAAGACTATAATCTTGGGTTTTTTGTGAAATTTTGACTCGATCAGAAGTCGCTCTAAATACGTTTGGCCGCATCGTAGAGCATTCTTCTTCTTATTGCGCGCCTTCCTGAATAAAAATACGGTCTCTCAAAATCTTGCCCAAAATGCCAAAAAAGGTAAGACTATAATCTTGGGTTTTTTGTGAAATTTGACTCGATCAGAAGTCGCACAAAATGCGTTTTCCCGCATCGTAGAGCATTCCTCTACTTATTGCGCGCCTTCCTGAATAAAAATACGGCCTCTCAAAATTTTGCCCAAAATGTCAAAAAAGGTAAGACTATAAGTATTGGGTTTTTTGTGAAATTTTGACTCGATCAGAAGTCGCACAAAATGCGTTTTCCCGCATCGTAGAGCATTCCTCTACTTATTGCGCGCCTTCCTGAATAAACATACGGCCTCTCAAAATTTTGCCCAAAATGCCAAAAAAGGTAAGACTATAGTATTGGGCTTTTTTGTGAAATTTCTGACTCGATCAGAAGTCTCACAAAATGCGTTTTCCCGCATCGTAGAGCATTCCTCTACTTATTGCGCGCTTTCCTGAAAAAAAAATACGGTCTCTCAAAATTTTGCCCATAATGCCAAGAAAGGTAAGACTATAGTCTTGGGTATTTTGTGAAATTTTGACTCGATCAGAAGTCGCACAAACTGCGTTTTCCCGCATCGTAGAGCACTCCTCTACTTATTGCGCGCCTTCCTAAATAAAAATACGGTCTCTCAAAATTTTGCCCGAAATGCCAAAAAAGGTAAGACTATATATAGTCTTGGGTTTTTTGTGAAATTTTGACTCGATCAGAAATCGCACAAAAGGCGTTTTACCGCATCGTAGAGCACAGTGGCGCACCGACGGGTGGGGTGGGGTTGGGTGTTGTAACCCCTCCCTGAGGCCGACCTAATCGCATTCCACTCCGTAACTGCTCCTGTCCTAGAAGAATGTGGCGCTAATGTCTCTGCAAAATGCCGAAAAAATAATAAAAATAACCATCATCATTGATGTTACTATTATTTGGCATTTTATTTACTTTTTTTTACACATGCAACAACTGTGTAATAGCATGCCCGGCCCTTCGTGAAATATTGAACCCCCCCCCCCCCCTCGTAGAGATCCTGGGTGCGCTACTGTGATAACATCACCCCGATCGGGACACCTGCCGTCGATGCGGCAGGTGTCCCGGTCCCAGAGAAAGGCCCCGCCGGTCTTTAACGAGCATGAAAACACGCGAGGCTGGGGAGGGGGGGGGGTAGCGTCGCTCGGCTGTCGGCTGCCGAGATAGCGCTATCTTGGCAGCCATCAGCGGCTCGTAAACACTTCTACGTGCTGCGCCTTCCCTGGAGCAGCCGTACGTTTTGCAGCGTTACGTTAGATCGTATCCAAAACAGTTACCGCCCTAGTTGCATTATATTACACGTTATTTCAAACGTGTTTGCGAAATATCCGCGTAATTTACGCAGCCCCTTTTCGGAGTTCTAAAATCGTGAAAAAAGTGCGCAAATTACGCGAGTAAATACGGTATGTATATTGGCCCGCTTATTCGTTTTCGAAATGACGTTGAAGACGCTAGTCTTGATCTTATCAAGGCTGTCCAGGTGCGACAGCCCGGTTCCCTCCATGCCGCGCAAGAACGGCGAATGCAACAGCAACAGCAAAAGGCGCGAGCTGTGGTTGGCTGATCAAACTCGCAAAACAGCAACAAAAAAATAAAAATTACAGCATATCCACGGAGTGAATGATGATGTGTCGGCGAAGCTCGGGATGTTCATCGTAGATCGTGCCGAGTTCAGGATTAATTTAGTTAACGCGCATGCTACGAATCCTCACGGTTCAACTATGCACAATGCACAAGTGAAATCTCCCACCGGCACTTCAGTGCAAGTCAAGATCCAGTGTATATATATATATATATATATATATATATATATATATATATATATATATATATATATATATATATATATATATATACATATATATATATATATGGGTTGCCGGTGAACGCTTCTCCAACGCGAGCAGTCGGTATTTCTCAATCAAGAAACTCGCTAGGAGACGCTGCCTGCGCCAACGTTGTCTCTCGCGTTTGCCGGGGAGCGCGTGGCTCCCGGCGCTCGCGGCGAGGGCGAGCGCCGGGAGCCACGCGCTCGCCCTGGGCGCGTGCGTGCCTCCCGGCAGGCACGCGCCGGTGGCTACCTACTACATACATCGGGGACGCGCGACCCACGCCTTAAGGAGCTTCGCCCCTAAAAGGCGAAAGGAGGAGGACGTCAGCTCCTTCGTTCTTGCTCTCCGAGCCGACGGTTACGCGGAGAAAGCATGCGAGAGAGAGAGAAACGAAAAAAAAAGAAAAAAAAAGCCGTTCCGCAAGTTGGAGACCGTGCAGTCCGAGCCCTCTCGCCCTTACGTTTTTTCGAGCGTTTCGGGTGTCGGCAGAGGCGTGGTGCCGCGCGGAGGTCGGCGGGCGCTGCGAGTGCCAAAGCGCACCTTCGAACTCGCGCGCCGAGCCGCGCTGCCCCGGAGGTCGCGGAGCGCGGCGAGCGCCGATGCGCACCATCCAGCTCGCGCGGCGTTCGATATATCCGAAGGCAGGTAAAAATACCGTTCGATATAAACGTGCGAATTTCTATACTTTTACAAAGGATTTTCAAGGGGATAACTTACGAGTTCGATATACCTGAAAATTCGATATATGTGGGTTCGATATATCCGTGTTCGACTGTATTAAGTGTCTCGAACTCCATTGTTATGTTCAATATTAGGAGAGAAAAATGAATGTGAAAGGTTACGTTTTGAATTCTGTGCCGGAACTTAGGCCTAATGATGTCAGGAGGCCCCTGCCCCCCTTTTGTTTTCTCTAAATCTAGCCAAACTCTCTCAAACGTTTGGAGACACACGGTGTTTCTTGTATGTGTGTTTTACTAACATAATTGTGTATAAGCCAATGAGATATTATTAATCAGATATTATCTTCCCTTTGCCGTTTCCCGGCTTATCAAACATCATGTCCAAGTAAGAATGGTACTTTTGACATGGTGAAAAAGTAATTTACTGATACGAGAAATATAGTTTTTTGCTTTAGTATATCTTGAAAATGTGTTGTTTTCGGCAAGACGTCATTCCAGGTTTTATTTTTCTTTCGGCGATATTATTTAACTTAGACCAAGTATTCTACTGAAGTAATTGCATTTTCAATATTGCCTTTGTTTTGATTCCTTTTAAGAAAGCAGCTAGCTGCTACTTGCAGTGAAGCACATTGTTTGAGTATTACACTTACAAAAAGAAAAAAGCACATTTGTTAATTTCAGCTAGCGGGATTCTATCTTTTTTGTAACATAATAGCTGGGCATCAAAAATATTTATTCCTGTACTTGTCATTAACATGTCGCTTGCTGAAGGCTGCGCTACGCTACATATACTGTCTTCAGCGGTGTACTTGTCTTTCTCGGAAAAGTTTTTTCAGCTGTTGTGAAAATGACATCGTTCGTTACATTGACGGAAACAAGCATGCTTGTTGTACCCAATAGAACAGAAAAAATAACTTGGTCCTGAAAGTCGTGAAAAAAAAAAACGACCGGTGGCGCCATGCTCGGTGATGAGTGGCAATTCTTCAAGTGTAATGAAAAACCAAGAAAAACCTGTGCAGGTTCAATTATCCTGCTTAAAAGCTAATAAGAATAAATATTACTTACAATTGGATTTGACACACATCTGGTTGCATTCTTTCACGCTGGGGAGTAACGTGACGTTCATTGTTAAATTAATATTGCAGAAACCCAGTAACCAGTGTTGCCGGTGTCCCTGCACATTGAGAACGGATGTCCACGAAGATCGAAAAATTATGTTTTAAATATTCCTACCGACTTCCTAGCGAAACCACTGGGAGCTTGTACCATTTGAATGGTGTGATTTTCATGGCGGTAAAAAAAAAGAAGAAAAATAAAATCGATGAAGGAGGTTAGACAGCTCACTTAAGGAGGTGGCGACAGTGTTCACGGCAGAAATAATAATCTCAAGACATCGCTAACACCGTACGTTTCCCGAAGAACCCGAATGTGTAAGCCCATCACCGTGGCACTATACATGCGTCAGTGAACACAATTTAATTTCTCATATTAAAATCCATCAGGAAAATCGTAAACTGCGACTCAACTAACACGTACACACATGATAGCCCGGACTGTAATTTGAACGTGTAAGTTGCTATGGTACTCTAGTGGCTATGGTACTCGACTGCAGATCAGAGGGTCGCGGGATCGAATCCCGGCTATGGCGGCTGCATTTCGATGGAGGCGAAATGTTGAGGCCCGTGTGCTGTGCGATGTCAGTGCAGGTTAAAGAACCCCAGATGGTCGAAATTTCCGGAGCCCTCGACTACGGCGTCTCTCATAATCAGAGCTGGTTTTTGGACGTTAAACCCCACAAAACAAAATAAGAAAGCATAATTCTGTTACAACGAGGTGATGCAAACGCTGTAGCACTCCTTTTTTATACACGTTGTCGGGGTGCAGTGAGCCTCCACCCTGACAATGCTTGACCCCCTCCAATGCGTCGGCGCCGACTGTCGTCCGCTAGCCCCTGACTGCGGTTCCGGCGACTGGTTCGCTGAATCATCCACGCACTTCCAAATACGAGTGAGTAGTAGTGAAGCGCTGTTAATACGATTTAGAACTAAATATAACTGTCGTTATTCTGAAATGTTGGGTTTTCTGAAGTACGCAGCAGTGAAATAAAATTTTATATTGAAACTATGGGAAGTCGATGTGGGATTTCTGAAAAGTTCGTTACTGTGGTATTCGCTGTAACGAGATTTTACTGTATACACCCCGCACAGTTGGACGGAATGACATGGACGAAAAAGGGCACTGCACCGACCACTCTAAAAACTTGATCGTGAAAAGACGTTATGGCTCCTGCATGGGAGCCTTTACTTTGAACAAGGCTCCCGCAGTGTGGTCGGCGCCCACAGTGCGTTGTTATGGGGATAACTGCCCTCGTTGCGGTGGGCGGGCCATATCTCGCGCACATAAAGTTCGCGTGTAAACTGAGGCCCCCAAAACTTCATTTCCCCTCTCACGGCACAAAATCCAAGTCACAGACAGTGGGAAGTTTGACTTGTTCTTGACGAAGCCCAGCGAGCCGCCGAAGATCAGTGGAGCCTTGGAATAGTCTAGGAACCCACATGTACTGAAAGAAAAAAAAAAGGGGGGGGGGAAATAAAGAAAAAAAAAACGCACAAGAGGAATAATGTTTGTGCTACTAGTCTACTACTTCGATGAACAGATCGCTAAAAACGATGTAGACCAGCCTGACCAGGGAACATCGCTGGAGCCAACGTTTCCACAAATGGACTTGTCTTCGTCAGGACGGCGACTGCCTTCTCGAGCGTTCGTTTCTGTACGCAAGTGCACGCTCTCCCAGCCCGTCCACAAAAGGAGAGGAGAAGAGTGGCACGTGCGAACAACAACAACAAAAAAGTTCTTTCAAGCTATATTAGTCACGCTAACACCTGTCACTAAACTTCCTCCGCCCCCTACCCTCCCCCCCCCCCTTTTTTTTTGTTGTTCGCACTTGCCGCTCTTCTCCTCCTCTCCTTTTGTGGACGGGGGAGAGCGTACACTTGCGTACAGAAACGAACGCTCGAGAAGGCAGTCGCCGTCCTGACGAAGGCAAGTCCACTTGTTGAACCGTTGCCTCTAGCGACATTCCCTGTTCTACGTCGTTTTTAGCGATCTGTTCGAGTCTCCATATTCCCCTGAGCTTCTCTTCTAGTTTAGTCTACTACTTGAATCAAATGACGTGGAACTAGTGCTTATGATACTCAACCCACATCGTGGCACAACTCCAAGTTCTAAGACAAAGCGCTATAAGACTACAGCGTGACAATGGCAGTCGCACGCCAAGATTCAGACATCAAAAACGGACCTATATAGACAACAGATGAGGCATACAAACTCTTCGAGAGCGTTTTCAATTGTATTGGCGTTGGAAGAAAAAGAGGATGAAAGTCTCTCTGTGAAACGCACTCGCTGCTTACAACACTGAGAAAGACAACTCGGTCCTAACAAATCCTTCGTTAGATAAATAAATAAATAAAAAACAGACCTTAGCAGTGTCTTTACAGTCGGCATATTTTCGAGTACCATCGCGTCATCTAGTGTTCCGTCGTCCTTGCTGTCCGGTAGAGTGGAAAGGAAATCGTGAATAGGATCACCTTCGTCAGCCTGTAAAAAAAAAAAATAAATAAAAGAGGAAAAAGGCCCGCTTTGTTCGGCATCTCAGATGTGGCGCATATTATAGGTGGTTAACGTTGAGGCTACTATAAGAACTGCGATGCATTCGCTCGTCGCTTGACTGTTCCGGAGGTACCTGGTTCTCCTTCAAGGTAAGTTTGCCTGTACGGCGCTGCTAATGTGGTTTGGAAAGCAATTCCGGCAGTTAATGCGTGCACTGTTTTGACAAAGTGGCAAATGTCGAGGGACCATATCCTATACATCTTGTGGGAAAAACATCTAAGAAGTACGTACTTCTTGAAGGGCTAGTTGGGGAAACATTTCTGCAAGAAATTTACTTTCTTGTAGATTGTGGGAAAACGCTGCTGTAATAGACCGAGGCCTCCGCTCGCACTTTAAAATCGAAGCATTTCTTGCTGGCCGTAAGATATTCTCCGTATCACAAAACTACAGTAAAACCTCGTTATAACGAAGTTGAAGGGGGAGCCGTAATTACTTCGTTATAACTATTAGTTCGTTATAGCCAATATCCATTTTATCTGTGGGAATTTCAAGGGGAATTGCGATTGCTTCGTTATATCCGGGTTCGTTATAACGAGGTTCTACAGTGTCGTTATCATTAGTTCTGGTCCCCAAAGTGTGCGTGCACTTCTATGCAATGCCTAATGTGTGGCGCTCGCATGCGCGGTTCTTTACCCTCTTGCGCACGGGACCTCGAAGTCAGCCCACTACAACACTGCCAAAGCTGCGGCTGCCGGCCGCACGTGTTACACGTGGAAGCAGAACAAAAATAAGACAAATATAGCGTGCATTACCGTGCTTGCCGCGTCGGCATCTGATGTAGTCGAGATTGTGTATGTGCGTTATCAGACAGCGCACGCTAAAGAACCGCAGCTGGTCAAAATTTCCGGAGCCCTCCACTGCGGTGTACCTCACGATCATACCGTGGTTCTGACGCGTAAAATTTCATGAGTTATTATTAATGAGATTGTGCATGCTTGATTTGAAATGCAAAATGACATAACGTAATGTATAAGGCGCTCAATCTTTCTATAAAACAAATCGTTCGCCTTACAGTAGGCAAACAATAGTATCTTGCGTGCCAGACAGGCAGCTTGTGAAGAAACAGCAAAATATAGCGCGCTACACTCGACCACGGTGACCTTTAGTTTATTTTATAGGTACACAAAAATGTGAAAATATGCTCCTTTACTAAAGGTAAAAGTGCTTTAACCTTTAGTAAAGGAGCATATTTCCATATTTTTGTGTACCTATAAAATAAACTAAAGGTTACCGTGCTAAGAGTGTACAGGCAAGAACGTATCCGAGTCCAAACTTTATTAGCAAGCTATATCCAGAAAATGATGTACCAATCAAGTGCGACAAGTGTAATGGCATCATTACTCTGGATCGTGCGCCCTGGCAGTGTCCTGTGGTGTTCACTGACTGTGACAAAGAAATAGTCTGGTGGCGACGAGTCCTTCGCAGTGGAGTTCTTTTAGGCCAACTACAGGGCGTCCAGAAAGCTCGCGATACGGCGGTAAGGTTATAAGGTTATGCCAGGGTCCCTAAGAATTGAGGGAACCTGGTTATACCTTACTCCCCACCCCGACGTAGGAGCCGCCTGCGTCTACCCAAGGAATGATCTTCAGAACCGGAATAAAGTTCATCACACCATACCATACTAATGTATGAATTCCCGAAGCGGGTTCTGCGAGCCACGGTATACTTTCACTGGTTTAATTTTTGCTAGACGTATATTTACACAAGTAAGCCGCCTATGAAGGTTGTTTAACTGCAGCATAGAACCTTATCGTGAAGCCACCTAAATAAATAAAAAAGAAGGGAAAGAAAATTCCACTGCCGTGAAGGCACACTTCGTGGTAAGTTGCGGATAGATTACTTGCATCCCAAACGTATTTATCTTTAACCTGTTGCATCGGGTTATGCAGACATAAATATATGAAATTTTAAAATGTAGCAGATTTTGCCGGTTATAACTTGCACTCTCCTGCCGTTCAGACCCTGCTGCTATATTAGATTCTCCTTCGAAATTATTCGATCATTATTATCAGTCATTGCAATACTGACTGCCTGGGAACCATAATAGTAGGGTTCTGTGGCGGTCGCCGATGCTGGTACATTGTTACAAGAACAGTAACAGCGTAAGCTGCAGGAACGGTTTTCTTAGCCCTAAACTCTTTTATTATGCACACTGTCACGTGGTCGTGAAGACGAAGGACGCATGATCGGAGCCGTTAGAAGGAGTACTGACACGAATTTTTGACATTCTCGTATTATTGATGTAAATGAAAGCACTGGCGTGGAGTACCCCAAAAAGAGTATCATGGTGCCTCGCAAGGCAATGAATATATTTTTAATACGACTCCCATAAAAGCCCGCTTTCGGTTTCGATTTCGAAGGGGCGGTTTCCTAGTGACGTATCCACATAGTCGGACGAAGTCTGAGTCACGTAGGGACAGAAATTCGTGATAGCGTCACTGCAACTACGTCGTCTGTGGTCAATTACACGTGGGGAACGCAAACAATGAGACTTTCACGGTCTTCCAGTGACTCTGATAGCGATTTCGGCTATTTTAAATAGACTGCGCTCATACGTCATCGTAGTAGTCCATTGCGCTGGGGCTGGCTTGCAGTGCTGGGCGACGAAAACTTTAAAACAACACTAAAAGATTTTGTACGTGTTTCCTGGCTTTCGTGTGCGGAGGGCGTTAACAATACATGACTAAAAAACGAAAAATGCACATTTTGAGCCACCGCAAAATCGTGTCAGTACTCCTTTAAAGATCAAATTCACTTACTGAGCGAACCTATGCCGGGCAAATAACGTAACTCTCAACAAAAGCGAACGCAATCGTCCATAAACACTGATCAGCGGTAGAATGCGCCGGTTTTCATACATGCGTCGCAGTATATTTCCGTGTTATCACTGATGCTAGCGTACTATCTGGAAGGTACTCGGACATAAGCGTCGGGAACGCAAAGTTTGTAGAAGCAGCGTGCGCGGCAAAGATAAGGACGGCCTGCGCGAAGCGATAACATGCGTCACAAGAAAGTGAAAAAAAGGACGATCCACGAACAATTAACAAAAGAAAACAGTGCTCGTGTCAATAGACTGAGCATATGGTTTAAAGGGCATACTTGGTTGATTGATTGATTTGCAGGGCTTAAACGTCCCAAAGCCAGTTATGATTATGAGAGACGCCGTAGTGGAGGGCTCCGGAAATTTCGACCACCTGGGGTTCTTTAACGTGCACAGCACACGGGCATTTCGCCTCCATCGAAATGCAGCCCCGCCGCGGCCGGGAATCGATCCCGCGACCTTCGGATCTGCAGCCGAGCGCCATAACCACTAGACCACCGTGGCGGGACTTAAGTGCATACATGTATCCGCAAGAGGGCTATTATTTATCTAAATGCTGTCAAGTATGCTTTATGATCTGAAAAGTACGTTGTCCCATTGTGAAGCATAATAAAATGTATACGACTTTACGAATTTCATATTTGCTGATTTCCTTTCGCATTCAGTTCATGACATCGTTACAGCGCTGCGCTATGAACGTCAGGTCAGTCTACCTGTTCGTGCTTTCCGCAGTCCTGGTGCACATGATCGAAGGTAAGACACGTATCGTCGGTACATTTTCCGATTATGAATTCGTAGAATATAGTATTGAACGCAGCCACACGCAAGACATGCACTTCGGGACAGGTTGTGGGAATGGCTTAATCAGCGCTATGTGAGGATGTTGAGCACCTTCGCGAAGTTTTACGTCGTTTACTGCGATGCATCGGTTTTGCCTCTTGTATACTGAATATTTTTTTTTAATCGTGAGGTTTTACATGACAGAACCACGATTTTTTTCCTATGCGTTTTGGGACGTTATATAAAGATGAGATTAATAGAAAGGTATTTCACAGGCTGGGTTTTTCTGGGGAAGTTCACAATTTCTTCCGAATCTTTTACTTGGAAAGATATAGCCCGCTGCCACGTTGTTCTGTCTTCGACAGCTGAAAGAGTTGCCTTCTGCGTATATATATATATATATATATATATATATATATATATATATATATATATATATATTAGAAACGAATTGCGCACTTGCGAAAATCGCACGTTTATTGTTCAACGTTTCGGCCGTGGCACGGCCTTCGTCAGAACATTGAACAATAAACGTGCGATTTCTTTTCAACTACTTTTCAACCGGACCCACAGAACTTCTTCCCCGAATTATATATATATATATATATATATATATATATATATATATATATAAGGGATGAGTAGTAGACCCTCGGAATTGGCAACAAAAATGCGGAAAGCGTTTATTCAACGTTTCAGCCGGAGACCGGCCTTCATCAGGAAGTGGCGGTCTCAGGAAGGCCTGTCTCCGGCTGAAACGTTGAATAAACGCTTTCCGCATTTTTGTTGCCAATTCCGAGGGTCTACTACTCATCTCTGCCTTCACGCCTCCGGCCTATTCACCACCATGACTGCTATATATATATATATATATATATATATATATATATATATATATATATATATATATATATATATATATATATATATATACAGGGTGTTTTTTTTAGCTGCAACACATTTTTTAAATTAGAAAAACATAAATCGCGGGAATGTCTTGTGTACCATTCGAGTGTACGGGTTGGCGGCCTCTAGGTACAGAACAATTACCGCACTTGTATGCATAATTAGCGAAATTACGCTAATAAACTTTTTAATTATCAGCAATTGGTGGCTATAGTAAATGAGTACTTGGGAGCCCGTCCTCGACACTACCTATCCCAACGATCAAATTTTGAATAGCGGAGTGCATGTCGGAGCTACGCGAACAATTAGTTCCCCGTTGCAGGCTCCTTTAAACCGAAATCGGCCGGGAAAAGAGCGTCTGTGACGTCGATGTATCCGCCCCCACGGCTTTCGTCACTCGCCACTCGCCCTTGGTCACCGCCGCTTCGGCCGCGCAAGCAGCTTGCGTTATCTCCTTGTTTTCTGCGGCGTCGGGGAGCCGCGGCAGAGTGACGAAAGCCGTAGGGTGACATCGACGTCACAGACGCTCTTTTTCCGTCCAGTTTCGGTATCAAGGTCTAGAGAATTCCGTTCTCCTATGCCCTTCCGCAAATTGTACACCGCGATATGTCTTCCTCAACTTGTGTATGCATCTGTGATCTGGAATGGCATTTCTAATTCCAGCAGCAACGTCATTGAGCGAGTCCAGAAAAAATCCATGAACATCTATAACCATAGCTTCGCCAGAAATGGACCTGATTATTGCATTGGCACTGTTGGATTACTGTCACTGCTATCACTACACTGCTGGAGAAAACGCGCTGATATGTTATTTCTTTTCAAGCTTGTGCATGGTATCATATCCTGCCCTGTACTGCTCAACTGTCTTAATTTCCGAATTCCATGTAAGCTGACCAGAGAGAATAGACCTTTTCATGTAACCGCCTGCCTCTGTGAACATTCGACCGTTGACAGGATAGAACGTCTTTACAATACTTACTTTTTAGAGCTCGATGTTTTTCACAGCTTCCAGTCCGCTGTTCTGCTCTGAGCTTTGCACTGTACTAACATAGTGTCGTACACTGCTGACATTTTTGCTTGTTTTGCCTGCGCATAGTTGTATATGTGCAATTTTATAACTTCTTTATCCCTGATATTTTATTATGAATGTCGGCCTTCGTTGTTCTTTTATTAGTATTTTTTTTCTGTAGAGTCTCCTTATTGTAATGTTTCTTGTTATTTTTTTTTCCGTTCGCCAGTACAAAGACCTTACGGTTGTTCCTGGGCAGGTTAAATAAACTTTTGGTTGGTTGGTTGTTGGTTGATTGATTGATTGATTGATTGATTGATTGATTGATTATTAACAGAAGCCACGACTGCACGCAGGTCGCTGCGGCGCCAATGCCGAAGTGCCGGAGGCCATGCGAACGTGGTCGCGAGTACCCTAGCAAGTGCGATATATGCCTGTGCCGTGAGTACATATGCACAAAGGGTCGAACTAGTGCACCACATGTTATTTACGAGGAAGGACGGAGCGCGTTAGCCAAGTAGCCTGTTATGACTCGGGCGGCTCGTACGCGCGCGAGATGTGCAGGTAAATGTAGCATTTTTGCGAAGATTTCGATGACTTGCTAACATGTCGCCTAGAGCGAACTTTTATATTGAAGTTATTTGTGATATAAATAGCTGTCCATATGTCCGAACCAAAATTTGAATCGGCACGATGTGCTTGCTTTGTCTCATCAAGGCCTTGCTAAAACACTAACACCTGTATGCGTAATTTGTATTTTGAATGTGTTTGCATCTGTTACATTTAGCTTTTGCCTTTCCTTTTATAATCCTATCGGAGATTGACAGTGCGATTAAATAAACGTGCTGTTTCTCGTCATTCTTGCCCCACAGCTTCCAAGTGCGGGCTATGCCCGTCGCAGTGCTACTACAAACCGCAGCCGGGACATTGCCCCGCCTGCGCAGACCAAACGCTCTGCTACGAAATGATCGTTTTGCTTAAACGCAAATAAAGGATGAGGTCATAAAACGCATCCACAGTTCTGCGTTAATTCATAGTGTCGCCATCGCTGCTTCTATTTCTCACACACATGCACACATATACATATGAATCGTTGTTTTATCAAAATGAGATTGTAAATCAAACATAATTAAACTCTATATATCATTGCCACACTCTCTTTCGTGTGCTCAAACGGGTTGGCAGTCAATTTTCCCTATCATGTATACACGCAGAGCCATGTCCCACTCCTTGTGCAGTCCATGACGTACGCCATCATGGTGCGAACACACAAGCGCTCAGCGGCTACGCAGCTAAGCAGGAAGTCACAGGTTCGATTCCCTAGCCATGTTTATTATTTTTTTGAAGTTCTACGCCCCAAATTCACGACTCAATTATGAGATGCGCTGTAGTAGGAAGGGGGCTCCGGAACTTTCGACCACCTGGGGTTGTTTAACCTGCGCTGACATGGCACAGGCCTCAACATTCCGCGGCTCGATCGAAATGCAGCCGCCGCAGCCAGGATTCGATTCCGCGACCTTCGGACCAGCAGCCGAGTACCATAGCCACTAGACCAACGTGGGGGGTCAATTCCCAATCACAGCGGCAGCATTTCACTGGGGGCCGAAATGCAAAACCCCATCACCGTGCTCCTAACGATTTAGTGGCGGACAGGGCTCGCGCCTCGGTGACTTCCTCGAGTATAGTCTCGGCTCCACTAAGCCTTCATGTGCATTCACGAGCTTTCTTCACAGGTTCTTTTTTAAATTTTTTACAGTGTCCCAAGCACTGCTAGTAGTATTTATTTGTTACTTTAAACTCCCTCACACAGAGGTTCTCTTTAGGACGTTGAAGCTATATCCCAGAAAGAAATAAAATACCCAAAAGTGATAAAAAGTAAGGAAATAACGTGGAAAGATACGTTACTGCCCGTAGCACACCGACGTAACTCATGTACGACGAACAAATGCGGCCTATCGTACCTCTTCTCACACAAACTTCAGTTTGAAACTTACCACGCTTAGTTCCCCACTGATGTGTGGCCTCGCGCAGAAATCGGCGTGTGGAAGTTGAGAGTATATGTATACCATCCCTCAACAACCATCAGCCAGCGCTTCCGAGCCGCTTCTGTTTTGCATATAGAAAAAACTCGAAGATTGGAACTTGCTGTCGCCGACCTTATAATAATGTCGTTTGTCGCTCAAGCACCGCAAATTTCCTTAACAGCTCTAAGCAGTCACTTTTGCACGATAAAGATCCACTCTTCTCTTCTACACGACACTGATTCCGATAGGACCAAACGAAATAAACTTACGAGTTACGTGAACTGTGTTCTAACCTTAAAGTGTATACAAACGGTATATAACATAATACTTTACGTTGTCTCTAGCGGGAGGCGTAGGTCCGGTACACATGGACATTTCGCACTTATTCCCTTTATGCTTACGTACAGTGTCTGGACACAGCCATGTCAGATACGTCACCCTTCCCCGGGTGTTTCGCTCGCAGGCGAAGACAACGCTTCCCAGCTTCCCAGAAGGCAATCGCGCGAGGTGCAAACCCGCTAACCCAGCACCTGCCGCAGCTCAGGCTACAGAGCTCGGTGAAAGAGAAGCCAGCACAGAACAAAACGCAAGGAAACCGATAACAATCGACCCGACGTATCTATATATGGCGGGGCACAGACACGTTAAATTCGTTCGTACGGAAGGCGCGGTAAGAGAGCAAATGAACAGGACCCTGTCTGCCCATCTGCCAATACCGATAATTTCAGTTCCTCTTCATTTCGTTCTTCCCGTCTACGCAACCCTTCCACAGCCCGCGCGCACATCGTTTGCGACAATTTCCCCGGCATTATGCACTTTGTTGACCGTCAAGGTACGACGAGCTTACTGGCCTTCATCCTTCATTACGGCCCTTCGTACTATTCGTTTACGATACACCATTGCGCCTGTTGCCTTTATACTGTAGCGGGCGTTGCTTAGTTCTACTTCGAAGAAAATCAAGAACGAAAGCAGGCGGAAGACCGTTCCATACACATGGTTGCGTGTCAGGGGGCTTATTAGTGGTGCAGCATAAGGAACAGAGAGAGAGAAATAAACTTTATTGCTGAGCAGACGACGATGGTCGTCCTCAGGTGGGCGAAGACCTCAGTCCAGGACGCCGTGGTCCCTTGCTGCCCGGCTCGCTCTGTCCACCAGGCGGAGCTGGCCTTCAGGGCTTGACTTGGTCAGTTGGTCCTCCCACTGCTCTTCGGCGGTTGGGGGATCGGAGGCAGCGTTGAGTTGCCCGCGCACTCCCATACCGTATGGTAGAGAGTGCACGGCGCTGAGAATTTCTTGCACGCGTACTCGTAGGAAGTGGGGGTGGATGGCGTGCAACATTGTTTCGCGCGAAAATGTGTTTGTCTGCAGTTGTCGCCATACAACGGCGTCCTCCCTCGTCAATTTGTGGTGCTGTGGTGGATATTTTCTTCTGCCGAGTCTGTAATGCGCCACGATGTTGTTGAATCATTTGGGCACACTTTCGTCAGGATACCCGACGACACGGACCGCTGACGGGTTAGCCCGGAGAGTGTGTTCTCGGGCTGCGGCGTGCGCTGCCGCGTTCCCCGCCAGAGACTCATGCCTTGGTGTCCTGACTATGAGGAGGTCTGGGAGTTCCTTTGTCCGCTTTAAGATGTCTAATGCTGGAGCACTTATCCTGCAAGAATAGAAAACTTGAGAGAGGGAGTCAAGGGGCGAATGTATTAGAGGACCCGTCAGAAAAATAGTAAAGTACGACTGACCTAACACCTACACATGTACATGATAGCCCAGACTGTCATTTGAATGTACGAGAAAACATTCTGTTATACGAGGCGATTCGAACGGGGCCCAATGACATTGTAGCGCTGAAATTTTTTCTAGGCAGGGCGGAGGGGGCGTTCGATTCCACGCCCCCCCCCCCCCTCCCCCCTTCGTTTACCTGGCTACGCCAGCGTTGACCATATTCCTCTGACTCCAAAGTAGAGATGGGCAAAACGGCTCACTTGAGTGAGCAGCTCGGAACTACTCAGCTTACTGTAGTGAACCGGTTCATTTCAACGGCTCATCGGCTCACCGGGTCTGAGGGAAAAACCGCTCTAGCGCAAGGAGAGAACGGGACCGGCCGGTGTGACGGGCGCCCGTTCCTCTGCCTTGTTGCGCCCCCGCCCGCAATCGCGTCCGTGATTTGCCCGTGACACTGGGGGTACCAGTGAACATAGGTCGCCTCTTCGCGGTGGGCCTTCGGCGCTGTCACTATTTTGCGAGTGTCACTACTGCCAGAGGCAGGAGCGTCAGAGACGCGATTTTGTAGTATATGCTCATTAACACGGCAAGCACGTGCTACAGAATCGCGTTGGTGATCAGCGGCGGGCGCGCTAGCCGCTAGCGCCCGTTGCTGACGCTCTTGGCTCTGGCAGTAGTGACACGAGCAAAATAGTGAAAGCGCCGAAGGCGCACCGCGAAGCGGCGACCTATATGTTACCTGGCCCCTCAGTAACCTGGGCAAACCACAGCCATCTTGGCCGTGGAAACTTCCGCCAGAACACGACGGTTAACTTCAGGTTCCTTCGGCGGGCACCCGCGGAGGAAGCCGGAGGCGAGAAGGTTACAAATCTTGCGAGCAAGGGCAGGAGGGCATTTGCTTTCTTGCACCGCCAATAGATGGAACGAAAGTCGCACTCAGCAGAAGACCCAGCGTACGTATCACGAAAGTGATGGAACGCGTGGACTCGAACGGAACGTTTCAACCAACACCAAAGATCCATACGTTTCACCTGCGCTTTATGAGCCGGTTCACGGTGGCGCTGCACTGCGGCATTGGTTCAGAGCTTCAGAACGGTTCACCGAGCGATAGAGAAAGCACGGCTCACTGAGCGGCAGAGAACCGCCGCTCGCTCTCGGCTCATTGAGCGATAGAAACCACGGTTCACTGAGCGGCAGAGAACCACCGCCCGCTCTCGGCTCATTGAGCGAGAGAAAGCACGGTTCACTGAGAGGCACAGAACCTCCGCCCGCTCTTGGCTCACTGAGCGAGAGAAAGCACGGTTCACTGAGCGGCAGAGAACCGCCGCCCGCTCTCGGCTCATTGAGCGAGAGAAAGCATGGTTCACTGAGCGGCAGAGAACCGCCGCCCCCTCTCGGCTCACAAGCGAGAGAAGGCCCGGCTCACTGAGCGGCATCGATTCACGCTGCTGCCTATGTGGAGGCGTCGCCTCGCTCAACCACAAGCCCAGAGGATCTCCCGCCCACCGACCTCGTCTCGCCACCCTACACCGAGGAGCAATGGGAGGCCCTTCTCTTCAGCGCAGACCGAGATGTCCAGACACGGATCCTGGCACGAGCTGAAGACATAGTTGAAAAGCACGGCCTGGCAGCATACGTAGCCTGAACCCCCCTTACCCCTAAACCCCTTGATGAATAAAATTGTCACTCACTCACTCACTGAGCGGCAGAGAACCGCCGCCCCCTCTCGGCTCACAAGCGAGAGAAGGCCCGGCTCACTGAGTGGCAGAGATCCGCCGCCCGCTCTCGGCTCATTGATCGAGAGAAAGCACGGTTCACTGAGCGGCAGAGAACCGCCGCTCGCTCTCGGCTCATTGAGCGAGAGAAAGCACGGCTCACTGAGCGGCAGAGAACCGCGGCCCCATCTCGGCTCACAAGCGAGAGAAAGCACGGCTCACTGAGTGGCAGAGATCCGCCGCCCGATCTCGGCTCATTGAGCGAGAGAAAGCACGGCTTACTGAGCGAGACAACCGCCTTCCGCTCTCCCAAAGAACCGCCGCTCAGTTTTACTGAGCCGCAGATCACTCGTTCTTCAGAAAGAGCCGTTCAAAAGATGCGGCTCACTCCTGAGCGGCTCATCTCTACTCCAAAGTGGGAAGCGAGGGGGGAGGGGGGAAGAGGACATGGCACATAGCTGCTTAAACAGTATACATTGCACACTTTTTTATATGCGCAGCTCCTCTTTGTCCACGTCTTTTTTTACTGCCCAGCATGCACATTTCATATATGAAAGAATCTTTCTTAGCAGCCCTTCATTTTTACCCGTGTAGTTAATACTGCTCGCATGTCATGTAACATTCACCTGGAGCGACAGCATTGCTTTGTCTTGTTATTGCATTTAGGTGTGGTCCAACGAATCTGCTTTTTTTTCTGCTGTCCACATCTTATTCATCAAAAAAGATACCCCTTCTAATGTCACTCAGACGAGTGGGTTAGCGAACATCTTCGTGAAAACTATGAGATGGGGACAAATCAAATTTAACATATGGCACGCCACAAAATCTCACATTTGTCCAAATCTGAAAGTAAGATGAACCTGGTCCTTGACTGCACGATGGGTAGTTATTATTATTATTTTTTTTTTGAATGAGGCGCAAGTGGACATGCTATATTTTAGTCAAGAGTAAGCGAAAAAGAAATGAGTAGTTATCTTGAAATTACCCGCTCGAAATATTTGAATACATCATTACATTACCTGCTCACGAAAAACGATCTAAAACAGGGAATGTCGCGGGAGCCAGCGTTTCGACAAGTGGACATGTCTTCGTCAGGCCGGCGACCTGACGAAGACAAGCCACTCGACTTCCGTGGTGTCAGCCAAAAGCGGGACAAAACACTGTCCCACAACTATAGGGTGCGGGACAGCGGGACCAAAGCTTCAAAAGCAGGACATGTCTCGCCTAAATCAGGAAGTCTGGTCAGTTTAACGTTGATGTCATGACGTAGTTATTGACGTCGTGACATATTGTTTATGTCAGTCATACTACCCTTCATTATTGTATACTGAAAGCGCGTACATTTGATCCTCCTTTAACATGCACTCCTTAAATCTCTTCTTCCATTTCACTCTATGGAAATGCCGTGGCAGCGTGGATTGAACCCGCCGCTTCACGCTAAATCTTTTCTACATGTCACACATTGGCTTTCGCGTAAATAATGTAGCAGTGGACTTAGGGCTAGAGTGAGTCGAGCGCAAGAGTGTGTAGCAGACCATAGCAAAATGGCTTCTAAGGAGTAATCAGCTTACGTTACTGATTCGTAGATTTTTCAGAAATGTAATTAATTACTTTACAGATTACAGCTGACCAAAAGTAATAAAATTACGTTACTATTACTTTGAAAAGTAATGAATTTACTTTGAAACTAACAATAGTTCATCATTCAGGTCCTAACTCACGTACGTACATTCATACCGATTTTACGTTAATATTAGCGGTTTATAACTGCCACAGCGAAAGCTGGTCTTTGTGTTAATGACTAGTATTTGTATCCTGTCCCGAAGCCTGCAGTATGTGGCAGGGAGGCTTGTCTGGAGTTTCGAGGGTTGATCGTGCCTTCCACCATGCTTTGCTCACTGCATAGACTTCGTGTACTACGCGGCTTTTCTGAATTCCTGCGGACCTGGTACTCGGATTAACTTGTCCTGGTTATTTCTCGTACCTTTCGTGATCAATCCTTTCTTTTTCTGCATGAGGCGCAAGCGGATCGACATGCTGTATTTCAGTCAAGAGTAATTGAGAAAGTAATGAGAAATGTTTTTGAAATTACTCGATCGATCGATTTCAATACATCACTAAATTACCTGCTCACGAAAAACGATGTAGAACAGGGAATGTCGCAGGAGCCAACGTTTCGACAACTGGACTTGTCTTCGTCCGGACAGCGACCTGACGAAGACAAGACCACTTGTCGAAACGTTGGCTCCTGCGACATTTCCTGTTCTCAATCGTTTTTAGCGATCTATTCATCGATTCAAGCCTCCATATTCCCCTGAGGTTCCCAGCTCACGAAAGTAATTCATAACATTAACCATTGCTGCACAAAAAAAAAAAAACAAAAGAACATTTTAATTTGTTACAGAAATTTAATCACTGCCAAGTCTGGTGGGCCGAGTGCAGGAGCGGGTCTGCTCTTGCCTGCTGCGCGACAAGATTCGACGTAAGGCGCAGTCCTTGCTCCCAGCAGTTCAACTGCTAAATGCAGCCGCCTGGTAGCCACGGGGCTCCGGTGCGGCACGCAGACGAAAGCATATTCACCCCTCCGAATACAGCCTGCACTCTTATAGTAAAATACACCCTACACAGCTGGAGGTTCATGTTATACACCCTGCACACCTTGCACAGCTGGACGTCCATGGAATGACATGGACGAAAGAACCACACTACGCCGACCAAAGTGAAAACGTGCTCGTAAAATGAACGCGTCGGCTCCCGCACGGGTGCCTTGTTCAAAATCAAGGCTCCCGTGCGGGAGTTGTAGCGGACAAGGCTCGTGTAACACCCGAAACGTTATTTTTACGATTACGTTTTTACTTTGGTCGGCGCAGTTTCTTCTCTTTTTTTTTGTTTTTTTCGTTCACACTGCGTTATTGTGGGGATAACTGCCCTCGGTGCGGTGGGCAGGCCATATCTTGCGCACATAAAGTTCGCGTGTAAACGGAGGCCCCCAGAACTTCATTTCCCCTCTCACAGCACAAATGCCAAGTAACAGGTAGTGGGAAGCTTGAGTTGTTCTCGACGAAGCCCAGCTAGCCGCAGAAGATCAATGTAGCCTTGGAATAATCGAGGAAACCACATATACAGAAAGAGAGAAACGACCCACAAGAGGAATAAAGTTTGTGCTACTATAGTCTACTACTTCAATCAAACAACGTGGAAATAGAGCGTATCATACTTAACTCATTACAGCTTGACAATGGCAGTCGCGTGCCAAGATTCAGACAACAAAAACGGACGTAGACAACAGTTGAGGCATACAAACACTTCGAGAGCGTTTTCAATTGTATTGCATTGGCGCTGGAAGAAGAAGAGGATGAAACTCTCTCTGCGAAACGCACTCGCTGCTAACAACAGTAAGAAAGACAACTCGATCCTAACAAAGCCTTCTTTAAACAAATAAATAAAAACAGACCTTGGCAGTGTGTTTACCATGGCATATTGTCGAGTAGCATCGCGTCATCTACAGTTCCGTCGTCCTAGCTGTCCGGTAGAGTGGAAAGGAAATCGTGAATAGAATCACCGTCGTCAGCCTGTATAAAAGAAAAAAAAAAACGACGCCGAAGAAGAAAAAGCGCCGCTTTGTTCGGCACCTCAAATGAGGCGCATATATGTGGTTAACGTTGAAGCTATCAGAACTGCGAGACATTCGCTTTTCGCGAAGACAGCTCCAGAGGTGTTTGTTTCTCCGTCGAGGTAAGTTTGCTTGTAAGGCACTGCTAATATGGGTTGGAAAGCAATTCCGGCAGCATGCGCTGGTTCGACAAACTGCCAAAGGTCGAGGGGCATATTCTATAAATCTTGAGGGAAAACGCTGCTCTAATAGACCGGGCTCTCCATTCACGCTTCAAACGCGAAGCATTTCTTGCTGGCCGTAAGATGTTCCGCGTATCACAAAACTATCATCATCATCAGTTCTGGTCCCCAAGAGCACGCGTGCGCTTCTATAGTCTTCGAAGCGGGTTCTACCAGTGATGGTATACTATCCCTTGTTTAATTCTTGCTAGACGTATTTTTACGCAAGTAACCCGCCTGTAAAGGTTATTTAAATGCAGCATAGAACCTTATATCGTGAAGCCACCTAAAAAAAATAAAAAAAGGTAGGAAAAGAAAATTCCACTGCCGTGACGGCACACTTCGCGGTAAGTTGCAGATACATTACCTGCATCGCAAACGTATTTATTTTTAACGTGTTAGATCGGGTTATGCGGACATAAACGTGGCAAATTTTAAAACGTAGCGGATTTTGCCGGTTCTAAGTGGTACTCTGCTGCCGTTCAAACCCTGCTACTATTCTAAATTCTCCTTCGAGATTGTTCGGTCATTATTAACAGTCATTGCAATATTGACTGGGATGATGGGAACTAATAGCAGGGTTCTGGGGCGATCGCCGATGCTGGTACATTGTTACAGGAACAGTAACAGCGTAAGCTGCAGGAACGGCTTTCTTAGGGTTAGCCGTAAACTCTTTTATTTTGCGCACTGTCACGTGGTCGTGAAGACGAAGGACGCATAATCCGAGCCGTTAATGATCAAATTAATTTACTGAGAGAACGGGTGCCGGGCAAACAACGTAACCCTTGACAAGAACCGAAAGCAATCGTCCATAAAAAGTGATCAGAATGCGTCGGCTTTTATACATGCATCGCAATATATTTTCGTGTTATCACTGATGCTCGCGTACTATCTAGGAGGTACTAAGACATACGTGGTCGGGCACGCAAAGTTTGTAGAAGCAGCGTGCACGGCAAAGATAAGCGCGGCCTGCACGAAGCGATAACGCGCGTCACAAGAAAGTGAAAAAAAAAAAAAGGCGATCCATGAGAAACAAAAGCAAACTGTGCTCGTGTCAATAGAGTGAGCAATAGAATGAGCGTATGGTTTAAATTGCATACATGTATCCGCAGAGGGCTATTATTTATCTAGATACTGTCAAGTATGCTTTATGATCTGAAAAGTACGTTGTCCCGTTGTGAAGCATAATAAAATGTATACGACTTTACGAATTTCATATTTGCTGATTTCCTTTCGCATTCAGTTCATGACATCGTTACAGCGCTGCGCTATGAACGTCAGGTCAGTCTACCTGTTCGTGCTTTCCGCAGTCCTGGTGCACATGATCGAAGGTAAGACAGGTATCGTCAGTACATTTTCCGATTATGAATTCGTAGAATATAGTATTCAACGCAGCCACACGCAAGATATGCACTGCGGGACAGGCTGTGGGAATGGCTTAATCAGCGCTATGTGAGGATGTTGAGCACCTTCGCGAAGTTTTGCGTCGTTTACTGCGATGCATCGTTTGCCTCTTATGTAGTGAACTTTTTATTTTTTATATCGTGAGGCTTTACTTGCCAGAAGCACGATGTTTTTTTTATATGCGTTGTGGGACGTTGTGTAAAGGATCTGTCACATCAATAGAAAGGCATTTCACAGGCTGGGTTTTTCTGAGGAAGTTCACGATGTCTTCCGAGTCTGTTGCAGTCTTTTACTTGGAAGGAATCGTCTAGTGGGAGTACTGAGAGTTGCTTTTACAGGAATATAGCCCCTTGCCACGTTTTCCTGTCTTCGGCGCTTGAAAGAGTTGCTCTCTTCGTGTGTGTGTGTGTGCGTGCGTTTACATCTGACGTGCTTTTGCGAAAATAAACAGTTTGAAAGTCCGCGCACGTACCTGTTCTGTTCTCTTGTTCCTCCGTCTTTCGTGTCTTTCGCTTAGTGCAACTACATCAGAATGCCGTACCAACCAGCTCAAGCTGAAGCTTTGCAGGTCATTATTATTATTATTATTATTATTATATTATTATTATTATTATTATTATTATTATTATTATTATTATTATTATTATTATTATTATTTAGCACCAACAAGAGCTACGACTGCACGCAGGTCGGTGCGGGCCATCGCCGCCGTGCCGGGAGCCATGCGTACGTGGTGTCGAGTACCCTAGCAAGTGCGATATATGCGTGTGCCGTGAGTACATACGCACAAAGGGTCGAATTGTGCACCACATGTTATTTACGAGGAAGGACGATGCGCATTTAGCCAAGTAGCCTGTTATGACTCGGGCGGCTCGTTCACATGCGAGATGTGGAGGTAAACGCAACACTCTTGCGAAGATTTCGATGACTTGCTGACATGTCGCCTAGAGTGAACTTTTATATTGAAGTTATTAATGGTATAAATAGCTGTCGATATGGTCCCAACCAAAATTTGAATCTGCATGATGTGCTTGCTTTGTCTCAACAAGGCCTTGCTAAAACACTAACGCCTGTATGCGTAATTTGTATTTTGAATGCGACTATTTGCAATTGTAACATTTAGCTTTTGCCTTCCCCGCTATAATGCCATCAGTGATTGATAGTATGGTTAATTAATTAAGCTGTTGCTCATTATTCTTGCCCCACAGCTGCCACGTGCCGGCTATGCCCGTCGCACTGCTACTACAAACCGCAACCGGGACTTTGCCCCGCCTGCGCACGTCGAAAGCTCTGCAAGATTCATATTGTGGTACAACTGAAACGCAAATAAAGTATGAGGTCATAAAACGCATCCACAACTCTGCGTGAATTCATAGTGTCGCCCTCGCTGGTTCTATTTCTCACACACATGCACACATATGCATACGAATCGTTGTGTTAGCAAAGTGAGATTGTAAATAAATACGATACTCTCTTTCGTGTGCTTCAAACGGGTGGCAGTCAATTTTCCCTTTCATGTGTACACGTACAGCCATGTCCCACTCTTTGCGCAGCCCGTGACGTACGATACCACGGTGCGAACACACAAGCGCTCAGCGGCTACGCAGCAGAGCAGGAAGTCGCAGGTTCGATTCCCTAGCCATTTTGGTTATATATTTTTGAGGTTTTACGCCCCAAAACCACGACACGATTATGAGATGCGCTGTAGTAGCAAGGGGGTTCCGGAACTTTCGACCACCTGGGGTTCTTGAACCTGCGCTGACATGGCACAGGCCTCAACATTCCGCGCCTCGATCGAAATGCAGCCGCCGCAGCCGGGATTCGATCCCGTGACCCTGGGACCAGCAGCCGAGTTCCATAGCTACTAGACCACCGTGGCCGGTTAATTCGCAATCAGAGCGGCAGCATGCAAAAATGCAAAACCGCCTCACCGTGCTCCTAACGATTTAGTGGCGAACAGGCCTCGCGTCTCGGTGACCTCCTTGAGTAGCGTTGGTTCACTAAGCCTTCATGTGCCTTCACGAGCTCTCTAGACAGGTTTTTTTTTTTAATTTTTACAGTGCCCCAAGCACTGCTAGTAGTATTCATTTGTTACTTTACTCCCTCATGCAGAGGTTCGCTTTAGGACGTTGAAGCTATACCCCGGAAAGAAAGAAAATACCTAAATCTGATATAAAGTAAAGACATAGCGTGGAAATTCACGTTACTGCCCATAGCATACAGACATAACTCGTGTGCGATGAAGGAGTGCGGCCTGTCTTACCACTTACACAAACTGCAGTTTGAAACTTACCATGCTTAGTTCCCCACTGATGTGTGGCCTCACGCGGAAATCGGTGTGTGGAAGTTGAGAGTATATGTATACCATCCCTCAACACTCATCAGCTATAGCTCTCCCGAGCCGCTTTAGTTGTGCATATAGAAAAATATCAACGACTGAAACTTGCTGTCGCCGAACCCCATAATAAGGTCGTTTGTCGCTCAAGCACCACGAATTTCTTTAACAGCTCTAAGCAGTCGCTTCTGCACGATAAAGATCTACTCCTCTCTTCTACACATCACTGGTTCCGAGAGGGTCGAAACGAAATAAAGCGCGAGTTGCGTGAACTGTATACTCTAACTTTAAGGTGTGTACGTACTGTGTACCGCATAATACTTATATGTGGTCTCTGGCGGGAGGCTTAGGTCCGGTGCACATGGACATTTCGCACTTGTTCCCTTTATGCTTACTTACAGTGTCTAGACACAGCCGTGTCAGGTACACCACCCTTCCAGGTATTTCGCTGACACGCGAAGACAACGCTTCTCAGCTTCCCAGAAGGCAATAGCGCGAAGAGCAAAACCGCTAACCCAGCACCTGCCGCAGCTCAGACTACAGAGCTCTGTGGAAGGAAAACAGCATAGAACAAAACGCAAGGAAACCTATAACAATGAACCCGACGTATCGATATATGGCGAGGAACAGACACTCTAAATCTGTGCGTACAGAAGGCCGCGGCAAGAGAGCAAATGAAGGGGACCTCGTCTGCCCCTCTGGCAATGCCGATAATTTCGGTTCCTATATTTATTTCATTCTTCCCGTCTACTCAACCCTTTCACAACCAGCGCACACATCGGCTGCGACAATTTCCCCGACTTTATGCGCTTTGTTGACCGTCAAGGTACGACGAGCTCATTGGTCTTCAACCTTCATTACGGCCCTTGGTACTATTCGTTTATGATACACCATTTCGCCTGTCACCGCGACTGCAGCGGGCGTTGCTTAGTCCTACTTCGAAGAAAATCAAGAACGAAAGGAGGAGGAAGACCGTTCCATACACGTGGTGGCGTGTCAGGGGGCTTATTAGTGGCGCAGCATAAGCAACAGTCGAAAATGGAGAGAGGGAGTCGAAGGGCGAAGGCATTAGAGGACGACTGATGTGATAAAAGGAACCCCCGTAATGGGTCACCAGTTCTATCGAGCTGAAACTCGCTCGAGGAAGGGGGTAAGTTTGGTAAGTTTGTATGGAAAGAAAATTTCACTGGGGGAGTAGTTTGTTGTAAGCGTTTGTAGTCTAATGCGTCGATTCTATGCGTCGAACTTATGGTAAGGGTATCTAATGTGTCGGTATCTAATGGTATCTAATGGTATCTAATGTGTCGAACTTGTGGTAAGGAAACAGATGACCTCCTGGGGTGAACGAGAGATAACGGCAAGAATAGCCTTTGTCGATGTAATACCCATCCAAAGGAACTCATGCGATATCGAGGGCAAAGAACAGTAATGCAGTTCTGGTCCCCTTCGTCAGCACTGTAGATCTACCTCTTCGAAAGACTTTGCAAGCGATGTATCGGATGCCATTCAATCGCAGTACACGAACAGTTTCTAGAGGTTCACAGTATTCGAGAGTAGTGGCTATATACTCCGCGCCACATCCGTCGCGTATTCTCCTATGCTGCACCGGCCCTACAGATGCTCGTGTTCGACTGTGTGGAAAAGGTGTGTAGGTGGCTAGTACCTGACTGATATCCGATACCGAGCCGCTGAACCTCACGTCACAAGTTGGCTTTCGCAATTATGAAAATCTCGCTTACAGCGAATGTGGAATGTATTCATACTGGGCATGCTCTGCAGCTACGGCGAGAGTGAGCCATGTAGAAGATGCCACAAGGACAGTTATTACAGGGCTAACTACTTGAAACGCATATGACCCATCAGCCATACTGGGCTTAATTGTCGAAGCCGGACCGGTTATCAGGATTTTCTTCAGGAACTGCCCTAATTCAATGTGGCTAGGCCTTACTGGGCTTGGCCGGCCACTTGCATAGGATGCCGTTTGAGATTTTTGAAATCCTACAGCCGATTTGATCAAGTGCGACCGTTTCGAACCGCGTATCAGCGACGTGCGCAGTCCACATAAAGCGAGAAGCAATCTTTAGAGCACTGACGTGAGCCGCGTATTATAACGTGTACGCTTCCCTAAAGTGTCACTAGCCCGCTCGTAGTGGCTTGATCGGGTATAGGAAACCGAATGGCACGAACATCGTCTAATTGAACTCTGTGATTAGTGATTTGAAATATTCATTGATACCCACAGTTTTGAGTGCAGAATAGTAAGTAAACTTATGCGACTATTTGTATTCGACATTTTGCTGAAGCCATCCATTTTTACCTATGCAGAGTCCAGCCATGGACATCAAGACAGTGTTTATATTTGCCCTGTCGGCGGTACTGGCTGATATGGCACAGGGTAAGACGGTTAACACTGCTGCTCTGTTAGTGAATGCCGGAGTAAGGAAAATATCACTTAGTGTGACAGCACATTACTTAAGCCAGGGTTATTTTAAAAGCGTACGATTAAATAGGCTGAAGCAAAGCAGCAGGGAGAGGCTAAGGCCTTTGTCCTGAAGTTATAATAGGCGCGCGCCGGATGATGTTCACCACTATAGGACGTGATGGCAATTAATCTAGGAGGGCGCATCGTGGCGACAACCACATTTAGGCCCGCCAAAATGCTGTTTCCTCGTTCAAATTCGAACCTCACAGCATAGTTTTGGTTTCCTTGGTATTTCTGCTGCTGTAAGATACATCTGACACTTACTGCCATCTTTCCGTTTCGTTGACCTTCCGTTCATTATTTCCCGTTTCATCAGTTGTTATTCGTTTTTTTTTCTTTTTGTCACATTCGTTCGACACGCAGGACAGTGCGGTCGACCCGTGCAGTGCAGGGGACCCTGCCAGCTTGGTCTGTCTCTCCCCGGTTTTTGCGGAATCTGCGTGTGCGGTGAGTGCACGCACGCGTACAGACATGTACTGGTGAATATACATACATACATACATACATACATACATACATACATACATACATACATACATACATACATACATACATACATACATACATACATACATACATGGGTCAGAGAACAAACGGGGGTCGCCGACATAATTAACGATATTAAGAAGAAAAAATGGACATGGGCAGGCCACGTGATGAGAAGGCTAGATAACCGATGGACAGTTAGAACGACGGAATGGATACCAAGAGAGGGTAAGCGCAACCGTGGGCGGCAGAGAGTAAGATGGGGGGACGAAATCAAGAAATTCGCAGGCATCAAATGGAATCAGCTCGCGCAGGACAGGCAAGGATGGCGAGGATTGGGAGAGGCCTTCGTCCTGCAGTGGACATAAGATGGGCTGATGATGATGATGATGATGATGATGATACATACATACATACATACATACATACATACATACATACATACATACATACATACATACATACATACATACATACATACATACATACGTACGTACGTACGTACGTACGTACAGCCCCTTTTCCAGAAAGAAAGGTTGTCAGTGCTCCACTTCTATAATGCGTAACCCTGAGGGGCGGTTGGGCTAAAATAATGGCATGGCCGATTCTTGCTCTACCGAAACATTCCGTGTGCCATTTCCACTAATTTCATACAGAACGGGCAAGAGGAGCGAATGGTGCCGCCCCTCAGACGTGCTGTATGACATTCTGTACTGCCACATGCCTTTCCATATCATCACGTTCGATATGTGACTCCGCATTCACACGTTCCGTATGCCAAAAAGAAAAACGCAATGATCAAACAGTCGCTATTCACTCCAGTCGAATATATCAAGTACCACAGGAAGAACGTAGCCTCTCTCGCTCGTTCCACGTTGTTCTTGTGAGATGGGTCTAGCTTTGCAATCGTAACGGTGCAAGAATAATATGCCTGTAAATAACGAAGAGTGCGACTATGCAGGCGACGAACTTCTTTCCTCGTGACACATAACCGTATAGTATCTCTCGAAAGAGAGCACATGTCCGAGGGAAAAAAATGAAAAAAAAATGACCGGTGCTTTCTCTCTTTCGCCCACAGCCTCGCAGTGCCCCCTCTGTCCCTCTCGATGCTACTACCGAAGAGCAGCCGGAATGTGTCCAAGGTGCGCACCGGCCAGCGTCTGCTACATTGGTGGGGCTCCGACACTGAGATCATAATAAAGACAATTCAGTGGTCTTTGTTTGAAAGCAGTGCTGAATATTTCCCGGAAAGCATCTTCCCTTTCAAATGCTTCGCCCGCAGAGTTACACTGAGACCTGCGGAGGAGGTTGTCGGAAAGCAAAATGACGAATTTTCGAACTGTATTACAGTGCCTACTGCAAGGGAGTTCTTGCAGTAGCTCCTCAGGATTCAGCAAATTTCACTGTCTGTCTGTCTGTCTGTCTGTCTGTCTGTCTGTCTGTCTGTCTGTCTGTCTGTCTGTCTGTCTGTCTGTCTTACAGTACCATTAGTCGGGCTATACTGTAAACGCTGTTTGCACCCTTTGAGGAGTCCTTTTTTTTTAATCTGTCCCACAACCATACACGTCATCTGAGCAGCCTGTTTTTTGTGCAAATGGCTTTCGACGTGAAGACGATAATGACCTGCGGCGTCTGAAAAGCGCCGTTATCTGACCTCTATGCGCTGTAGCGCGACGCGGAATGACATTCTGCACAATGTGGAAATTTAAGAAGACTTGTGCTGCGGTAGTATGCATGCAGAATCCATGATGGAGACATTGAGCAGGGAAGAACGTCGACCCAGCACTTCTTATTAGACAGGTTGATGCCCTCTGCAGACTTTCTGTAATTCTGTACGGAGCTCCAATTTCGGTCGACTGCCTTGATCACATATTTGTAGGCAACTGAAACGGGGTCGAAAATTTGCCATAAGTACTGGTGAATTGAAAAATGAGTCAAGAAAAGTTGATTCTCATTTACTCCTCGAGATATTCGCCTCCAGACAATTGCGGATGTTTGAAATAAGCGAACGTACACCCTAGCATAGATACAGTCTGATATTTAACTGACCGTTTGGATTTTTATGCTATGGTTTTAGAGTGTGGAGAATTGATAAATATTGACTGGATTACTAAGCTGGCTGCTGTTTCTCTTCAATGAGACGTTTGGACGGCTGGAGCTCTCACTTATGAAACGCTTGAAGAATAGCCGGTGTTCTATGCATCTGTCACATGGGCACCTTTGATTGCGATAAGAAATTCAATAGAAGCAGCTCCAGACTCGGGATAATCTTGGTTGAGCTCGAACGCTTTAAGAACAGTTGAGTAAGCCCGAAGTAAATTTAAGACCTATGGACCTGCAACACGGGGCTATGGTTGTGTGAGTTGTAGTGTGGATTGAGTTGTGTAGGGTGGGTTATTGTTAACGACGGTTAACGATAACCCACACTTCGCCAACGGTCGCTTGCATATACCAATATACACAAGGCATGCGGTTCGCTTGGTGAATAATATTTGTAGGCTATTTGCAGAGATAAAAAATTTCCTCGATTCCCCTCGGATAAATTCATCAAGGAGGCTATGGCACGACATATCTTTGCTAACAATGATGTCGCTGGACCAAACACGGGGAAATTGTTCAGGTTGCTTGCGTGAACATTTCTCAAATTGTGTCTCCAAACAAACATTCCCTGCCTAGCGATTCCGACGACAACAAATCGATTGATTGATTGATTGATTTGTGGGGTTTAACGTCCCAAAACCAAATATGATTATGAGAGGCGCCGTAGTGGAGGTTTCCGGAAATTTCGACCACCGGGGGTTCTTTAACGCGTACTGACATCGCACAGCACACGGGCCTCAACATTTAGCCTCCATCGAAATGCAGCCGCCGAGTCCGGGATTCGATCCCGCAACCTTCGGATCTGCAGCCGAGTGCCATAACCACTAGACCACCGTGGCGGGGCTAACAAATCGATTTAGACTGGATAAATATACCTTATATAGTAGCCACCACGCATTGCAACGCAAGTCAATATTTGTTAACTGTGTGCTGTTGTTCCTCTCATTTGTGGGAGATCAGTGTGCATTAATTAAACATAAGTTTAAAATCGAAAAAAAAAGAGATATTACTAACACCATTTCTGCTGCTTCACTTTTTCGTAGCTCGTTACATTAAGCTTTGGTAATATGTTTCGTTCAAGTTGTGTCTTCCCGGGTGCTCCGAAGCCTTTCAATTACAGTCACCGTTTTCTTGGCTGCATTTCTCATATTCCGTTGTTGTATGGGGCACACTACAATTCAAGAGTGTTGGCCGAGGGTGCCCACTTATCGAGTACCGCATTTGCGTGCTCTCACAGTGGCCAAGTCGTACATTTCAGCACGTTGCCTGTACTAACCCATTTATAGTTGCGCACACACAATGACGTAAGTTTCATAACCAGTAAGAGGCTCCAGAAACCAGGAGTTTCTTTCCTCAGGTGTCGTAAAATGTAAACCGGGGGTCGGGGAAGATGGGGTGCATTAGAATCGGAAGTTATAATAAATTTTAAATGCGTAGCGGTTTAAGCTTGGCGTAATTCCGACGTCATGTAAAAAAAAAAAGACTTAGTGGGTATGTGCCACGCAGCTACTAACACAGCATAGCCATTCATAATATAGTATAACAAGGGTGTGGGAAAAGAAGTTACGGTGAGAAGGAAGGAAAAAGGAGGGAAGGGGGTAAAGCATGACACAGCTTTGTGCTATACAGTTTGGCGCTGAGCCGTGCTACCTTTACGGAATGCAGAAACATGCGCCTATTTCCTCTCATTTGAACCACTCTTCTTCTTACTCTGGTATGGGTCAGGCATTTCTTAGCATAGCATAGCCATGCATAATATAGTATAGCAAGGAGCTGGGAAAGAGAAGTGAGGGTGGGAAGGAGGGAGAGGGTAAACCAGCCTTGTGAGCATATAGTTTAGCAAGGGTACGGGAAAACGAAGTGATGCTGAGGGGAAGGGGGTGAGGGGGTAAGCCATAGCATGATGATGATGATGATTGTGGTTCGGTAAGGAAAGGACGAAAATATCTGCAGCCCATGTCGGGAGCACGGCTAAGCGTCCGGGCGGGGAGGGGGGGTCACTGAGCTCCGGAAATTTTGACCTCCTGAGTTTTTAACGTGCATTGACAGCGCATTGTACACGGGCCTCTGGCATTTTCGCCTCCATCGAAAATGCGACCGCCGCGGCCGGAATCAAACCCGCGTTTTAGGGGCGAAGCTCCTTAAGGCGTGGGTCGTGCGTCCCCGATGTATGTAGTAGTAGTAGTAGTAGGTAGCCACAGGCGCGTGCCTGCCGGGAGGCACGCACGCGCCCAGGGCGAGCGCGTGGCTACCGGCGCTCGCCCTCGCCGCGAGCGCCGGGAGCCACGCGCTCCCCGGCAAACGCGAGAGACAACGTTGGCGCAGGCAGCGTCTCCTAGCGAGTTTCTTGATTGAGAAATACCGACTGCTCGCGTTGGAGAAGCGTTCACCGGCAACCCATATATATATATATATATATATATATATATATATATATATATATATATATATATATATATATATATATATATATATATATATATATATATATAATGCAACCGCAATGAAGTGCCGGTGGGAGATTTCACTTGTGCATTGTGCGTAGTTGAACCGTGAGGATTCGTAGCATGCGCGAGATGTTATCAAACTAGATGGCGGTACTTGTAGTTGATGATGAAAGATGCGAGATGTTATAATAGTTTGATGACATTTACTCAAGTGTTTCACTTTTAACTGTGGGGCGAATTGCACGGAAGAGTTTCACGGTTTACCGATGATTCCTTCCGGAGCTTCGCCCCACTCATCATCATTCACCCCGTGAATATGCTGTGATTTTTTTTGAGTGGCAGCCGATCACCTTAACCCCTACGCCACCGCAGCGCACTAAGCCATAGAATAGCCACGTACAGTGTAGCATAGTAGGGTGTGTGTAAAGAAGTGAGGATGAAGCGGAGGAAAGGAGCAGAGAGCGCAATATAGAAAGAGAGAAAGAAAGATGACAGAAAAAAATTCCACCATCTCCCGCTAAAGGGGACCATATGAGGCGATGCGAAGCAGCACTGGGGGTGCACACCGCGTTTGCATCGGTTTGACTAAGAAGTGTCGCGTTTGCATCGGTTTGACGCTAGCAGACGCTACCTGCGTCAGCGTTGCTTCGTGCGGGCGAGGGCGCGTTCTCGTTCCTTGCGAGCTGGTAAAGCGTTCATCGAAGGAAGAGCGTTTCCATAGTCAACGTGCGCCGTTCGGAGAAGAGGAATGCCGAATCCCGGCCGCGGCGGTCGCATTTTCGATGGAGGCGAAAATGCCAGAGGCCCGTGTACTGTGCGTTGTCAGTGCACGTTAAAGAACCCCAGGTGGTCTAAATTTCCGGAGCCCTCCACTACGGCCTTTCCTCTCTATCTCTTTCCCTCCCTTTTTCCCCACCCCCACGGACGCTTAGCCGTGCTCCCTATATAAGCTGCAGAAATTAGCGTCCTTTCCTAACTGAACCACAATCAATCAATCAATCAATCAATCAATCAATCAATCAATCAATCAATCAATCAATCAATCCGAGTGGAGAAGAAATGAAACAAGGAGAGGAGTGGGAGGAGGATGCGCATGCGCAGTGCGGGTGTGGACGCCGACGCCGCGGGACAGAAGCGAGAACGCAGAAGTGCAAGGAGATGGTAGAAGTGGAGAGAGCAGTGCGCAGCCGTTGGAGAGAGGGAAGGAGGAGAGTTGCGCATGAGCAGTGTGAGTGCGGACGCCGACGCCGCGGGACATGCCACCGCTAAAGGATGCTTCGCATCTAATATGTAAAAAGAGATAAAGAAAGAAAGAAATATGACAGAAAGAGAAGAGGACGATGTAGAAAGAACTCAGTCTGCGTTCGCCAGATATATCGCGGCGCTTCCTTGCCAGCCTTGGCTGTTTACTGAGATTTCTCAGGCTTCGAACTGGCTTCGATTTCATTCCATATGCGTGTCGACGGGGCCTGCGTTGTACCAGCTCACATTTGTGATTCCAAATCTCACTAGAATGGTTGCGAAGAATTAGTACTTCACTTCAAGAGGGGGGGGGGGAGGCACCTATGTCGATACAAAACTAAATATTGATTGATTTTTGGGGTTTAACGTCCCAAAACCAGCTCTGATTATGAGAGACGCCGTAGTGGAGGTCTCCGGAAATTTCGACCACCTGGGGTTCTTTAACGTGCACTGACATCGCACAGCACACGGGCCTCAACATTTCGCCTCCATCGAAATGCAACCGCCGCAACCGGGATTCGATCCCGCGACCCTCGGATCAGCAGCCGACTGCCATAACCACTAGACCACCATGGCGGGGCTACGAAACTAAAGAACACGATAGTGTATATAAGATGGACGGATGAACAAACTTTGTTAGAATATAATGAAGTTAATGAACACGCAAAAATCAGTCCCACATGAATGAGCACATCTCCTTCTGTCGGCTCGATTAAATAGAATTTCCAGTAGCAAGTAAAAAAAAAAAGATCGTTTCAAACTGCGGGGATGCCATCAGAACAAGGGGGAGGGAGATGGGGTGGAGGCGTCTAGAAGACAATAAAGGAGGTAGGTGGAAGGAAATCTTTGCAAGCCAGAACCGTCAAGGTATACTCGTTTTTAAGAGGGATATATGCGCCTTCGAGAGAAACTGTACAGACTGGTCGAGCGTGCGCATGCGCGTGCCTGGAACTGTAGCGAAAGGAAACAATCGAACCGATATCGTACGCTTTCAGCGTGAGTCGCATAGCTTCCGTCGCTCTTGTACTTCTTCTTTCGTTTTATTCATGTATTGGTTCTCGGTAGTCAAGCATACAAACGGGGGCCTCTCAAGGCTCTAATCAGCGACCTGCCGAATAGTTCTCAGAATAGAACATCCCAACATCCCGCGGCACACAATAGCGGAATCAAACGACAAGAGCATCTCCCTTCCCAACTGTCTACCTCTCTCTCTCTCGGACACACACACACACACACACACACACACACACACACACACACACACACACACACACACACACACACACACACACACACACACACACACACACACACACACCAGACTTGCGGGGATTGCGCAGTAGAAAAAATAATTGAGCTAGCTCATCGCGAAAAGCTTCAGTCTGCAACGAAAGGGACAAAGACTCGCACCCTTTATCGACGTGCCCGTTCGTTTCGCGAGCCTTTGTAGCTGTCCTCAACGAAGACGTAACGTTCTTATTTTATATGCGTAGCAATTAACAGTGCCATCTGTTCACGTATTGAGAGTTGTTAAACCATTAGTGATGATTTATTTGGGCATCGATCAGCCTTCATTACTGGGCTCCCATTCATTACTGACAGCCTTTGTGCCGTCGCTACCGGCAAGTGCCGTGCGAGCACGAGTGTCACGGGTAAGAAGGATGGGAACTAAGGACCACCATCCACGTGCTACAAGCCTGCCACTTCGCTTATTAATGGCTCGGCAAGCGAGGAAACAGCCTCGTTATCGAACATGCTCTTAGGGAGAGCGATGTGTGAGTGGAGGAGGATGCGATAAAAGGAAACCAGACGGGGCATCGCCGCGTTTTAACCATCTGCGCCGGCGCAGTAGAACGGACAATTTAGGTGGGTTGCGTGGAAAGTATTATTTAGACTTGTACGGCAATGAGAAGCGAACTAGAGCGTCGATAATAGTTGCATGCCGTAAAAGATAGTTGTTTCTTTAGTGATAATTATTATGAGTGACGACCGTGGTAATCATGCTCATCGCCAACGCGCGCGTGGCGCATTTTTGTCAGCTGTGTGGCATAAAACCCTGACGTAACTCATGAGTGTATACATGAAAGATTGTAATACCAAGCTTCTAAGAGACTGGAACTTTCGTCGAGTGATGATTATGAATATGATTACGATGACAGTGAGATATGAGTGACGACCATGGTAATCATGATCACTGAACGCCGTCGCTCTCTGTCATTGCAGTCTGCTACTGCGATGGGTATCAAGTCTCTCCTCGTGCTGGCGTTTTCAGCAGTCCTGGCACACATGGCGCAGGGTAAGAAAGACGAAAAAAAAAGGGGGAGAATAGAGAAATAATTCAGTGGTTTTGTTGCCATGACCCAGGAATAATTAAGAAACACTGAGGTTTAATTCTTTTTATGCGATAGAATTTAACACATCACAAACTTGCCATTGGCGCCTGTAGGTCGGCTAGCGGAGCAAACTAATCACGGAGGCAATGTAGGGAAACGAGCTGGTCGACTGATTCTGATACTTGTGCACGACATGTGCCCACGCAGAGGCTTTCACGCGATAGCATAATGCAGACCGATGTTCGACGTTCAGCAGTGTAGGGAAGTATGGGCAAGAGGTAGCTGTGATGGAGGTTGCGAGGGGAGTAGCTGACGGTGTAAATGGGAAACGCGAGACAAGCTTCAGGAGACACAGGGAAACCGGAGGCGGGTGTGTTGACATTTCGTAGGCGCGCTAGGCTGCCGAGTTCTGTTAATCGCACTGCTACCCTTGAAGGCTGCTGAAATAAAGCGGTGATAAAGTAATAATGCAATAACAGCACGCTCGATTGAGAGAGAGAGAGAGAGAGAGAGAGAGAGAGAGAGAGAGAGAGAGAGAGAGAGAGAGAGAGAGAGTAGGAATGCCAGCTATGAAATGATCTGATTTGCGGCCCTGCCTCTTGGGGGTTTGATAAAGAACAGAATGAAGCAGCGCATGAAAGTGGCGAACCTGTACCTCGTGTGTGAACAATACCGTGCAAGTCAAAGGCGCTTGAACAAGCCAGTCGTCTTCAAAGAGCGTCAAAGCGGCCTTTAGTGCATTCTGATCGACTGACGATCGGTAAGGAGGGTACTCCAATGGCGCCTGTACAACCAGGAGACGAATGCTTAGCCACCGAAATGTATCGGGTATTGTCCTGTGTCACGTCGACGTCATTGGCATTGTCAACCACGTGCGACACAAGAAGGCGAATAGACTTTATTGCGTGAACGGACTTGACTTCGTCGTGAGTCCCGAGAGGAGAGTCCCCCTTGCAGAGTCCCACTGGCCGCTCGCCGGGTCTGGTCTATAGCGTCACTAGTTGGTTATCCCCAGTGCTATCAAGGAAAGCCGTGCTTCCCAAGAGTACGTTGTGAGCGCTTGTCGTGAATGCACCGACGCAAAAGAGATGCCTGGCGCCGCTGTGCAACTAGGCAACTAGGCATAATTGAACGATAAGATCTCACAATGGAGGCCCTTCGAGTGAAACGTGACTGCGTGATGACCTGTGGATGTTTTATTACAGCGACTGTATAACCGCAGCTCTGATACGCAGGCCAGTGTGGACCAACTGGGTCCTGCTCTAGTGGTGCGTGCCAGCTTG
Organism: Hyalomma asiaticum; assembly: GCA_013339685.2. Classification (NCBI taxonomy): domain Eukaryota; kingdom Metazoa; phylum Arthropoda; class Arachnida; order Ixodida; family Ixodidae; genus Hyalomma; species Hyalomma asiaticum. Next base: position 49,678,499 of record CM023484.1, read on the forward strand.
GCTTGACGTTCCCTCGGCTGTGCGGCATCTGCGTCTGCGGTGAGTGCTAGCGCGATGCGCATCGGCAGTCGTCGTAGCGGGAAGAGATGCGGATGAGATGCTGCATTAGATTACTGATGATCTCAGTAGTCGTTAGGTGTAGTTTTAATAGCCACCTTAACTTTAAGTTTGTGAATGTCACACCTAGCTTCAAACGACTCGGCATCGCAGGGCGAGAGAAAGAGATAGAGATAGAGAGGTTGCGCGATAGCTGAAGCTTCAAGGAAAGAAGCTAAGCTTCAAGCTAGAACTCGTAAGATTGATTGATTGATTGATTGATTGATTGATTGATTTGTGAGGTTTAACGTCCCAAAACCAGGTCTGATTATGAGAGACGCCGTAGTGGAGGTCTCCGGAAATTTCGACCACCTGGGGGCTTCTTTAACGTGCACTGACATCGCACAGCACACGGGCCTCAACATTTCGCCTCCATCGAAATGCAGCTGCCGCTGCCGGGATTCGATTCCGCGACCACCGGATCAGCAGCCGAGTACCGTAACCACTAGACCACCGCGGCGGGGGCAATAGTGCGTCATAATGGAGTGACACCTCTAAACGCTATCCAGGTGTTTTCATTTGTGCGCGAAAATGGGATATTCCTGACTGTAAGCGGTTAATTGAGACGTTTTAGATGCGAAGCAGCTTATGGTCGGGGCTATGTCACTCCCTCCCTCCCTCCCTCAAACTGCCGTGTGGCGTCCACACCCGCACTGCGCATGCGCATCCTCCCCTCCCTCCTCTCCTTGTCTCATCTCTCCTCTCGGCATTCCTCCTCTCCTCTCCGAACGGCACGCGTTGACTATGGAAACGCTCTTTCTTCGATGAACGCTTTACCAGCTCGCAAGGAACCAGAACGCGCCCTCGTCCGCGAGAGACGACGCTGGCGCAGGCAGCGTCTGCTAGCGGCGGGTTCGATCCCGGCCGCAGCGGTCGCATTTTCGATGGATTTTCGATGGATTTTCGGTCGCATTTTCGGTCGCATTTTCGATGGTGTACTGTGCGTTGTCAGTGCACGTTAAAGAACCCCAGGTGGCCTAAATGTCCGGAGCCTTCCACTACAGCTTTCCTCTCTTCTCTATCTCTTTCACTCCCTTTTCCCCACCCCTACGGACGTTTAGCCGTGCCCCCTAAATGGGCTGCAGAAATGAGCGTCCTTTCCTAACCGAACCACAATCATCGTCATCATCATCAAACCGATGCAAACGCGGTGTGCACCCCCCGTGCTGCTTTGCATCGCCTTATGGTCCCCTTTAGCGGGAGACGGTGTAATTTTTAGGGGCGAAGCTCCTCTTAGTCTAACCTTGTCACGCGTCAGTCGTCAGGCGTAACCCGCGTGCCTCCCGGCACGCGCTCGCCCTCGGCGTTCGCCTCGGCACGTGCCTCCCGGCGCGTGCCTCTCTCTCTCTCTCCCGGCGCGTGCCTCCCCGCGCTTGCCTCTGCTGTCTTGTGTGTGAGAGAGATAAAGACAGAGAGAGAGCGAAAGGCGCGCGCTGGCTATGGAAACGCTCTTTGATTGATTGTGGTTCGGTTAGGAAAGGACGCTAATTTCTGCAGCCCATGTAGGGAGCACGGCTAAGCGTCCGTAGGGGTAGGGGAAAGGGAGTGAAAGAGAGAGAGAGAAAGGCCGTAGTGGAGGGCTCCGGAAATTTAGACCACCTGGGGTTCTTTAACGTGCACTGACAACGCACAGTACACGGGCCTCTGGCATTTTCGCCTCCATCGAAAATGCGACCGCCGCGGCCGGGATCGAACCCGGCCGCGGCGGAACGCTGTACCAGCTCGCAAAGAAGGAGAACGCGCCCTCACCCGCGAGAGACAACGTTGGCGCAGGCAGCGTCTCCTAGCGAGTTTCTTGATTGAAAAATACCGACTGCTCGCGCTGGAGAACCGTTCACCGGCCACCCATATATATATATATATATATATATATATATATATATATATATATATATATATATATATATATATATATATATATATATATATATATATATATATATTTAGGCACTGGATCTTGACTTGCAATGAAGTGCCGGTGAGAGATTTCACTTGTGCATAGTTGAACCATGAGGATTCGTAGCGTGCGCGTTAACTAAATTAATCCGGAACTCGGCACGATCTACGATGAACCTCCCGAGCTTCGCCCACTCATCATCATTCACTCCGTGGATATGCTGTAATTTTTTTTTCTTGTCCTTCTGCAGAGCCGGAGTGTCCGATCTGTCCGTCCCGGTGCTACTACGAGCGCCAACCAGGCATGTGCCCGGCATGCGCACCCGTCCACCACTGTTACAAGTGACGACGTTACCTGATTTTGAGTCATTCAGAACCGAATAAAAAAAAACAAGTTTGCGGGCGCTCATTGATTTTTTCGGAAAATCCCGGCTTGCAGCGTACGCCGTCTGGTAGAGTTACCGGCTCAAGCGGGCTGATGATAAAGCGGATGTTTTGTTTACAGTAAATGCGGCAATCGGCAAACCAAGCAAGATGAGTTAAAAATGAGTGAAATGAGCCGAGATGTGTGCATGTGCACAGAACTGAATGGAACAATTATTCCTTGAGACGAGTCATTTGAGCACACGGAGAGAAACAAAGCGCGGAGCGCACGTTCAGGAATTGTCGAAATACAGACAAAACTACACGGTGTTATGAATGATAAATATTGTACAGAACTACCTACGCTCTTTTCGAGATCAGGAAATGACACGCTCCGGAAACGCGCGTAAAGGCAATGCGTTCCATTCGATGATGGTTCGAGGAAAAAGTTCTGGGTTTTTTTTTTTTTCATACCGATACTTCAATATCATTGTGATGTAGGCTGTACTGGGGCCCACCTGTTTAATTTCAAAGATCAGGCGTTCTTTTACATAGACGTGAATCTAAGTACATGGTTGCTTTTGCATTTCGCCCCTATCTAAATGCGGCCTCCGTGACCGGGGATCGGATTGATTGGTTGATTTGTGGGGTTTAACGTCCCAAAACCACGATGTGATTATGAAAGACGCCGTAGTGGAGGGCTCCGGAAATTTCGACCACCTGGGTTCTTTAACATGCGCTGACATCGCACAGCACACGGGCCTCAACATTTCGCCTCCATTGAAACGTAGCCGCCGTGGCCGGGATTCGATCCCGTAACCCTGGGATCAGCAGCCGAGTACCATAGCCACTGGACCACCGTGGCGGGACGACCGGGGATCGGACCCGCATTCTTCAGCTCAGCAACGAAACACCTTACCTGCTAAGTACCACGGTGGGTGCCGGGGGAATGGTGAGTAAGCGCACGGCGTAAAGCATACTATTGTTGAAAGTCGCACCTTTGCATATTGCCATAACCCACAAAAAAAACAAAAAAAACAAAAAAACACACCATCGTAATGGTGGTTTTTGCGGTGGGCATAGGTGAGGACATGCTGGGTGATGCCGTTTGCTTCACGGGATGCACAGTTAGTGCGGCATATATCCGTCCCGCTGTCCCAAACGTCTGCGTCCAGTTGAGTGCCCTTAACGGAGTTGGAAGAAAGAGCAGCAGTTCATAACAACTGAACACGAAAGGCGTCGTGTCATCTCAGGTTCGGGGAAGACGCCTACTATGTGCACCTATTGTGAATCTCTGCCCAGTAACAGTATAATGGGCGATGGTGGGTCACCGTCACCACTATGTCTGGTCTCCGTTAAAGTACTGAGAGATATGTTTAGAGATTAATATGAAATTGTCTCGTGTGAAGAAAAAAAAACAACAACCTGGCAATAGTCTTGTGCCGTCCTGAAAGTGGAACTTCATTACAAGCCATCCGGGATGCGAAAATGCCGAGGTATGCAAACCCTACCCCACAGACTAACGTTACGTTAACTATTTATAAGTCGCGCAGGCCACTCGCGTCTTGGAAACACTGGGGACATTGACCTCACAGTAATATGGCCATATGAAAACCCACGTCGCAAAAAAAAAAAAGAAAGAAAAAATCTGAGTTCAGAGTCAGCTGTATATGAGTTCGGACTGCGCTGTCAAGCGGAATTATGCCGAGTTCTTTTTACACGCTGTACCAAACAGACCCTCCAGCAACAAGCAAGCCAAACCCGAAACTTAAAATAAACCTGGCACTTAAAAATAGTTATGACGTTATAGTTATGTCTTTTATATATAACTACAAATCGAAGCGCACGCGTTTCCGTATAAACATCCGCTCGGAGCGAACGCGGCGATTAAAAAAAAAGAATGACAACCAATAAATGCACTGACGGAAATGCAGTCGTTGTGTCGCGGGACATATAGGGACGTTCGAAGAAAACCTTAATGTCAATACCTAAAATTTATTTTCATTTGTTTAGAACGACAATAAGGAGAAACTGAATTCGCCCTGAAGTCGTTGTCCCGACGAAGACAAGTCCACTTGTCGAAACGTTGGCTCCTGCGACATTCCCTGTTCTCAATTGTTTCTAGCGATCTGTTTATGGATTCGCTGTAGACTCCCAAAACATTCTCTCAAAGCTGTATTCACGGACGTCCTCGCGAAATCGCAATAATCAAACCACTTAAGTGGTTGATTATTGGAGGAGGAAATGAAGGTTCACGAGAACCTCACTTCAGGGGGTACTAAAGCGAAAAGCAATAGTTCTCGCATTATTAAATTACTGGTTCACAGTACCAAAGCGCCATTTTTGCGAGGAGAAGGCTATTAATTGGTAAGGTAGAAAACGCGGGAGAAGGAAACACCCGTGGCGACGACACTCTGAGGTTCTCGGACTGTTTTGCGTCACTTCATAGACTACTGACGGCGTCTGCTAAGGCATACATACGTATTTATCGGTAAAAAAAAAAAATCACTGTTTTGCCAGAAGGGCGAAGCAATGCATGTGATAGCAATGCATGATATAATATACGAAGTGAGAGCAGCATCTTTAGGGGCAATCTGAATTGCAGTGAAGGTGGGCTTATTAAGTAAGCAAGCAGTTGCGTAAAGCACCATGTGACGGTCGTGCGGCAGAAACAATGGCCCAGCAGTGCTGCGAGCTATGTCATGCTGTTTTGATGTCTTCTGGCCCGCTCTTCCTCTTTTTGCGAAACGTACTTGCTGCGAACAACAATAGGAAAGACAACTAGGAACAAAGCCTTCGTTAAATAAGTAAATAAAAACAGCTATACCTTGGCAGTGTTTTTACCGTGGACATATTGTCGACTATCATCACGTCATCTACTATTCCGCCGTCTCTGATGTCCGTCAGAGTGGCAACGAAATAGTGAAGAGAATCACTATCGTCAGTCTGCGTTAAAAAACATAAAAAAGAACACGCGCTTTGTTCGACACCTCAAATACGGCACAAATAGGTGACTAACGTTGAATGCAGTGTCAAAACTGCGAGGCCTTCGCTCTTCGCTTGACAGTTCCAGAGGTATCCCTCCTTCAAGGTAAGCTGTTTGTCTCTACGGCGTTGGAAATCTTTGGCAAGCGATTTTCCGGAACCCTCCGTTGTGGTGTGCCTCACGATCATACCGTGGTGCTGTCGCGTAAAGTTTCACGAGTTATTTAATGTGACTGTGCATGCTTGCTTTGATATGCAAAATAATATAACGTAATGTACAGGGCGCTCAATCTTTCTGTAACAAATCGTTCACCTTACAGTAGGCAAACAATAGTATCTTGTGTGCCAGACAGGCAGCTTATGAAGAAAAAGCAAAAATATAGCGTGCTACAGACAAGAACTTATCCGAGTCCAAACTTTATTCGCAAGCTATATCCAAAAAGGGACGTACTCGAGTACGGCAAGTGTAATGGCATCATTACTCTGGATCGTACGCCCTGCCAGTGTTCTGTGGCGTTCACTGACTGTGACAAAGAAATAGTCTGGTGGTGACGAGTCCTTCGCAGCGGAGTTCTTTTATACCAAGTTCAAGGCGTCCAGAAGGCCCATGATACGGCGGTAAGGTTATACTGGGGTACCCTGGATATACCTCACTGTCCCGATGTGGGAGCCACCTGCGTCAACCTAAGGAATGATCTTCAGGACCTGAATAAAGTTCATCACACCGTACCATACTGATGTATGAATTGTCGAAGCGGGTTCTGCGAGCCATGGTATTTTCCTTGGTTTAATTTTTGCTAGACGTATTTTTATACAAGTAACCTGCCTGTAAAGGTGGTTTGACTGCAGCATGGAGCCTTACATCGTGAAGCCACCTTAAAGAAAGGGTGGGGGGCGAATGAAAATTGCACTGCCGTGAAGGCACGCTTCGTGATAAGATGTGGATACATTGCCTGCATCCCAAACGCATTTATTTTCAACGAGTTACACCGGGTTATGCAGGCATAAATGTGGCAAAATTTTAAAACGTCCTACTTCTCGAACTACGTCATAGACTCTTGACGGCGCCTGCTAAGGCATACATACGTATTTATCGGTTAAAAAATCACATTTTTGCCAGAAGGGCAAAGCAATGTATGTGATACCAATGCATGATATAATATACGAAGTAAGAGTAGCATATCTTTAGGAACAGTCTGAATTGCAGTGAGCATGGGCTTATTAAGTAAACATGCTGTTGCGTAAAGCACCATGTGACGGTCGAGCGGCAGAAACAACGGCCCAGCAGAGCTGCGAGCTAAGTCATGCTGTTTTTGTGTCTTCTGTAACACGCTTCACACCGCGCGACCGCGCTAAGCGGCGTGCACTTTGCAACATCGAGAAACTTGGCCCAGCACAGCAGCATCAAGCGAGCACGTTCCTTCCGGCACTCGTTGGCACGCGCCTGGAACGGAGCACGCGATCAAGGTGCTGCTACGCAGTACACTGCACGTCTGATGGCTGCCGAGATAGCGCTCGATCGCCAGCGATGGCGACCGCGTGAAGTCCACAGCAGTTGCTCGACTGACACACTCGAAGTCCACAGCAGTTGCTCGACTGACCGCGTGAAGTCCACAGCAGCCAGCAGCCTGTCAGTCGAGCAAGTTGCTCGAGTGACAAACAAAAAAAGGCCAATGGCTTACGTTCGCGACGCCATGTGCTCCAAGCTCCTGCGCGAAATTCAAAAAACGATAGCTTGAATAATATTCTCCGATAATATCGATCGAACATAAGATAGCAATATTAACGATGATAGATTACTCTGAGAATAATTTGTCAGTCTAAACCACTTTAGCATTTCAATTTAGCAACCATTTAATTTGGCACCGAAACACCTGTGGCAGTTCGTCAAACTAATGACATGAATGTGGAATTTAGAAAAAAGAAAAGAAAATGCCTTTACAGCTGTGGCTAAAACCGTTTCTGAAGCTTGCTGAGTTCAGTGCCTTCGAGACGCAATTAAGTAAATTTTCGGTGGTGCCCTAGATTTCGACGGTGGTCAACATCCTTGACACCCAGCGAGCTAGAGCTGAAACTTCAGAGCGGTTTCAAGAAGCCCTGAAGAGAAAAAAAATTTTAGGTGTATATGTAATGAATTGTCCCTCCTCTATTCCCTCCTCCTGGAAGAGTAAGCAGGCGTTGTGCCCCCATCGGTGGCAGTTGTCAGCTTGCTCATTCCTTCTTCCCTTTGTGTCCTTGTGTGCTTTATGCCACCATACATAATAATAATAATAATAATAATAATAATAATAATAATAATAATAATAATAATAATAATAATAATAATAATAATAAGCACGGCCACTCTCATTTTAAGAGGAAGCTTGGAAAGTTGCACATCTTCCGACAGGATCGACGCCTCCGTTTGAACGACGTTTGCCCCCTTATAGTTAACTAACCGATTAACTACCATAACAGTGCAGCACCCTACGCCTCCTCAAAATTAATTATTACACTGTCTCGTTCAAGAGCATAACGCTTACTCTTTATAGCTGCCAGACTGAAATTTACGCGTTTAATGTCCTGCAGATGGCATAACGCTTACGTTTTATAGCCTTAATGTCCTGCAGACGCAGTCTGTGCACGAGACATCCGCGAGGCATCCGCTTGTAAACCCGTGCCGCAGCCTGTGTCATTTGTGTATCTATTTCGAGTCACTCTCGATCTGCTGTACCCACACGTGTCACAAATCAAACCGTTGGGTTAAAGACCGGCGGAATGTTGACATGCACACGCGCACGTGCACATGCGCGCACACCGTTAATAGGCACAGGAAGATGCGCTTCCGGAGGAACCAGGAAACGTCACTTGAGGGTCGTACTTAAAGCCTCTACCTATGGCTGGGGGGATCACCGCTGTCGCAAACAGTATCCTCTCAGCATTTGTTGGCAGTCAGTCCTTCTAACACCACGGTGAGTACGCGCAGAAGCGTGCAGAAGCGATCATTACGGCCATTAGTTTCTACCGCTTTTCTTTTTCCCCACTTGATGACATCCTAGCCCCTGTAAAGTCTTAAAGGTACTGTGCATAATGCCGCACGGGAGTATTAAAGCAATGTTGCTGAGACTGCTAAACGCAAAGATATAGAGAAATGAAAGGTTGCTGTGGAAGGTTTCTTACCGCTTGTATAATGCGAGATATTATTTGCTTATATTGCGTTACTTTATCCTTCAGCGTGCAGTTTACACGCGCGTGATTACCTATAGCGCCGCGTTCCCCATTAATTTAAACAAGCCCCGCCACGGTGGTCTAGTGGTTATGGCACTCCGCTGCTGATCCGAACGTACGCGGGATCGAATCCCGGCCGCGACGGCTGCATTTCGATGGAGGCGAAATGTTGAGGCCCGTGTGCTGTGCGATGTCAGTGCACGTTAAAGAACCCCAGGTGGTCGAAATTTCCGGAGCCCTCAACTACGGCGTCTTTCATAATCATATAGTGGTTTTGAGACGTTAGACCCCACAAAACAACAACAATAAGTTAAACAAACAAGTGGAAGTGGTGTCCATGAGTAGCGTTGAGTAAGTCGGACAGCCGAGTGGAATGAAGTAGAGGGTTGCAGCCCGCGCTTGCGCGCGCAAACGTGGTACAGAAAAGATTTCACTTCCAGAACGACATCGTGAAGTACAGGTTATAGCTCGAAGAGGAGTCGACATATCTATTTCGAGTCAAGGACAGTTAAACAATGAATGTGACTGCAACATGAAACACCCATCGTAGGTTAACAACGCTGTGTTAATTTACTCTTGTTGCAAGTTCCCTCTTTTGTTAGGAGCTAGCTAGTGTTCTGAATTGGCGAAAAATGAAGTGGCGTTTCCCAAATCGTGGTGACTATGACCTGTAACTGTAAGTACGGCACAGCTATAATGGAGAGACCCCGCAAATTTGTTGTGGCCGAAACTTGTTATAAAAGCCGTTGCATTAATGATATTTTCTTGTGCCGGTGAAGGGCACAACCGTACATAGCATGAGCCTCTGTCTTCACCTCATAGACAGTCTCATGGACAGTCTCATAGGCAGTCTCATAGATAACATTGAACCTTCATACCAGTCGATAAGAACACTTTTGAACGCAGTAAGCGTAATAGCACACATTTTGGATGAGCGTAACCTGCACGTAGCATGAAAGGTCCGGTCAGTTATCGATTTTTGATGGTTCCTACATTAGTTAACAGATGGGCGATTGTTGGAGGATTGTCGACCTCCTGTTACTGTAACCCTACCACAATAACGTCGTGTGCATGGAGGCCAACGTTTTGATGAGTTATTGAGTGTTTATATGTGCTTTCTGCTTCAATAGCTCTTCCATCGAACAGCAATACGTCCGACGAAGTTTCGCGCTATTTCGTACTTGTTTTGTAATGCGTATGGCGTTCGTATCCTTTCTTTCGTTATTGTTCTTACGTTAGTTATAACCTTTAAGAATATAAGTGCACTTATTTAGCTACACGTAGTTGTACCGCAATTAATACGGCGTTTTCTTGCAGTCAACATGTCGGCAAGTGTGGTCATCGCCTTGGTCCTCATCACCGTTTATTCCCAAGAGGCATCTGGTGAGTGATGCGTCCCTTGACCAAAGTTAAGGAAACCTCAGATTCTCGGTGGTCAGGACCAATCTGAATAATTTACACTACGTACAAAGCATTCGTCTTATTTGTAAAATTAGGTGGGCATGTTTAACACCAAGAAGGCGAAGGAAAACCACGGTTTCTTAGTGCATGCGAGCGAACAGGAACCAGCAGTTGTAAGAGAAGCAGCAGTCATTGGGATAGTATTTTTTTAGAAGAAGAATAATTTTATTCATTCAAACATGACAATACAGACAGGGTAACATGCATTAGGTGACTTCTTGTGATTCGATGTTCTTGGACGGTAGAAATTGATCAGATATAGAGCAAATAAAAAAAAGAGAGCATTATACGTTTATTAAAAAAGCCCCATAATTTGCCCTTTTGTCTATATACGGCTGAGAGATTCACTACGTTTAATACGAAATATTGCGCACAGCGAAACATTTCTTGCCACAAGATTTTTCAGCGTGGATTTAAGGACCAAGAGGGCCGACACCAACAGCCCTTTCTCCCATCCTTTGTTACTACATCTACACATTCTGCAAACGATAATATCTACAACATCGACCTGCATTTCTCACCTGGTGGTACCACCACTCGCGTTAACTTCCAACAACGGGCTATACACTTGCTCTGCAATGATATCGAGTTTCGTAGAACACGAATACATATTTTGTTCATCATCCGTTTACAGCGTCGCCCACAACTAGAAAGAGTCGCGCATTTGTGTTGTGAAATTGATTACATTGCAGCGTTAACATGACGAATGTCCTCGTCCTTTTGCATTTTACTTGTGCCGTGAACTTTCGTAAACAGCATTCACTCAGCGCAGCGCCTGATGAACTAAAACCAGTAAGGGGTTAAAATTGTACGCTTGATCACTGTAGGCTTCGTCGATAATTTCTGACAGCATAAATTTGTCGACTGCTTCATGTCAAACTTTTTTTATGTTTGCTGCTTTGATGGCAGACGCTCAAAAATTCCTGGTGTGAATACTTATAGTGCTATCGGCCACAAAATGTAAACGGACCACGGCTTAGGCGGCCGCCGCGGAGCCCAAGATGGCGCCGCCGCTAGACGTCGCTAGCGGCATTTCATGGCGGCGCCCAGGAGGGCTCTATTGGAAAGGTCTATAGGTCACAACGCGGCTCTGCCATTTCGTTCAGTGCGCTCTGGTCAAGAGTGCACTGGGTGACGTTGAAACTTTGCCCTCATGTGAACCGTCGCCTGCACTGCGGCCCCGTAGCCGCTCCAGCCGCCTAAGGCACGGTCCGTTTGCCTTTTTTGGCCGATAGTACATGCCTTTATTCTATATGTGAATCACACCGCTTCTAGCCGTATGAAACTGCGATTACTTGTATTTTGCGGGTTTTGAATACTAAATACATGCTGCCTCTACTAGTGAACCGTACTCTTCTTGTATCTACGTGAGTACTGAGTTAGTTGTGTACTTCTACATACACGACACTGATGGTCTTTTCCAACTGTTCTACCGAAATTTCGCTTGATTGTGTGCATCAATTAACGCTGCAGCCAGTTGCCTGCCCTCTCTTCCGTGCCGCTGCCCCTGCGAACTGGGCCTCGAGTACCCGAGCAACTGTGGGATCTGCGTCTGCCGTGAGTACACTGCACACGCACACTGGCCTGTTCACCAGTGCGAACAAACATGCGTGTTCATCTATACTTCAGTAACAGCGGATTAATTTATTAGAGTTTGTTTGCTAGCTCTGTTCATGCTGAGACATTCGCATGATTGTACCGTGTGTGTCTTTTATCTGTCTACGTCCCGTTTTGATTGATTGATTGATTGATTTGTGGGTTTTAAAGTCCCAAAAGCAGCTCTGATTATGAGAGACGCCGTAGTGAAGGTCTCCGGAAGCTTAGACCACCTGCGGTTTTTTAACGTGCACTGATATTGCACCCGTCCCGTTTTGTAGCGCTGTTCTATTATGGATTGTACACCGTCGTACGGTGACGACGCTTGGTTCCGCACCCATGTCACTAGCCCAGTTCCTGAGCATATATCAGCAACCAAGCAAAGCATATAGCTCTGCCTTGGGTGGTGCTATATACATGTATAATTGCACAACTTCAGCAATTCAGCAATTCAACGTTAGCATTCTTAAACTCAAAGTATAGGAAAAGTGTTGGTGTGAAGAAGCTTGACTGCAGCTGGGAAACTTCATACATTCTTGAAAAAAGGGTTTGTACCACTTGAAGCGTGACTACAGTCCTAGCAATAACTTTACAACATTGCTTGCGTTTGCTTGTAAGGAATGCTTTGTAATGCAAGCAGAATTTCGTTTGAGACCTGAAAGTGCCAAACGTGGCATAGGTTAAGAAATAAATAGCAGGTAATATTGATGGCGATTAATATTGAAGGCAGGAGTGAACTCAGGAGAATACAGAGGCCTTGTCGTAGCTACGCAAATTTCAGTGCAGTGACCAGTTCACCCTTGCTAGGAGACAAAGGTACTGTTTGAAAAAAAAAAAAGTACCTTACGCTAAATTACGAGTAAACTGTCTTTTCTGTACGCGTAGGTAGTAGTTTCATCGGTCATACTGAGAGACGTATAGGTCTATATTCTCATTTCGGAAACGACGTTGCAGGAAGCAAGCATCGCTACACTTGGACAGTGCATGTCCAAAGGCAGCAAGCGATTTACTGACCATTTAACCTTCCCATTGTGAGAGAGGGCTCTAATGCATGCTGGTAAAATGAAGTGCAACAATGAAGGGTTTTATTGGCGGATGTCTGGTACGACACGTGCGTCCGGTTGGGGCAGAACGAAATGGCCTCTCTGCGCGGGTTCATTTCTGGAGATGCACAAACAAAACAGAAAGTGAGAGAGAGGGATATAAATACTGAATTACGAAGGACAGGTGCGCCTACAGGAAGTACGTACACTAAGCAGGCTCCCGGTACCGCTGACATATTAGAACATGTTCCGAGTGCTAGTAAAATAATAAAAAAGGGAATCTTGCTATTAGCTCATTCCTGGACAAACTATCATATTTCAGAGCAGAAGCCTTTTCTTATTAGATAACGTCTCGTTGTCGTTTTGTGGGGTTTAACGTCCCAAAACTAGCTTTGATTATGAGAGACGCCGTAGTGGGGGTCTCCGGAAATTTCGACCACCTGGGGTTCTTTAACGTGCACTGACATCGCACAGCACACGGGCCTCATCATTTCGCCTCCCTCGAAATGCAGCCGCCGCGGCCGGGGTATAACGTCTCGTCAAGTCATAATAGCAGAAGTATACTTTACTGCAAACATAGAAATGCGTCATTAAGATGGAATCAAAGGCGCAAAAGTGCTAAACTAAATTCACTCGCTCGTCAATTTCGTCGTAATTAAAAGAGAAACATATTAAAAGCACTTCAAAAAGCATACCTTTTGTTTATTTCACCTTATGTAACCCGCCGTTGTGTAGCAGGTGCAGTCGTGCTGCTAAGCTCAAGGATGCAGGATTGAATACCGACCATGGCGGCCACATTTCGATGATAGTGAAATGAAAAAAAAAAAAAAAAACATTCCGTATACTTAGGTTAAGGTGAATGTTAGCGACCCCCTGGTTGTCAAACTTTATCCGAAGCCCTCAACTGTGGTCCGTGTCATAACCATATCGTGGTTTTCGTGTTTAAAGCCTGAGACATTATTGCTCATTTCACTCCTTGTGCTCCCGGTAAATGCCCATTCAAACGTTTGTCATAGCATACACAACTTACAACGCTGTGCACGAAGGGTATTTTCCCGCCAGATTATCGCAAATGTCTGTGGTCCAAGTTAGTCTCCTTCACCAAAGATTTCAGTAATTGTGCCTCTTTTCTATCGTAGCTCCACCGCATTATGAGAAGTCGCAGTGTTTTATTGTACATACCGTTTTCACGCTCGCAAAGTCCTATCTCTTGAGAGTAACAGCCGGAAGTGTTTCTCCAAAAGATTTCCGAATCTTCCATTGTCGATCAGCCAGGAGCCATGAATAAAACTCGGCATGAAAGGTTGAACATGTCGATCCATTAGGCTTCTCTACTGTGAACTGTACATAGGCACGTCTTCAAAAGCAGATGTGAAACAAAATGCGTCGAAAAAAAAAAAAAGGAATGCACGACAACAAATGTATAATACCCCGTCCTCTCTGCTTCTTTTCTTCTGTTTCACGTCCTTCTTTATTGCGCCTGCCTAAATCATCATCATCAGCCTATTTTAAGTCCACTGCAGGACGAAGGCCTCTCCCAACGATTTACAATTTGCCCTATCTCAGGCTGAGCGAGTTGATTCTACTTTCTGCCCGCGAACTTCTTCATTTCATCGCTCCGTCTAACATTTTGCCTGCCTCTGTTGGGGTTTGCCTCTCTTGTTATCCATTCCGTCGCTCTTACTGTCCATCTGTTATGTCCTCCCAATGACATGTTCTGCCCACGTCCACTTCTTTCTTTTAATTCTTATCAATTACCCCTGTCTGTTCCCTGATCCATGCACGCTTTTTCCTTACAGCGCCGACGTGTCCCATCTGCTCATCGGCTTGTTACTACCCGCCTGACTCCCCCAATTCGTGTCCCGGGTGCGCTCCGGCCTCGTTCTGCTACGGCGGCGTGGGAAAGAAGTAGACTACGAAAGTCAAGTACCAGCCTGCCGAGCCTTGACGATGGTGTCTACAGCGCAGGACCATCCGAAATGCCTAGGGCGGCGTCACACTGGTTCTCGAGCAACGCTTGAGTACTATGATGGTGACTGTGATGTCATCATGGTTCTGAAGGAACGCTCAGTCCAGTGGTTCGGCTGGATAATGAAGCAGCTGTAGTGCAGACCCAGATGTCCGCCAAGAGGGGCGTTCCATGGTGGTTTTCTAAACGTGTGAATTAAACAAGTTTATTTGCCGAATCGCTGACTTCTTCCTTGTTCGGTGACTATGGATCATTTCGGTCCTCATTATTCCTGACAACTCTTTTTGTCTCTATAGGCACCGTGGGCTGGTCATGAGGCGCTACCTAGCTGTCATTGAACACCTCAGCTTCGCCGACGTCAGCCGATAGGACTGCAGATGAAGTGTGCCCACACAAAAGAATTACACGAAAATACGCTTCAAGGTTCATCACTCGTCGCATGTAGAGCATGCGCACTAGGACACTTCCGGACAACGGAAATCCTTGCGTCGTGATAAGATCGATATCGCGAACTGAAGTTTTATCGCTTCTGCCATCTTTTGCCCCTTTCATTCCCTATGGTAGGCGTTCTGGAGCTGCTGTCGCAGCTCCAGGGGCGAAGCTCCTTAGGGTGTGGGTCGCTCCCTCCTCTGTAGTAGTAGTAGTAGTAGTAGTAGTAGTAGTAGTAGTAGTAGTAGTAGTAGTATGTATGTATGTATGTATGTAGCCACCTCGCGCCGCCGGCTCGCGCTCGAGAGCTCGCGCGCCTGGACGCTTGCGCTCGCGCTCGGCGCGTGCCTCCCGGCGCGCTACCTCTCTCACTCTTCCATCTGCTGTCTTGTGAGAGGGAGAGAGCGAGAGAGAGAGCGAAAGGCGCGCGTTGACTATGGAAACGCTCTTTCTTCGATGAACGCTCCAGCAGCCCGCAAAGAAGGAGAACGCGCCCTCACCCGCGAGAGACAAGCTTGACGCAGGCAGCGTCTTCTAGCGAGTTTCTTGATTGAAAAAAAAAATACCGACTGCTCGCGCTGGAGAACCGTTCACCGGCCACCCATATATATATATATATATATATATATATATATATATATATATATATATATATATATATATATATATATATATATATATATATATATATATATAGGCACTGGATCTTGACTTGCAATGAAGTGCCGGTGAGAGATTTCACTTGTGCGTAGTTGAACCATAAGGATTCGTAGCGTGCGCGTTAACTAAATCCGGAACTCGGCACGATCTACGGTGCACCTCCGGAGCTTCGCCCACTCATCATCATTCACTCCGTGGGTATGCTGTGAATTTTTTCGGTGTGGTAGACGTATTCGCAGCGCCCTGTTTATAGAGACACATTAGCCAACAGATCGCCTTGCGTGAAGCGAAAGTGATGTATTGTAAACCAATTGGGAGGGGACTCACTATTCGCTAGCCAGTGCGTATGCCTGGCCAGAGTGACCAAAAGTGCAATCAACTCGCTGATTGAAAGAAAAAAAAAAGGAGTGAGTCAAAATAAAATAAAGTAAAATAAAATAATTTTTTTTCCTCACCGATTGCGGCTTTTCTGTTTAGAATATGTTTCGATAGTTGCTGCTAAACGGCCTCTGATTACAAATCTAAACGGAACGTCAGTGTGGTGTTGTTTCACTGAAGGCAGTTCGCCTAGCTTTCTTACGGATGACGACGGCAACAGCTAATGGCATGTTGATATTTGTTTCTGTTCTTGTCCAATATGAAGCAGTGATGCACCTTGGGGTCGAAAACTTGGGGACTAACAAATTTGAAAGTGAGCCAAGGACCACACAACTGGCTATGGAGCCAAAATTAAGGACGTAATCTCAAGAGATAGGAGATAATAGAGTGGATAAAGGAACTGACAGGGGCAGCGATATCCTAGTCGATGTCAAGAGGAAGAAATGGACCCGGAAAGGTCCATTTGTTCCTCTACTATAGTACTGACCCATGGACCACCCTACAAGAGAGTGGTCCATGTGTCAATTAGATCGACGGAATGGATACCACTAGAGGGCAAGCGCGGCCATGGAGGACACAGTGAAGTGGAGGGACTAAATTAAAAAAAAATGCAGGCGTAAATGTGGAATAAACTCGCGCAAGACAGGCCAGAATGGTCATCGTTGGGAGGTACCTTTGTCCTGCAGTAGACATGTTGAGCTGAAGGTGATTATGATGACCCTCTTGCTTCCGTGATTAAACAAGCATTCACGGCGGCCGTTCCGAGCCCCCAACACCCGCGTGATGCCGGTAACTTAACGATTAGGCTCGCAGTCATCCGGAAGGTCACCTGCAGTAGAGACTAATTCCTGTTGCCACTCAGTACGCGAGCGTTTGACCGAGTAATACAGTTTCGTCAGTTAGGAGAGGAAGCTGAACATTTGCGCTGTCTGTGCACGACCTCTGCTGTCTAGATTCCCGGTTTGTACTAATGCACATAACGACATCATATTGCGCAGTATGATCGGATGAGGTCAGAAGCTTCTGGGAAATTCAAAAGCTTTATCAAAGCATGTGGTCCCTAAGCTTTTGACGCCGATTGTATGTCCCATCATAATCTGTAACGACCTCCGACTTCCACAAGAGAATGGCGGCCACGCTTCGTTTGAAAGCACGGTGCTCAGCGCACGCTGTTCTTCACATGACAGAACGGTGCTTCATTTCAGTCATCCGTTTTTAAGCAATCCACATTTCCATTACAGTTACATTATTTTCCTGTTGTTTCAGCCTGTCTTTGTTGGTATTCGCTTCTGAGCTGACAGTTTTTTCCCGGAAGTAGGCCGTTGTATGTCATCGATCTCACAAACCCGGTGCGCCTTTCGTGTTGTAGGTATACCATAGGTACACGCTGTCAGTGAATATTGCCGGTGTTAAGAGCGTTCCTGAGTACGTGCGTTCTACACAGCGGCCCGCGGTTCCCTCTGAGCGTCATATTTGAGTTAAAACAGAAGCGTTTCAAAAACATCAGGTGAGTGCTGGGCTTAAGTCATGATCTCTTCTTTTTTTTCATTTCCCTTTCTCAATTGCTGGGCAGTTCGCTCCGGATCTACTGGGGACGGATGTGTTCGGTAAATGAGCAAGGAAGCACCTCTAGCAGATGTGGCGTGATTGTGACGGGAATGAAGACGGCAACTTGCCGTCCTGACGAAGACAAGTCCACTCGTCGAAACGCTGGCACCAGCGACATCCCTTGCGTTCTACATCGTTCTTCACAGTTAATTCTAGCAAGTAAAGCTCATAGCAGGATGATAGCAGCGAGAGCGGTCATCAGTCTTCTATAATCTGATCTTAGGCGAAAAGCATAGGTCATTATATATGTACGTCATAGTAAACATTGCAGGGTTATCGCTGGTGGTCACGTGAGTTACAAAATTTACTTAAACGTACGCTTGGATGTGGTCTTAATGTACCACTCGGAAATGCATTCGAGGAGCTACATGTGCATTTAGGCGCGGCCAGCGCCGCTGTAGCACGTGTACAGACGATGACGCCCAGTAGCCATGAAAAAGCAAAGCAAGTACGTGTGTCGATACTGCATGCGCAAAGCTAATCAAATATACGCTTCTCTTGCACAACTGCGTAATGAAGTGGTTTTACAGCGGCGAAACATTGGTTGGTTGGTTTGTGGGGTTTAACGTCCCAAAACCAGTTCTGATTATGAGAGACGCCGTAGTGGAAGTCTCCGGAAATTTCGACCACCTGGGGTTCTTTAACGCGCACTGACATCGCACAGCACACGGGCCTCAACATTTCGCCTCCATCGAAATGCAGCCGCCGCGGCCGGGATTCGATCCCGCGACCCTCGGATCAGCAGCCGAGTACCATAGCCACTAGGCCACCGTGGCGGGGCGGCGAAACATTAGGTATTGTCGATTCGATTGGCGATCGTCGCTTGTCGGTCTTAGACCACGATACCTCCAAAGGTGTCCCGTGCTGGCCAAAAATTCCTCAAAGCGCTTCATCTTTTTTCGTAGGCTGTGCATTCTGATAAAAAAATTTGCACCCTAGCTTAGTTCGGGACTTTTTTAGTCCTGAAGTAATAGTACTCGTGCAATAGTCTTTCTTTTCATTTGTGATTTTTTTACCTACGTAGTGTTTTGCGGTGCTAGTTGGCGTTCTGCCCCTCTCGGTGACAGTTGTCAGCCATTCTCTACTTCCTTCATGTCCTTGTGCGCATATACTCCACTACTACTACTACTACTACTACTACTACTACTACTACTACTACTACTACTACTACTACTACCACTAATAATAATAATAATGACAATGCGTCAGCGTGGTGCAGCTTCACTGACTCCTAGGAAAGCAGCGAACTGAGATCATCAAGGAAATAAAATTTTAACTAAATACAGGATGATTTTGGGGTTAAAGCAAGCCCCGAATGTTGCAAAATAGGCCTTCGCGTTGCGCATTCACGCTTGCCTACTTTTCTCTAGCCACTCTTAAGATTAATAATTTTAGGTCTCAAGTATTATGATGGAATTTTAGCGTGCTTGAATCACTCAGGTAGGCTTATGAGCCTCTCCGAGTGCTTCACATTACGTATCTGTCAACGACAACTGAGTCAGTCTTGTTTTTTTTCCTCCTCTGACGAACGCGTACAGTTCAGGACATTGTGTACTGCGCGCTGTAGATGCGTTTTGCCATACTTTGTACGCATGCATGCGTGCTCTCTCGCCTTTTGCAGGAGCAATGTCAGTCAAAGTGGTCGCAGGCCTTGTTCTCCTATTCTTTTACTGCGACTCCGTGTCAGGTGAGTCAAGAGACCGGTTATAGCTTGCGCTTCAGTCTTGCACGTCACATCTGGGCACGTACAGAAAAAAATAAAATAAAAAAAGAGTGTGGCTTTACCGTTTCAACTACTTGTAACGTTGAACGTATCATTATAGTGAAAGTGGCAAGACAATAAGAAAGAAACCGTAGGATATGGACGATAAGTTCTGCGGAAGACCTCAACCCGGAGAAAACTTCGTCTAAAGGCTTAACCACATGTAACGAACTTTTGGGCGGCGAGACGGCGGCCTGTCTTCGACGTGCTAGGCACGCAGATGCAACGAAAAAGAGGCGGCCACTGCCGCCATGATTTCAGTGCTTTGGCGTCCGGAAGTATAGGATGCAGTCGGGCCCTGACTTTATTTCTTATTTTTTTTTGTTTACATTTCGTGCTGTGGAAATGCGGTCTTGGCTGCGAGGATCGAACTCGCCCCTTCGATCGATCGATTTCTGGAGTTTTACGTAAACTCCCTATACCACGATACGATTATGAGAGAGGCCAGTAGTAGAAGGCCTCCGGAAATTTCGAAACCACCTGGGCTTCTTTAACGTGTACTGACATCGCAGTGCACGCGGGTCTCAACACCTCGCCTCCATCGAAATGCAGCCGCCGCGGCCTGGATTCGATCCCGCTACCTTCGGGACAGCAACCGAGTTCCATAGCCATCAGACCCGCATCTTTGCGTTAAACCTTTTCCAACTTCATAGCACATTAGGCTTCGCACAGACACCACTGTGTAGCAGTGAGCGTAGGGCAAGAATGAGTTAGCTTTTCCTTCTTGCGTGACAACAAGAATCTCGCACAATGCAGGCACAGGGTCGACCAACAACAGCTTCGCTCTCGTATGGCATCAATCACGTGACATGCCCGTCATTTACGTCAAATCACCCCCTGGCCGCGTTCCTCGGCCAGGGATTTGCAGGTGTTCACCACACGTGTCTTGTGTGTTAACCTTTACAGCCTATATATGCCAAGCTACATTCACGTGATGTGCAATGAATTTGGAGATAAACGGATCCCGCCTCGAGGGATCATTATGAAAACACGGAATGGTGTCGTCTTAGCATGAGATAAGAGATCGGTGAAGTTTTCTAGCGTGGCTGTTAGAATATTGCGGGGGTTTCTCATGTATACCTCGTTGTCCGCAGCTAACAGTGGAGCTGTCACGCAGAAGGAAAAAGCGGACCCGTTCTTGAACACTGCTATATGATAGTGGTTATGCGAAGGACAACGTAAAAAGAAAGAAAGAAAGAAAGAAAGAAAGAAAGAAAGAAAGAAAGAAGAAAGAAAGAAAAGTCGTGGGTTGCGCGGAGGGGAAGAGCAGACCCGCGCTTTCCCCGTCGATCCACTACCCCATAACCTTGACCTAAGCCCACTGCTGCGTGATAGTTATAGCGATATGACAGTGCTACAGAAAGGGACAACGAAGAAAATGAAAAAAAAAAGAGAGAATGTGGCTTAGGAGAGGAAGAGGAGATAATGAAAGAGATAGAGAACGATAAGGAAATGAGCGAAGCTGATTACCTTGGTGCAGACGAAATAAATACTTGGTTTCCATGGAAAATGATGTCTTTGCGTCTGCGTAGCTTATGTAGTGCAAGAAAAGTTAGGTGTGGTTTTGCCTAAAAATCGCTTTTCCTATAGCCTTTGCTTAAATTTGCAATGCTTTGCTAAGCCCCCACAGCTCCGCGGGCCATAGGTGTTTGCGATGGCAAAGCCTCGCCCCAATTTCTTCCCCTTTTCAATACCCCTTATGGAACGAGAAATGTGAATGCGGCACCCTCTTCTTACAACATTGCCGGTTAAGCACCAATCAAATCTATAAGAACGAAATGAACAATACAATATAAACGATCTGTTCGATAGCGACAGAAAATCGCTACGTCGTATCAGTCTGAATCACGTTACTACGGTTTGGCTTCGCAACACCACCGACTCGGCTCTACGGCGTTGCAGGCTCCGTTATTTCAGGTACGGTTGAATCCACCGGCTGCCTACCGTCGATGCCATGTGGCTGTCCGTGCGAGTTCGGCTTGGAGTACACCACCGGTTGTGGGATGTGTGTATGCCGTGAGTACAATGCTGTTGTCGTTTATAATTACGGCTTTGGGAACAGCAAAATCTTGCTTTCGAAGCGAATTCGAGTATCAGTGTTCGAGTGAGAATCGAATTAAATATCGTGAGAATTACTCCGAAGCTGAATGACGGAATAAAAATACTGCAAAGTAGGGCCCGAAGAGCAAACGTATTGAGCAGAGACTCCGCCGTACTGCTTGCAAAAAAGACCACCGCCAACAACAACAACAACAACAACAACAACAACACAACAACAACAACAACAACAACAACGAGCAAACCAACTCTAAAATTACATTCCAGGAAAGAACTATGCAGTAAATAATGCTTATATACACAGATGTACCACCTGTAACGGAGTAAGCCACGAGAAACCAGGGACAACTTACGTTTGCTTTACAATGCTATACAAAGGATGAGATTATTCCGTGAGCTTACTCAGAAGCATTGCGTTTTTCTTTTTCGACTTCTGCCGTACGCACAATGTCTTTAGCATTACAACTACTTCTATAGCTCTGCCCCGCCACGGTGGTCTAGTGGTTATGGCACTCGGCTGCTGATCCGTAGATCGCGGGATCGAATCCCGGCCGCGGCGGCTGCATTTCGATGGAGGCGAAATGTTGAGGCCCGTGTGCTGTGCGATGTCAGTGCACGTTAACGAACCCCAGGTGGTCTAAATTTCCGGAGACCTCCACTACGGCGTATCTCGTAATGAGAGCGGGTTTTGGGACGTTAAACCCCACAAATAACCAAATCATCACTTCTGTAATTCTCGCTGTTGCAAGACGGCACATTGGTTAAACACAAGTGCGCATGCGTCAGCCACGATACATATTAGTCAGTCTCTCACGTGAGGTTTCACTTTACTTTGACCTACGTTTTGTGCTGAGCGGTAATACCTGTAACAGTTCTACGGTTTCAGCTGGTGAAATGGGAACGCCACGTAAAATATGAACACGCATGCCTTTAAAATAGGATTTTATTGAGAAATTATTGAAACACTACTGGTCAGTGTTGATTACCAAAGGGTCATTGTGCGGTGAAATGTAATTGAATTTATTGCTGACAGCTCTTCAATGTTGGCCACCGAAATAACATTCAAAGTCTGTTGTTGTCGTTGAATTTTTGTGGAGTCATTATTGCAAGTACGTTGTGCACTAAAATCTCATTGTGACGCTTTCGTTGGAAGTTCACCGAGTCAAAATGGAAGCAGCACTGCAATGTAGATATGCACTTAAGTTGAATAAAAGATGGCGATGCCCTCCCGTGGGTGTTTTGTGCCGGATTGGAGCACCAAAGTGCAATGAAAAAATCAGTGAGATATCAATGGAAGTTTTCAATGCAAAATGTATGAAATTCGGAACAATGTTCGAGTTCTAGTTTAATACAAGCTCAACGAATGTTAAAAAACGAGCGCATAAGAGTTGAGTCGATTACAGCTCAACAATTTCTCAATGAAAATTCAACACCCACTTTCATAAGGGTTGCACACACGCCAGTTTTCATTCGAACCTTATAATTACTGAGGTTTTGCGTGCCAAAACCACGGTATGATTACGAAGCACGTTGTAGTAGAGGTTTATGGTAATTTCGACAACCCGGAGATTTTTTTTTTTTTTAGCAAATGCACTGGCATAGCACAGCGCACGGATTTCTAGCATTATTCCCTCATCGAAATGCGACCACCGCGGCCAGCATCGAACCCGTGTCTTTCGGGCCAGCAGCCAAGCACCTTAACCGCTGTACCACTGCGCAAATACATGCAAATACAGAAGACACGCAAATACATTAGGTTAACTTCGCATTAGTGATGTATGACACGCGTCTGAAGGAAGGAAGAGACAACGTGTGGTTCATATACTCTCATTGTATCTGAGGGTCTGGGTCATTTCCACTCTTTGGGAACTCTTTGGGCTGTGTGTGATAGCATTTGGCTCGTGAACTGTGTGTTTCAAGTTCATACAGTATTGAACTTCTCTCCTGTTTTTCTTTACGGAAAAACGTAAAAACGGAAATAAAAGGTTGATTGATTGAACTTTACTCACCTCCCAATAGTGTGCACGAAACGCTACGTGCTGACACCGCACCCGACTTGAAGTGCGTAGCACCTTAGGGGCCCGCCTTGTCAACGACCGTCTCCTATCGCATCCTCCTGTCGCGTGATCACGCTCAATAAAAGTTGCAAAACAGTGTCTAAAACAAAAATAAAACGACTTAAAACTAGCTAGAAAAAGAACAAGACTTAAAATAATTTAGGTAACGCCAAGAACCCATAATTAACCGCATGAATTAACTAAAATTTGCCATAAATGTTTCTGTAAAGTCCCGTCAATACCCGCGACGCGCGAGAGGCGCCGCCACTGCCCCTCGGAGCGAGCGATTTATTCTCCCAGCGCCGCTTCTCCGGCGTACAACGGCAGCAGCTGGGTTGCCCATGCACTTTCTCAGGTCTCACAGTAGTGGAGCTGTCTTGTAAATGCGAAGCAGCTTATGGTCGGCGGCTATGTCACTCCCTCCCTCTTTCCATCCATCCGTCGTGCGGCGTCCACACCCGCGCTGCGCATGCGCATCCTCCTCCCTCTTCTCTCCTTGTCTCATCTCCTCTCCTCTCGGCATTTCTCCTCTCTTCTCCGAACGATGCGCTTTGACTATGGAAACGCTCTTCGATGAACGCTTTACCAGCTCGCAAGCAGCGCCTCCTGGCGCTGTCGAAAGGAACGAGAACGCGCCCTCGTCGCGACAGACAACGCTGACACAGGCAGCGTCTGCTAGCGTCAAACCGATGCAAACGCGACACCAAGTCAAACCGATGCAAACGCGGTGTGCACCCCCCCCCCCCCCCCCACCCACCCCGTGCTGCTTCGCATCGCCTCATGGTACCCTTTAGCGGGAGATGGTGTAATTTTTTTGCTATTTTTTTCATTTTTGCCTTCCTTTCGGCCTGTTTTACAGAGCCAGACTGTCCTGTATGCCAGTCGGGCTGCTACTACCCGCTGGATTCCGGAGCATCGTGCCCAAGGTGCGCCCCGTACCATTACTGCTACAGCACTGGCGACAAATAGTGATCGGGATTTCTTTTTCCTTCCAAGCGCCTACTCGACCTATGAAGACACACCTGGCTGCCATGCTTTTGAGCATAAGTAATGATGACGTTACGAACAGGCTTTGGATTCCTTGCACAACATTAACCCGACCCGTTTCTTCTCAGAAAAAAAAAATTAAAAAGAAACTGCCTTGGGCACTTACTGTGTAATTCCCTTCCTTGTTCCATCAAAACATTGTTATCCCTTGCTGCGCTTAAAAAGACATCAACACCTTTGGTATGAATTACATACACTGTAGTACATACTCTGTCCTGCTAACAAATATTGTAGTTAATACGAGAAGTATGAGGAGTTGTTACTTCTGTGAGCTTTCTTTTTGCCTTCGCTGTCACATTGAATTTTTATTTCTTGGTTATTCTTTTATATTGCACAGCGTGTTTATTAGTTGGATTTGTGTAATCTTATGTGCTTATAAATTTCGGTCTCGTATCCGTTCACTTAATTTTCAATGTTATGAAATTATGCACCCATTTCTCCTGTTCCCGTATTAAATTGTGCTGTCATAACCGGGGTTTATCTGCCTTTTTAAAAAATTTTTCCTCAGTCATGTATGGAGGGCATTTGTATGGTCACCTGGCGTTCGGACCCTCTCCTACGTATTCTGCCCTTGAAAATTGTGCTTTTACAAAATCAAGATAAGCTTGAACAATGAACGTGGAAAACACATCAAGTTCAACATTGTAGAAAAACTCGCGAGAAGCATCACGTCAGCAAAATAAAGAGGACTTCGAGCTCACCCTTGCTCATTTCTTGCTCAAGATTCGCACTAAAATCACATCGCGTGTCTCGAATCGTTAAATATTAGACATGACACTGCTAATAAAAAGGAAAATTTGTCCAGTGCCACCCCCCTTTCGCTCCCCAGAAAATAGTCGTAACTAACCTCCAAGGCCGTACCTTGGTGTAACTCTTATCAGAAATCGTATGTCCGCCGTGTTCGAGACACTACACAGTGCAGCATACAAGGACATGCAAAATTAGTGCAACCTTTTCTTTCTGGTGCAGCGTAAAAGTAATAGTGACAAGCGATCGCTTTGGTGATAAAAAATAAACAAGAGTTTGCTTCGAAAGCCCAGCAGAGCAGGTACACTGTAAAAAATAAGCTCTCTTATTAATTTAATTAAGAAAATAGGCTCCATCCTACACTGTGGAGGTGGCTGACAAGCGAAGCAGTGGTATCATCTGGTTTGACAGACCAGTGCGGCGTAACCCTTGGACGATTGAGCAGTGCAGCACAGGACACGATCGACAACAGGAAAATAAGTGAACTATATACTATCGGGAACCATATCGGGATCACGCTACCCATCGGGGATTCGGAACTCAGTGTTAGCCGTCGTTGGCTGCTGAGCCTATCAGACGCATCTAAGTGAGTTTTCTCCTGACAGACGCCAACATAGTACCG
This sequence comes from Hyalomma asiaticum, assembly GCA_013339685.2. Classification (NCBI taxonomy): domain Eukaryota; kingdom Metazoa; phylum Arthropoda; class Arachnida; order Ixodida; family Ixodidae; genus Hyalomma; species Hyalomma asiaticum. Next base: position 49,704,483 of record CM023484.1, read on the forward strand.
GATCCTATCCATAAACGAAACTTCGCTGTCATAAACCGTAAGGACTAACATTCCATCATGTGTGACGCATACTCGCATACTTGGAGCTGGAGTATATGCGGCACATACGGAACGGGAGTTTTCTGCCGGCGGACGCGAAAATTTACCAGAATCCCAGGCCGTACGTAACTTCGCTGCCGCCGCCGTGGTCTATAGTGGTTGTGGATTGCTTGACTGCTGACCCGAAGAACGCCGGTTCGATCCGGGTCGCGGCGGTCCCATTTCTCATAATCATATTGTGGTTTTGGCACGTAAAACCACAGGAAGTATTATTAGTGTCCTTGCTCTAAAGAAATGCATATCTCGGAGTAGCTACACTTTCGCATGGCGAAGAATGGTTCGAAGAACGTCGGCGTTTACAAAGGAAAGGGAGTTCTTGCGAGGAAATAAATGGACGCTGAGAGCAGGTTTTCATTGGGAGGTGTCGGTACGTTATCGTCTGTCAAGTTAGTCAATTCGACAAAACGCAGCGAGGGTAAAATAAAATGAGATTGCGATTCTTGCCACTGTTACTTAACCCGAACAAGGCACAGGTATACCGGAAGTGTTTGACAGACGGAAAGGAAAGTGTCAACGCACGACAACAACGGCCTCGGTTCGCTCGGCAGTGTTTGTTTACGAACGCTGAGAACCCTGCTCTACGGACTGTCGTCACGGTCCTTTTCAGAACTCGTGGATTCTTCCTCGCTTGCACGTTACGTGACGTGCGGCAAATGAAGAAAGAACAAGAAAGGCTCTTGTTTTAGTTTGTTTTGTTCTTACTTACGTGTAACAGAATAAAGAGATGAAATGTGCAGTTATACGTCGGCATCACCGTCTATGTTCGCCTCAGTCGTCAGCAGTGAAGTACTTGAAGAATTCTTTAGTATTGGCCGATTCGTGGGCTGGCATTCCACTGTCCACCTTGTAGGCGCGACGAACACGAATAGACGATGTCCCAGATCAGGGCACTTCTTCGTACCGTTGACCGAGAGAGTGCACAGCAAACTTCATTGTTTCCCAAGTCACTGCCGCGTTATGGTTAACGAGCAGCCCGATAGCGCTGCTCGGGTAGCTCTGCCACACAAGACGGAAGAAGCGACACCACTGCCCCGCTCAGATGTCTAGTTAGAATTGGCATGGTTTGCACGAGACATTGCTATCTCTGCGTTCTTTTCAAGAGATGCAATTGCATGCGCACAGTCTTGATTGTTACATATAAAGACTTCATCAACGCGATGCTACCCTTCGTTGTCGGCTATGACTATAGGAGCAAGCTTTACAAAGTCTCGTGCATTCCGTACTCGAACTGCCGACGACATGGCCTGTTTTTACTATACGGTGCCGAGGAGACGCCTGAGCATGTGTGTTGCGCGCCTGTTCTCGATTCAGTTTTGCAGAGACAAATGCTTGCGATGGCGCTAGTGCGTGTCGACGACACACTTTGGCAAGGAGGAAATTATTTTAGAATAATTAGAACCAGTCGTTACCAGTTATTTTAGAATAACTGGTAACGACTGTTATCACCTTGTAGAAGGGAAAGATGTAGAGACGATGTCCAGCAGATTCATCTCACCCGCATATGTCGCACGAAGAGTCAGCTTTATTTTTGCCTGAATACAAGAGGCAAGCAGTCGCACAAATGCCTGGCCCCAGCAGACTGACGGAGGTGGGCAGCCCCTTCATTGACAGCAACGGACAGCGTAGAATAAAGCATTTGCTGATAAGATAAAACGACAGACTTAAAGGGGCCCTCAACACTTTTCGACACCCGTTTTTTTTTGTGTGTGTGTGTGTGAGTCGTAGACTGAAGGATGGACAGACAAATTCCACAAAAAAAAGCAAGCAAAAAATAAGAACGACAGCTATTTGAGCATGCAGTCCGAAGTTATTAAGCCGACAGCATTCAAAATACAAGCAAGAAAAAAATCAGGACAAAAAAATCTGGAAAATAGTCGGACTCTCAACTCGAGTTTCACGGGGACAGGTGAGCGCATTTCACTCACAACATACGACATAACGCGCAGCCAGTGGAGTGGGCTTGAAGCGCCTATATAGGGGAAGTTCACACGACATGATTGCTTATTCTTTCCAGTGTACTATAGACACCGTTTCCATGGCAACAAACTAAGTGGAGTCCAAGCGTGCCGTGCTGTAAGACATCATCTTCTCTGACGTTCTTTCAATGAAAAAAAAAACACGCATAAAGGAACGATGTATTATATTGCTTTCCGATGTAATGGTGCGGCCACTTGTAATTTCACTTTTTCCCAAGCACAGCGAAGCGCGTTATGTTGTCATTTCCGTGACAAATAGTTCTGGCTAGCGCCACTACACGATGACGTGGCGATGGGGTGATTTCGTTGCACGAATAAAATATTACATCAGTTGATATGGGTAGTTTGACCTGTGCCAAAGCTATAACTAGCAACCTGTCTACGCGACCCCGCAAATAATAATAATAAAAAAAAAACTGATGCATGAAAAGTGTTAGGCCCCTTTAAGTGTTACCTTGCACGCATATGTTAAGAGTGTTGGAGCTTATACAGCGATATTTACGTTGATGTACGACATTGACATGAGACCATCATCCCAAACCATGACAGAGATGATATTGGCCGGAGGGCGAGATTCGTGCTTCACTAAAGAGAGCCTGAGTGCTCCATTTACATATTTCTCGCACAGGTTTAGTTTATGCGCCGTCGGTATGCCCTTCGTCGCTATCTTGCAGCAATGCATTCTCCGATTCTAATGCTTTTTCAAGCTTGGCCATTTGTCTGGAACACGGTCCGTCCACGTTTTCAACGGAATCAGCTCACCGTGGGTGGCAGATGATAAGACTATCATAGAGAATCCCGCATAATGCATTGCTAGAATTGCTACAAAATGCCGGCCAAGGCTTCTCTGTATTTAAGTATCCTATTTTTCCAACATTACCGCTAACGTTCCCTTGCTGTTGTCCTAGTTTGTCGTTGGGATCAGCGTCAAAAATGAAAGGAAAAAATTCCCCGGGTTGGGTCACTAGCGCGTTTAACACCATTCTCGTAAATCTTGGTGCAGCATCATTTCAGCCTGCATGCGCTTTATACAATACAGCTACGCTATAGCATTGCAGTGACAGGGCTCCGGCGCGAATCTGTGTCGTGCGGTTGTTAAACTCAAAGTTCAGCGCGTGCATCAACAGCAACGGTAGCGGAGGTGAGTTAACGAAAACACAAACCGAAGCAAAGGAGCACCCGTCATGTAGTCCAAGGCCGGGCTAGGCGCAGAATTGACGCCGTTAAAAGAGTTGCCACCGGTAGCGCATTTTTCACAGCGGCTCGGAAGTTGTCGCCTTGCTCCCTGCTTGTGTTGCAAACGCAAAGAGCATCGACAAAGAAAGGTGAGTGCGGGACATTACTTACCATCCCGACTTCGCTTTCTTTCCTTCGTCGCCGGACATTTCGAGCCCGGGGTGTGTGTTGTACATTAAAGAAACACTTTGAACTCACTGCTGATATTTTGAACATTCTAAGGAATGGCACAGTACGCATTAGGAGGTACTTCGGTCCCACAACAATAATCGTAGTCTGGATTGCTCGCATTTCATTAAAGAAAATTTTTTTTTGAAAACTCGGCACCCGCCATTTTTTTTCTATCAAGAGTGACGTCATGCCGATAGTCACACGCCATTCGTGACAAGGTGGGAACGGGCGCACATGCGATAACGCAAGCGATGCACGCGAGATAGATGATGGTTATCGCTTACGGCTACCGTCATCCCACAGTTGTGCGACAAAAATACGCCCCAAATACGCCTGCTGCGGCTTGGGTTGTTGTAGTAGATAATACACCCCAAATACGCCTTTCGCGGATAAGAGAGAGTACCGCGTACAGATTTAGTCGTCACTTAGCGAGCTTGCGCTTTTCGTTCACGAAAACGGGGCTCTCGTCACTTTCTCAGGGTAGAGTTGGGAGCAAAAATATTCTAAATTAAGATCGCCGTGTGCATCATCAAGACGAAACGCGAATAGCGCCACGACGAATTCTCAATGACCGGTCTGTCAGGCACAAAGGCAAAGCCTGCACTGTAACAAAGTGGCGTTATTGCTTCTTGATGGTCCGAGAGAAACATGTAGACCTACACGCTTGCTCAGCTAGACGTTCTAATACCTAACACCGTGTACCACGCCTGCCGGTTCAGGAACATGCGTGCTGATCCACAGTATGCGTCTCATGCGATGTGGAAGTCACGTCGGTTTGTAGTATACACAGAAACTGGCACGGAAGGGTGTAGCATGACCATAACGTGTATGACTACCATGACCGAAAGGTCATGATATCAATAAGTTGACATGTCTGACGTTTACGGCCCGATTAACCAGTGGCCCATGCCCGAATTCCGTACCGAAAGATTAAACAAACGAAACGATAACAACACAGCATTTTTGTATGCCTCACTTCATTCTATACGAGCGAACGTCACAAAAGACACGTTATATATTACAGATGTGCAACCCGTCTTCGTGCGTCACAAGAGCGAAACACTTGGAGTAAAGCTTTAGGGAAACACCCTTTTGGAAAACACCCGAGTATTCACTGGTGTTTTCCCTATGTCACTCTTTTCTAATCCAACAGCGAATGCACGTGATTCAGGCATTGATCACCACGTACTACAGTTGCACATATTACTGCCTTTTGTATTTAAATATGCGCGTATGGCTATTGCTGTTGCAGAAGTCATGTCGCTCAAAGTGGTCGCAGTCCTTGTTCTCCTGTCAATATACTGCCACGTCACTTCAGGTGAGTCAATAAAGCGACTTATCCAAGGCCCGAGCTTCATTCTTAGTTGCAGTACAGCGTTTATGTTTAATTTAACATTGCTTGTTGAGAAACAACCGACGGAATGCGAGCACCACTGACTGACAAGCAATAAACGGAACCGCGAAATAATGAAATCATGAAAGTTTTTCACGCTCACCGTGAGTTCTCGAAGCAGCGCCAAGGACAAGAAGCAGGTTATAACGGTGAAAAAAAAAATAACGACAAGCAAATTTAGACGAGCGGCTTTTTGTATAATGCGAATATCGCTTGGACAGCGTTCAGTGGATCATTTTCTGTTACCCCGAGCAAAATACAAACGCCGAACGTATGACCAGTGTGCCTGCAACTCGCTTACACACTTTACTGCGGACGGAACTCGAACGGAAGTGTGTGTCCTCCAACGAACAGTAAACTCTCGTAATCGGGCTTTCTATATATTGCCGCGTTGCTATGTTTGTTTATTCGATTCGATTTCGCGTTAATCCATCTCAGCGTCAGCGTTTCGTTAATTCCTCCATTTCTGACTGCATTACAGAAAAAAAAAACAAAAAACAGTGAGGACAGTTCCACGCGTTTGAAATCTAAATAGCTGAGCTGGCGCAAAGGTGTCAAGTTCATCATCACTACTGTGTGGCAACGTCATTATCACTGTCGCTATCATGCAAAAGTAGGCTAAGGTCAAGGATGGGACGGTCGAGGGCAAGCCCGGGTAAGCTTTTCCCTTCTGGGCAACCCGAGGGCTTTCTTTCTTTCTTTCTTTCTTTCTTTCTTTCTTTCTTTCTTTCTTTCTTTCTTTCTTTCTTTCTTTCTTTCTTCTTTCTTTCTTTCTTGCCCTCCGTGTAACCACTATCATGTAGCAGTGTGTCAAAAGCAAGGGCGGATCCACTCTTTCCATCTGCGTGAGTTAACCACGAGCGCGCCACTGCGTACGGTTTCACCTAGACTACGCCTAAGCAGCTCCGCTGTTAAAAATCGAGCCAGTCACGGAGCTCTTCACACTCAAGTCTCTCCGCCGCAAACTTTGTACAACGGGACAGAACGTAATAGCAACGTTACACTGGACCGGAGCCGCGTTGCCGGTGGTGGCGCTTCACAAATGCCACTGCAACGAATCGCAGGCTATTTGATCAACACAGCCACCGACGGCACCTGCCTACCATCGCTGCCGTGCCACTGCCCGTGTGAGCTCGGCTTGGAATCCAGCAGTGGGTGCGGACTCTGTGTATGCCGTGAGTATACGCTATATACTGTACTGCTGATAACGCAAAACACTAAAACGGGGTTGACCTTCGGCCTATGAAGCACAATGCAAATGTTTCTTTTTGGCTTTTTTTCGGGGGGATGTGGGGCGAGGGGGGGGTTACTACTGACACAGCAAGTTGGGTCAGTTGAATCAAATTGTCTCTGACAAAATTAAAGTCGGCTCTTACATTAAGCACAAAGAGAGCTCGCGATTAGAGCACTGCTCCTCGGAACTGATATCTTCGTTCGAAACGAATATTGAATGCTGACAACACTGGTGCGGCCAACACTTTGTGAGCACAGTCGGAAAACTGCGCCAATGCAGGCTCGGTGAACATATGAGTCAAGTATTACTGCACTGCACGCGCCAGGGAATTCGCAATTTGTCTGCAAACACAGTTAAAAAGCGCCCGCTCTTCTTTCAACAAATGACACCACTGGGCAGACTAAGTCGCGCTCGAGGCAGAAATAGGATTGACTGCTCTTGTGATCTTGGAGCAGCCAAAAGAAAAAAAAAAGTCAAGCGCCTAGTGAGGTAATCGAAAGAAGAGTGGGCGCTTTCCAGCTGTGTTTGAAACCAAATTCCAAATTCCCTTACAATAACGTTTGGCTCACATGTGCATAGGGGCCATTAACGACTGATTGGCCCCACTTTCTGGCTGTGTTCGAAAGCATTTGCTGGGCCCGTTCAACAGTGGACCGCATTGTACTATCACCCTTAAGCGTGGACACTTGGTTTTGTATATATATTAGATGCGGGAAGCAACTTATGGCGGGGGCTTTGTCCGTCCCTCCTTCCGTCCCGCGGCTCACACCCCCGCAGCGCATGCGCGTCCTTTCCCCCTCTCGCTCCTCTCCTACGCTCCCCCCTTTCTCTCCTCTAGGAATCCTCTACTCTACGGAGCGGCGCGCACGACAGGTGGTGCGACAGCTGGGAACTCCGCTGGGGGCGCGACGGTAGTTCCGCGGTATGAAAATGACGGAGCGCGCGCGCCTCATTCTCTCCTGTGCAGCGACGCGATGAGCGCTCGGGCCGCTGCCGCAGAAAATTACACCATCTCCCGCTCAAGCTAACAATCTCCCCGCTGCTTCGCATCCACACATGGTTCCCTTTAGCAGGAGATGGTGTAATTTTTTTCTTTCCCTCACAGGACAACTAAAACTCTGTGGTGACACTGTTGCCGACTTGTAGCTTACGCCTGTGCCGTTCTTTGTATTCACACCTTGTCATGTGCGTGTGCCTTTTCCAGCACCATCGTGCGTTGTGTGCGAGTCGGCCTGCTACTACCCGGCACCCGATTCAGCCTCCTGCCCGGCCTGTGCCCCACCCTCTCTCTGCTACGGTGGCGGCGGCGTCGTAAGAAAGTGAACCTGTTCACTCCCTGCTCGACTGATGAAGATTCGACATATTCAACCTTATAGTACTGGGGCACAGTATAACTTTCGGCTTGTCTAGACGTTACTAGTCACACAGAGTAAGCAAGCAACACAGAAATAAACAAGACACTAGCTGCCTCCACGAAGACATGTCCTTTTGTCGAAACTTTGGCTCTAGCAAAGTTCGCTGGTCAACTTTGTTTTCTTGTGCACGGGCTTGTTCTTAAGCAATATATTTTGATGCGCTTGTGTTATACGCCTGCCTCAAGGCCTCTGTCGTGTGTGATTGAATCAGTGTATTGTGTAATCTGTTCTCGTGTACCTAATGGACATAGCAGGTCATCGCACTGTAGCAAAGACCTACCTGCGGTGGTAGACGAGAGCGTTCTGAATGCAAGCCTGGACCCGTCCATCTGATGCGGTGGCAGTCATCTCCCATCGCCGTGATAGACGCACAACGAACGAAGGAAGCACAGAAAGTCTCTGCCTATTTTCTTTGTTTGCTCTGTGTCTATTTCCCCACTGTACTCCTCCCAAGTACAAATATCCTTCTTCCGTCAAATCATTAAAGGACATCTTTTCCGCGAAGGTCGTACTCTACTGCCTCAGTAGTTCAATACAACACATGACACTATTACTTGCCCAGTTCGCGAAAAAAGAAAAGATAAAAAGAAATGCGGGTGGACAAACGAAGGAACAATGTGGCTCACTGAGCAGGCAACGGAGGTCAGACACATATTTCTCTGAAGACTTTTATTTTTCATCTGCAAAGAAAAAAATACATACTCACACATTCTCACTCGCACACACTTGCTCGCTCACACAAAAACGATCAGACTGAAATAGAAGAAAGAAGCGTTCGCACTCCTCCACGTTGCCTCCGTGACTTGGGTTCTCCTCTTTCTTTTTTTTTTAAAGAATAGAGATTTCACCTGTCGATTGTCGCGGGTAGAGAAAAAGAGTCTCAACTCGCGCGGTGCACCACTTAAGTCGCCGAAAAAAAATTATAATGTAGTCTCCTGCGACGGCGGCTTCGCATCGCCGAGTGGCCTGAACGTGTCGAAAAACATTACCGCAGCGGGTAATGACGTCAGCAACCTGGAGGGAGAGAGAGAAAGCACCTTCTTTCCCGCATGTGCGCATGCGTTAAAGGCACGCCGTCGTCTGGGAGGTCTGCCTCGCCCCCTCGTGTAATACTTTGTCCCTGGCAGCCATCGCTAAAATGTCGCGAATTAGTAATGCGGCCGGTAAAATACTTCCCCTATAGAACACATCTTACCAGAATTATCATCACCTGATCCTGCGTCGCGATATCCGACTTCTTTTGAATAAGTGCTTCAGGAAGTTAATGTATACCCTGCATACTTCACTCCAGAAATCACGTTTCAAGAAAGAAATTTCTGCCCTCGCAGAATTTTCAGATTTTTGCGAACGATTGAATTTGGTAGGCATATGACTAAAGCTTATTTTAGAATAAGCCCCATCACTTTATATTCTGTACAGCAGAAGTTGCTAGACTTCGCATCGTTGTTTCCGAAACCTAGTACAAATGCTTAGCTCATCCGTAGATCCATACATTTGCAAGGTATTTCGATTTTATTCACACAAAATGTTACAAACTTCTATATAGGTGCTTCTGAAGACTAGCACTTCAAGGAGAGCCCGTTGAGCAGCTCCCATTGTTTCCTTAAGCTCGTCGCATAGGGGAAGATGTAGCCCCGCTTAACTCACGCATTGCTCATCACACTTAAAGTGACAGGAGGTAACTTGTTAAAAAGGGAAGATTTGGGTCTCTTGTACAGCCGCAAAGATAGACAAATTGTAGAGTGGAAAAGAACAATTTTGATTACGTTTGGAGCACAGAGACTTCTCAAATGGAGCGATAACAGACGTAGATAGACGGCGTCCTTTTGACGTCACGTGTTACACTTTCAGCATCGATCGTGTTAGAATTTTCTGGAATAAAGAAAGGTTAAAAAAATAAAAACAGTAAAAGCGTTACATCTTGCGGGAAAACTAACCCGGAAATGTAATAAGACGGGAAAAGTTGAGGTAAAAGACATCTCACAGGCGCCTGAGGCGGAGCCTTAAGAGAATTCGACGCTATGTACAAAAGTATATATAAAAGAAAGCGAACCGTATCGCAAAGGAAGCAGGTTAGTTCGGCTTCAAAGAAGATAGGTTAGGGCACGGAAAAAAATAGTTACTCTGGTATTAAAAGTAAAAATTGCTGCCTAAGGCGTCAGCCCTGCAAGCGGCTGGTAAAAATTCTATATTATTCCTCTTCTACACACCTCCTCAGATTGCATGGCCGACAGATGCTGTCGAAATACTATATCATCTCCAACTGCAGCCGAGCTCTTCGTCAAGTAGTGACCTTTCTTTTAAGCGCTCGCCAAAGTCGGCAGTGAGCTCGACGAACTAATCTAGCGGCTTCGCTTAGAAAAAAAATATATATCGGGGCTCTTCAAGACAAACTACTTCCGGCGAAGAACGTTCGGAATGGAAAATACAATTTAAAGAATGGAAAGGCCTTACATTAGGCTGGTACGCAATCGCACCAGCCTAATGGAATCTTATTAGCCTTTTATAGGAATCGCCCATGTCCGTAAGTACTTTGCTCGCGTTTTCCTATCAAACAGCTCGACAACGCCTAACGAAAATGCACGTTCTTGTGCGACTGATGTGTCATTGCACCGTCCGTGTGGTGACTAGCCACTGCGATGCACTCAACGCAGACACAGAACTTACAGCATCCCTCTTCTCACATCTCGTCAAACAATACCAGCGATGAGCCGCAAAGCTTACATCAGGCCGCCTTTGAAGGCTTAATTGGAAGCTCCAGCCTTAAATGCAGCGCTCAATTGGGTCCTGCTCTTATGTGGCGTTCAGTCAACACATCGCTTCACGGATAGTCCTCATACATGTCGCGGCAAAAACACACCTTTCCAAAGAAGGTTTCCCGAAAACGGACACCGCCCTGAGTGCGACGTCCAGGACAACATCGCGAGGACTGCAACGGTATAGATATCCACACAACACGATTTCTCCAAAATTAGAGTCACCATGTGATCGGTGACGTCGACTCAGTCGTTGCGCAATCACCAGTGTCCCGATTGAGGGTCCTGGTGAGTAGTAGCCCGCATGGCATTTACGCTTGCAAGCGAAGACAAGAAGACACCTCTCGTCGGAATTCCACAATCGACCACGCACTCCTCCTCACAGTCTTAAGTGACGCGTTACATTTGTCTTTGTTCGCTGAAGGGGCAGTGCAGGTTTGCTCGCTTATACGCTTAACAAGCGCACACCTGCGCAGCCCGAAATCTATATCCCGATGTCCCATTTTTCCTCTGTCTTCACATCGCGTACAGATGAACAGTTCAGAAAAAAAAAATAAGGAACTTGTCATCAGCACGGTTAAGTCGTTCTCTCAGGCCCCGGCGCCGCAGTATACGACGGCGCCCCTGCAGAACGCTTAACACGTTAGCGTATGTCCTGTGCGCGCATGCGCGCGCGCGGGTGTGTGTGTGTGTGTGCACCAAAAAGAAAAAAAATCGCGAAGGAACACCAGTCTTCAACACACACACAGTGAGGAAGGAAAGAAGGGGAAAAATGAAGGACACCGAGAAAAACGAAACAACAAACAACGTAACAAAACGGTCGGGCACTCCAAAAGAAGAGTCTTTCTCCCCGAAGGGAATATCGTTCCGCGCGAGACACCGTGTCTTCTTCACCGTCGTCTTCAACGTCGTCTTCAGTGAAGACGCATATTCTTTGACACACGCGTTACTCTCTCATAACGTCGCCGGAGAGTGGGGGAAGACTCTTGCGAGCTTAGCAGCCTTCGTGACTGGACACCACCGCCGGGGGCTCAGTGAAGACGCACGTTGACCTTGCGTAGGCCGTGCTGCAGGAACGGGTTCTGCGGTTTGTCTTCTTCCGCGATGACCAGGGACGGCGAGGCGTTGGACGCCGTGGCCGGAGTCGCCGGCTCGCTGTGGCTGCCGCTGCCATCGGTGCCGTTCTCTGCTTTGGACGGTGTCGACGTCGGTGTGGACATTGTCGAAGAAGGAGTGCTCGACACCGGCGTGGCGGGACAGCTTAGCGTCCCCGTCAAAGGTTTTGGCCCGAGGGTCCTGTGGAATGATGACGCACATAATCACTCACCGCTCTCTAAGATGTTTGTACAGTTAATATAGCACAACTCAACGACCACGTCTTTATGTTAAGGTATGCGTTCCCGAGGAGCGTATACGTGTGAAGTTCAGGTCGGGTGATGCTACACCATCTCCCGCTAAAGGGGACCATGAGGCGATGCTAAGCAGCACGGGGGGTGCACACCCGGTTTGCATCGGTTTGACGCTAGGAGACGCTGCCTGCGTCAGCGTTGTCTCTCGCGGGCGAGGGCACGTTCTCGTTCCTTGCGAGGTGGTAAAGCGTTCATCGAAGAAAGAGCGTTTCCATAGTCAACGCGCGCCGTTCGGAGAGGAGGAATGCCGAGAGGAGAGGAGATGAGACAAGGAGAGGAGGGGAGGAGGACGCGCATGCGCAGTGCGGGTGTGGACACCACACGGCGGATGGATTGAGGGAGGGAGTGACATAGCCCCGACCATAAGCTGCTTCGCATCTAATAAGTAATTTAGTTATGGTAGTAACTGTTACGTCTGTACATCCCATCCTCGTCGCCAATTGTTACGTCTGAATAGCCGTGAGTGGCTGCCGATGGTTTATTTTATCTCAGGGAAAAGGAACATGATAGAATGCAGTCGTTCAGGTGTTGGCGCAAGGCCCGGCTAGAGTTCGACGCGTGAAGGGCGCTTGTACCAGAAGCGCCAGCCCATTCGCCATTCGCCCGCGCACTTCGTCGTTTTCTTCTGGCGACGTATAAGTAACAGTGGTAGTCATTGCTGTAGTACTACTGCTGCTGTTAGTACTTAGTAGCGGCAGCAGTTGCCTAGGTGGAGTAGTTACGTATTAGTATCGGGCATGCTAGTACAGCAGCCGTAGCAGCAGTGTTAAGTGCCCATAATTCTGGCACTGACGCATGAACACTTTCAGGATTGAGAAAGAAGTCAGAGAAAAACAAGAGGTACAAAGATCAAGAAGAAAACAAATATGGCACGATACATTTTGCCGTATAAAATTCTAGCTGGTCCACATTCAAGTGTGCGATTCGTCCACGTTCGCTTGAACTGAATGTGAGCAGCTGCATGAATAAGAGCTGATGACATACAAAGATGTATGTCATCACATAAGGATCTTTATGTGAGCTTAATACACGACACAACGACAGTTCCTAATCACAATACCTCTGTCGAATGATGTAAGAAATCCTTCAGTGGCAGTCATACTTAATGATCACAATCAGAATGTCATCGTCCTACCCGTCTAATGCAATAGAAGAAAACATTTGCTGTCGGCGATCTAGAATGGTCCATAGAAATGAATCGGTTCATATTAGCGCAACGCAAGTTTTCGTGAACACTGTTAAGTCAACAAGGATTAAGTTAAGATCGACAAGTGCGCAATAACGGCAGCCCAATTATCTTGAATGAGCGATACTCTTGCAATAGGAAACTCCATTTGCCTAAGACGGAAAATTTCTAGGTCAATCGGCATCCAGCTTCAATTACAACATTTTCACAATCGCGTGACATGGCACCATGAATATTCCTGATTACTTCAATGCGACATATCATCAGGTTCGTCTGGCTTAATTAGCCAGTTGGCAGTAGTAGTAGCTCCGTAGATGGCGAGCCCAGGACAACGATCATTTCAATCAGAGGCAGTGGAGTTGTCTGCGAAGCTGTAATCTCGCGCGACTGATTGCGCAGTATCAAATCACCCCTTCTGACGGCACGAGAAGTTGGGCGTTACACAAACGACCAAGTCGGAAACGCGTCGTGAAGCTAAACGTGGCTAGAGTGGTTTGGAAATGCTTCTCTGTGTCCGACGTTTGGGAATGCTGAAGTAACAGCTACCCTGCGAATGAACTCGGGCACTTAAGCATAACTGGGTCGGTTCTACGTTGGCCACAAATGATACGCACCTGTGGCTTGGTAATGTAGCATCGCCGTTCTTCATGAGAAGCTGTCGTTTCCAAGCAGGCACCGATGTCCACTTCTTCGCTTCAGCCTCTCTCTGTTGACGAGAAAAGAGAGCAGCATAACAGAACTTTTGCAACAAATTTAGGTGGGTCAGCTCAAGCCTATTTCGTGCTATTAGCCCATGCTAAAGAAAAGCGTTTTGTTGTACATGGTAGTCTGATAAAGGAAAATCCGTCATGTATTCAAAGACGTATTACGCCTCCTGCTACTCCTACTCTTCATACTTACTTTCGTATGAATACGTATGTGACCTTAGACAGCGCGAGCTTAGAACGAATAAGTCGATTTGGGGAAGGAAGATGATGTGCTCTTCCGAATTTACAGAGGGATTTTTTTTTAGTGAGGAAAGCCTTTCTAGCCTTTCTTCATTCGGTTTCGCCACATAATACGTTTGCACATAGAACCTTGTTTTGACCCAACAAACTCAAAATGCTTTGTTTGTTCCTTTCCTGCACATTGGTACCATTGGTACCATCAGTGCTTTAGGAGTACTCTCTATATGCAATCGAATGTTTTGAAGCGGAGTTCCAAAACTGCTGTCAGCGCGTAAAAAGCTGTAATTCTACGGCTGGAAAAAAAAAAACGAAGAAAGAACACAGTTGTGAAGGATAAATCAGTTGTGTGGAATATTGAAGATGGAGTAAGAATCATAAAAGAGAGCAAACTTTGGCATCCCCCTGTAGGGCAGAGCTACAAGGAAATCCAATGGATTCCTAGCAGTTCCTTCCTAGTAGTTTTGTGCTACATGGAAGTAGGACTGAAGGGCCAGGGCCTGACTGAACTAGGCAGTTAGAGGCTTGACTTAACTAAGGACTGCCTGAGCAACTACGAACTGAAGGACCACAGCTTGACCGACATCAGCCGCCGACTAGACCCGGCCTGGAATCGCTGTAGTTGCTCGTTTATGTGCAAACTTCACAGCTGTACTTTCCCACTGTTCTTCTCCTATATGGTTCCTCATACGCTTATCTAATTTAGAGTTAAGCGCTAAAGCTTCTCTGCTGAAGCAGAACTGAACGCCTATACCTCGCAAATGAAGAAATGCCGAGCGTTCACATAAATTAAAAGGCAATTCATCGTCCACAAAAACCACCGTGCCATGAAACAAGGCTTTACCAATTACCGATCAACATGAGGCCAATGTGTACCTGTAGTGCCTCCTCGGCTTCCTTCCGCGCCTTGTCGGCTGCCTTCTTGGCCAGCATCTGTCGCTTCCACGCGGGGATGACGCAGCCGTTGTTGTCCTTCTCGGGTATCGTGTCCACGAAGTTGGTCGCCTTGATCTGCTGCAGGAGCTCCTCGGCTTTCTTCTTCTCCTGCGCGAACGAACGTCGCCTTACAGCTTCGTAGTCTAACAAGAACGCCTCCCGCTCGCAAAAAGACCCTTAACAATCCAGTCTAGCACATATATAGATGACTCAACGAATTGGCTTGTCTCGCAGTGGTTAATCTAGCTGTTCAATAGAAATGCAAACCTGCGCGAACGAGAGGCATTTTTAAGTTCGTGCCTTTCTACTATCGGCAGTGATGATCCTGCAAAAAGATTTGATTTGTGGGGTTTAACGTCCCAAAACCAGCTATGATTATGAGAGACGCCGCAGTGGAAGTCTCCGGAAATTTCGACCGACCTGGAGTTCTTTAACGTGCACTGACATCGCACAGCATACGGGCCTCAACATTTCGCCTCCATCGAAATGCAGCCGTCGCGGCCGGGATTCGATCCCGCGACGTTGGGATCAGCAGCGGAGTGCCATAACCACTAGACCACCGTGGCGGGGCACCCTACAGAAGGATGAGCAGCAAATAGAACGGACTATACGGCGGAAAGCTTCCAAATTATGGTAGTTTGCTTTGGTTTTTCTCGACTACTGGATTTATAAGCGACTTAGTGGTACGTGTCTAACCTCCGCGGGCTCCTACTGAAGGAGACTAGTGCCAGTGCAAGCGGCAGTTTTTTGTTTTCCTGTACCAAACCAAAGCTATTACGGCTTGTGTGTTTGATGCCAGAAAAGCTGAAGACAGGGACACATAGACAAATTAGTGCAAAGACTTATGTCAAGCTTGCCCTTGACCACGTCTCTGCGAAAAGTAGTCGAGGTTTGTGATCTCATAGTTGGTTAAACCTATGGTCCGCACAGTGCCGCCCCTGTGGAGTAATCAGTCTTTTCACGTATACCACAGACTGACAGGACGTGTTCCTCCTTAATATCCACACAGACGTGAAATACAACGTGTTTAAAACCGCTCTTCAACGCTCGCGGTGTGGCAGGCAAAAAGCGCCGCTTCAACTCTCGTTTATGGCCTTAGGCGTGCCAGGTCATTTGAGCCCCTTTTCTGGCATAGCAACGATATTTGCAAAGAGAACCTTAGGTGTCAAGGAAGAAGCAAGTAGGCCGTTATTTCTCCCACAGCTAAGATAAGGAAATGTACTAGTGATATTCGCGCCATATTATTGCCAGGAAACGGCACCGTGAAAAAGAAGAACAAACAAAGAAACACGTGACATCCTTCTTTACGCATGCGCACTGCCTGTAAATTCAGCACACAAATGGCAGGGAAAGCGTGAAGTTGCACGCGAAAAGCAAGTGCATCGTCGCTATAAACGAACCGCGCGCGCCGATATCCCTGCCAAGGAAAGTGTGGGGAAACAGAAGCGTAGCCCAAAGGAGTGCAAAAGAAGTTTATTACATACAGGGCAATGAGGAACATGGATCTACTTCTTTCGGTTGCCTACAGTCAAACAGGTGCGCTCTAATATGTACAGCTGTCGCCTTTATGAAGAAGAATATGCGAGCGAATAACCGCTGCTTTTCGGCGGCTGCTTGCAGCGGCATCAAGCGGCCACAAGAGCAAGCAAACGCATACGTTCTTGCCATAGCCTGTTGGCGGCCAGAACAACAACCCACACGGGGAGGGGATCTAGCTAGCAGATGCTTGCTTATACTGCCACGGTTGTATACAGTGCTTATGATGCCCGGTTGCTGACTTAATTAAAGGGCGCAGGTTCGATTGCGGCGGTCGCATTTTCGATGGAGCTGAAAATGGTACAGAGATTCGTGTGCACGTTTTGTGTGCACGTGCATTTTGTGTGCATGTTAAAGGGACAACAAATGGAAATGTTAAGTTTGGCTGCATCGTTTCTTAACTCTATTGGAGTCTATAGCATCGCTTTGGCGTCAAAAACCGCCGCCGAAAGTCCCTGGAGTCGCCGCTCAATTTGAATCGCCCGCTCCGAAAACAGGCCTTGACGTTGCAATCCAGTGACCTCAATCTTGGCTGCCGATGTCGCCGTGCAGCAAACTTCCCGACCGTCATATGCGTAAACAGCTGTGGCTTAGTTCAGCTTTATTTACTGTCAAAGATGATTTACAACCTGAAGCAGTAATCGAGTACGCAAAAAAAAAAAAAAGAGAGAGCTGACGTCACTTCAAAAAAAGTATTCGTAGAGAGAGACAGAGGGCGCCACCGTAATTTCTCAATTTCGCCCTCTTCTCACTTACAACTGCTCTTTTCTCGCCGCGAATGGTGAAGTGGTTATTACAAAAACCTAATCTTTCAATCTTGCCCAACTTAATATTTCCCTTTAGTGACCCTTTAAAGAACTCCAGGTGGTCGAAACTTCTGGACGGCTGTCCACTATACGACGTGCCTCATAATCATAGCGGTGGTTCTGGCACGATATATCTCCAGCAATAAAATAAACATAAGCTTCTCGTCGGTGGTTATCTTCTGCCCCCGCCAATGACCGCACCAAAATCGGACGTGATCCCTTTTTGTTGGCA
Source organism: Hyalomma asiaticum (assembly GCA_013339685.2). NCBI lineage: Eukaryota > Metazoa > Arthropoda > Arachnida > Ixodida > Ixodidae > Hyalomma > Hyalomma asiaticum. The sequence goes on from CM023484.1 coordinate 49,721,812, forward strand.
ACAGCCAGCGCTCTTAAAGAGCCGCCGCCGTTCTTATTCACGCTTGCGTTAACTACGAAAGCAATTAGTCGAAATATATATAAAAAAGCATTTTATAACTTGCTCAACGGATGTTTTTTCTTGTTTTTTTTTAAAGATTTTAGCATAAGTTATGTGCGACACCTGAAATACTAAAACGCCCCCGTAATACATATGCAGATGTCTCTGGTTGTATGCTAAAGTGATGCCTCCAACGAACACCCCCGAATAACATCGTGCGCTTCAAGACCGACTGTTGTTTTGTTTTGCGGGGTTTAACGTCCCAAAACCAGCTCTGATTATGAGAGACGAGGTAGTGGAGGGCTCCGGAAATTTCGACCACCTGGGGTTCTTTAACGTGCACTGACATCGCACAGCACAAGGGCCTCAACATTTCGCCTCCGTCGAAATGCAGCCGCCGCAGCCGGGATTCGATCCCGCGATGCTCGGATCAGCAGCCGAGTACCATAGCCGCTAGGCCACCGTGGCGGGGATTCAAGAGCGATTGCCGCTGCGATTCGTTCAAGCATTTTGCATGCCACTGGACGCCAGTGGTATCGCGGCGGCTATACTCCAACGTACCTTTTCCTCCTCGAGCCTCTGCCGCTCTTCCTTGAGCTTCCGCACGCCGTGAACTCCCTGGGTGCCGATGGACTGCTTCAGCTCCTCGATGATGGTGCTCTTCTGCTCGGCCAGCGTGCTGCACGGGCTCTTCTGGAGCAGGACGCACCGCTCTGCGAGAAAAGCGGGTTCGAAGCAGTCCATGTTGTTTCAAACGCGCGGTGCGTTGCAGAGCAGTAGACTGCACTATGTGCCTGGGGATGTGTGGCACGGCAGCGTATGGCAAGGCCTTCGTGTGTACACCGCGCACGTGTGTTGCTACATTGGAGCGATAGTACTACGCGCACCACGTTTTAGCCGCGGTGAGCGAATTTTTGTCGCCAGATAAGCCAGGCGAGCATGTGGCGCTAGAGAAATGACGAAGGCGCGTTGGGAGAGAAGGTTTTTGCAAGCGCGTGAGGTGATGAACGTGGGTGGAAGAGACGATTATATTGCAGTATATTGAAGCCATTTGAAGCTTTGCAGTCGAGTGCGATGAAAATAAATGGCCGGCAGGAAATGGCGCGGGGGCGTCCTCTACCATCGACCTCGACTCTAAATAAGAAGAAGAAAAAATATTCACAATCAAGCCTTGTCGCGCGAAAGTAGTCCGGCGCGGGGTTGTAGGGTAAGATAGTACGAAATCGCCCCGTGATGGCGATACGAAAGAAAGTCAACATGGCGAACGGGCATTAAACTGCGCGAGTAGAAAGGAAGGAAGGAAGACGGGGAAGAGCGCACTTTCCTGTCTTCCTTGCTTCCTTTCTACTCGCGCAGTATAATACCCGTTCGGCATGAACCAACTAGCCTTCCAGAAGGTTTTATTGCCGGCAACATGGCTTGACATCCTCGGTCGGCATAAAAGAGGTAGGTACGTCAAGAGAAGCGCCACGTGACTAAACAGTCAAGCCTGGGGCATTTAAAAAAAACACGAGACCAGAGCTATTTCTTGAATAGACCATGCTTTTTTGGCTGTATTATGAGAGGCGCAGTTCATGTGCTCTCTGCAGAAACGTCGACATGCATTTCCTGTATAGAGACACTAGGCGCAGATGGAGAGCCCAAGTACAGCAGGCAAGTTATCTTATAAAAAGAGGCCGCTCAGAAAAGAGGCACTGTCATGTGAACATGCTGCAGTCACCTTAACAATCGACCATTTCTGCTGACAAAGTAAGACTTTGCAGTCGAGTGCTTGAAGAACGAGGCGACCTGCTTGATGACCATGCCTGAAGCCACGCAGTGACAATCGTCCTTTATTTAGCCTGGAATTTTCTCTGGCAACGCTGACTACTATCTATAAGAGTCGCTGCCGCAACGGAGCGCCTCTCTCGATCTCATCATGTTGGTCTCCCAGTATCAATCGCAAGGAGGACATGTAGAACCACGAACTAACCCTGCAATGTTTAAGGAAATTAAGTGCACAGAGATCGGCAACATGGAGATGGATTAATTAAAAGAAGAAAAAAAAACTGCGAAACGAAGCAAGAGCTGGTGAACCAGGCGAACCATATTATAGTAAAATATGTGTCCCTGTTCAGAGGGTATACACCTGAATACCCTATTCTTCTCAAGTGCAACCTCTGTGGTACGTGGGGGTATATAATACTGGTTATCCCCAGATTAGGAACCCTGAATACCATACTATGAAGAAATCGAGTAAGGCTCTTCTTACATTTTTTGCTACGTTTACTTGGACACCAGCCTCTCATTTCAATTTCTGCAGCGCAAAAAAGAAAAAAAAATGTCAAAGATGTTGTAAGGCATCTGGCGGTCTTGGCAAATTCATAGTTTCGGCTGACAGGTAGAGTACGGTAAGTTGCGTCAAGCACCGCGGCGTACACTTTGAATCGACGCTCTTTCCGACTCACCCAACGTGCTTGGCTTGTCCGTCCTCTTGAGCTGCACGTTCTGTAGCTGCTCCTTGGTGATGGAGAAGGCACCGCCGTTAGGCTGAGGGGAACACGGTGTCGACGGTATGGACCGCGGCAGGCTGTTAGTGCTGCAGTTGCTGCTGACGTCGCCATTCACGCTCGCACCGTTGCCGTGAATCTTCTCTTCGCAAAGCGAAGGCGTGGGCGAATCGTCCCCGTTCACGCTTCCACTGCTGACGCTGCCGCCGCATACGACTTCCGTTGCCCACTTTCGACCCATTGAGACCATTGAGCCCGTTGTACACGCCGCCGTGACCGTTGGTACCGTTGTGCGGGCTTCCAAGACCGTTGAGTCCATTGAGCGATTTGGCAACGTTGGCGATGTTGTTGGTCAAGGGAAGCGTCATGGAATGCGCGTTGGCGGCGCTTTGAGCTGGGGAAGACGACGCAGGAGTATCAAGGACCCTTCCCAGAGGCCTCTTGGTCGCGACGCCGTTTTCCACCTTGAACTCCTTGTTCGCAAGGTGGGATTTGGGCTTGTTGGAGACCGTCTTGAGGTACTCGGAGGGCTTGAGGTTGGTGTCCGAGTCCGGCGGCTGCATGAACTGTGGCGGAATGAAGGACACGGGCCTCTCGAACAACCTCGGCAGGGTCCTCTCCTCGCTGTGCGTGGTGCTCGCGGAGGACGCCGTTTCGTCTGTGTCCGCGTTCGACGATGTCTCCGAGCGGCAGCAGTCTCCGCCGTTGCTCGTGCTCTGCGACCCGGGTCGCCTTAGCGTGCTCTCCGTGGATCGGATGTCGAAACCCTTGGGCAGCGGCGGTGGTGGCGGTGGCGGTGACATGACTGTACACGAGGGAGGTGGAGGCGGGGGCGGTGAGGGCGTTGAGGTCGATGTCGCGGGGGACGCGGCGGAGGAGGTAGAAGTATCCGCGGCCTGCGTCACCGGCCTCATTGACTTGACCAGCTTGTCCTCCTTGTAAGTGGACACAGTGCATATAGTTTCGTAGTCCGAATCGCTGCTGCTGAGTTCGGCTACGGACGCGTCGCTGGTCACTGACGGCGTCGGTGCGGGAGGCAGTTGAAGCGGAGGCGTGACCAGGGATAGTGTAGACGAAGCCTTCTTCATTCCATTCTCGAAGGGCTTCTTGACTTGGCCGCGGGGCTGGCCGGGCGATGACGACGAATTGGCTTGGCTCTGAGACATCTGGGACTGCGACTGCGTCTGTTGATTGTGCTGTTGGTCGGCGTCGAGGAGGTCGGCCAGGGAGGAGCACTTGTTGCGAAGCGGAGGAGATGCGTGTGGCATGTCGCGAAGCATTGCGGAACCGGTGTGGGCCGAAGGAGCGCCTGCGAAGGAAACTGCGAGAAAACGATTTCAGGTTCAGGTTATTGCAGCGATCGAAAACGGTACAGTGGTACATCAGGTTATTGTTAGAGATATTGCCGCATTGGTTAGTGCTAAGTGCATTATTTCAATAAGAATTAATGTTCTTTGACATGCAACGAACTTTCAATGTATATAAAGAAAGAATAAAGTATAAGGAAACCCACAGCTGCAATTAGCGCGTTACTCGAACAGTGCAACAAATTAGACAAAGATAATCTTCATCGTTGTCTAATTATCTGTTGACAGAGTGAAACTACCCGATGCTCTTGCATTTCATGTACTTCTGGTCATTAGAAGAGAAGTACACTTTTCTCCTTAGGAACAGTAAATTACACAAGAGATAAGAAAAACAGACCACAAGAATAGGAGCAGACGAGAAAGGCGCTTGATCGCGAGTGGACGTATAGAAAGGGGAGATCCGAGAGGGAGTTAGAGAAAAGACGACAGGAAAGCGAGTGGCTTGCAAATAGATAAACTGGTGAGAACGAAATAAAAAAAAAAATTGTGCTCGCATTCATAGGAGGCTATATCTTTAGAGAAGTGCTGAAACAGTCGCTTTTCCCTCTCTATTTTCGAAGAATGGGTTAGTTCTGTGAGGAAATGTGTATAGCAAGAAGCAGGCGAAATTAAGAAAAACCGAATTCCGTCGGCAATACGACGGCAGCCCCTCAAAGAAGACGAGAAGTCGAAGGAACTGACTTCTCATTATTACGCTAGCCAAAGGAGCCTGGAGAGCTCCCTTTGGTGCAGTAGCGCAGATGATAAACATTTTATCTGGCACATGAACCCGCGAAGCTTAACGCCTCACCTTCGGTGAGTCGCTGATACCGTTGCTATTGGAAGAAAGCGGTGACCGTGGAGATGACGTCTTGGAGACGGGCTTCAGCACTACAGGGGAGAGAGTGGCCCTGTTGCTGCTCTGCACTTGCTGCTGGTGTTGTTGCTGCTGTTGCTGTTGCTGGTGCTGTTGCTGCTGTTGTTGCTGTTGTTGCTGCTTTTGCAACACAGGCGACTGGGTTGCCGCAACCGGCTGATGTGCCGGCTGTTGAGGCGCCGGCGACTGCTGCTGTTGTTGTTGTTGTTGCTGCTGCTGCTGCAGCGGTGGCAGCGGCGGCGGCGACTTACACTTCATCTGCGAGCTGTGGAAGATTGTGGTGCGACCCGCCATGTCGTCGTCCTCTTCGGCGTCCTCGGGACCCCCGGCTACCGACGAGGCGCACGAGGCGACGTCCGGCGAGGGCGCCTTGCGCCTCGAGCTCTGCGGCGTCAGCGACGCGGCGTCCGAGTCGCGCTTCTCGCTGCACTCCTCCTCGAGGGTCACGTCGTCCTGGCAGATGCCTTCGTCGGTGCTGGCACTCGAGTCGGAGGAACTGCCGCCGCCGGCACCCTTGGCTTCCTCGGTCTTCGCGCTGCTGCCGAAGCTGTCCGGGCTGCCGGAGTTGTCGTGCACCTCTGCAGTGACTGCGAACACGAAACGAAAGGATACGTTAAAGACTTGGAGAAGCTAAAGTAAGTGTAAGGACAGGAGCTTTAAGAGCAAGGAAGATATTGGTGTGCGGCTTTAAACTAGAGGGAAGAAGTGGTTGAAGGATAGATAGATAGATAGATAGATAGATAGATAGATAGATAGATAGATAGATAGATAGATAGATAGATAGATAGATAGATAGATAGATAGATAGGGAAGCATATGCACACAATCGGAGTCGGCTATTATTGCAGCTGTCTCTAACTGCGTATTAAGACTAGGCTATCAAAAGGAAATAAAAGTGAACACAATGTGATGAGCATAGAACATAAACATATAAAGCTTGAAATTTCATGTCCTGTATGGTATCGTGAAAAAAAAAGTAAGACATGAACGAAGGAATACGCATACACTTGTTGCAAATACAAAGGTACAGTGTATGTTTCACAATGTGCTGCAGCTAGTCCCACTATTCATCCACCTAAGTGACAAGACAACTGAACATTTAATCTCTTTATACATATGCTGTGACACTGTGCGGCGTTGTAAACTCAAGTCACCCAGCTCGTTCGCTGTAGAGCTCAATGCCTACGTAACAGAATGATTCTTAGCACATGTCTAGGTCAGTTGACTATGCGGCAAGTTAGAACCACGCTTCTCTCAAACAATGCGACCGTGGTGGCTGACCAATAATTTCCACTGCTGCTCATATCTGGTCTTTCGTTCACATATAGTCCATGTGTTAGTTATACGACTTTCGAGAAGACATTTATTCTTACAACGTCGCCATATAGGACAGGGCTGATTTGAATTTAAGCTGGAGATAGGTCTCGTGCTTTGAAGTTTGCACCAAGTCGCGTACTCACGATTGGAGTCGCAGGCCCAGACGCTTCCCGCTTCAGCTGACTGTGTTGTTGCCATCGCCGCAGTTTCGAAGACCTCACGGCTTTGTGACCTCCGACAGTGCCGTATACGTTCACAGAACAGTTACAATGCCGTCGGCTAAGGACATCGCGGAAACAGCTGCTGTTTGGCTCAGCATGAGGGGAGGATAGTTGTGTTCTTTTTCGATTTTTTTTCTCTCTTTTGTAAAATACTGACGTGCGCCGGATGTGTGCTCACACGTCGGGCGTGCAAGTTCACGGCGCTAATAGCTGCCTGACTGAGCTTTCGGGAGAGCTTCACGAACTGCTGCGCTAAGCAAAAACTGATGGTCATATGCATAAAACTGACACTGAAATGGCTTGATTATATTATAAGTTCAGTCTTGGTTCCCACTTGGTTCCTGTGCGCTGTTTACATTAAGAAACGAACGCGTACCAACTCGCCGAACTTTCTATTTCGGTAGTAAGTTCACGTTTCTCTCGCTCATGATGCTGCTCAAGTATACATAGTGGTTATGACATCTTTGCAAAAGGCTCACGTCCACACAGCAATGTCTGAGTGAGTGAGTGAGTGAGTGAGTGAGTGAGTGAGTGAGTGAGTGAGTGAGTGAGTGAGTGAGTGAGCTCTGGGCTCGAAGCGCAGTGCAGCCGGGCACGACCCGTTATTAAATAATTATTAATTAATGAGTTAATTAACTTGTAATAGGAGGACACTGGAAAGGTACCGCAGCGTAGCACTCGGTGTTGTGGGAGCACCGTTCTTGAGAAGGCTGCTTCTCCCTACCTCTCTATTCGACATTTCAATCTCCTCACACCTCGCCCCTACTTCCACCAATGCTGCGCCATGAGCCCTTATGGGTTACAGAAATAAGCGTCTTTCGTAACCTCAAAACGCAATCGCGATGCCGCAAGGAACACGAGCTTTGCGAGAGAGCAGACTTCCAGTGACCAGGCATAGCCTGTGAGCGAGTGTGTGTTGTTGCACGCGGTTGTGCGACATTGAATTACACACTACAACGCGGTCTCGAACATTTTAATATCTAAGGGGGGGGGGGGGGGTCAGGTGCCTTTGAGCTTGGGACTGCGACAATGAATGCTACGTGAACAAATTTTATGCAGGGACATTCTGTGATCAGCGATTCAGAAATGCAGTAAGGAGAGATGAAGAAATAAAACAAGGACAATTTGGTTTTCACTTTCTGCCACGCACGTGCTCTCGAAATACGGACGATTGCAGTCAAAGAGGCCGGCTTTTGATGTAGGCTGCGCAGCTGCAACCAACGATAAAGCTGCGGAGTAAAAAGAAAGAAAGAAGAAGAAGAAGAAACACATACGTTATAGCGAGTGTGAACAAAGCTTAAGGGATTGTGTTCTTCTTTCTCTGCGATGCAGCCGCATAAAATTGACAGCCACAAAGCCGGCCTCAGACTCTTCGTCTTTCCGCTCTTACTCATTCTTTCCTTTCTTTCGTGGCTGCTGTGTGTATTCGCACTTGTGCAGACTTCCAAGGCAGCTGCGCTGACTCAGCCTATCCAGCTATCGTGATCGCGTCGACGGCATCTTGGTGCGAAGCACCTTATGCGCTTGGGCTGTCGGCTTCTCCTGTCGTCGTAGTTCGGTAAAGCAAGCTACGATTAAAAAAGATCAACGCACAGTTGAAAAGGAAAAGTACCAACCGACGGGATTCGAACCCACCAGTACCCGAGATGCGACGATAGGCGGTAGCCCACAGCCACTTTTTTTTTACTTTATTACCTTGTTCAACATAGTACAGAGACGTCAAGATACACACACACGTGCACACACAGATACATTAGCTACAGACTGTTGTAACCATGTTTACAGTTTTTCATATCCTTCTTAACATCACGGATAGCGACTCAGTGTGGTGGCTCAGGCTGGGCTCTATAAACCACCCTAATTCGCACAAAGCTCTCTATGAAGGTTTCCCGCAAGCCACGTTGACTGCATACGGAATAAATGGGCCTTATATCTTCACCACACCGTTTTAAAATTCTCGTCTACGTGATGTCCGGTTAAAGCGAGTGTCTTTAGCAAGCAAAATGACTCTTAAATGATCATCGCCCCCCTTCCACTGTACTGTTGGTTCGACACAGTGGTGTCGCGACCTAGGAACGATAGAGCGAAGCAGATTGTGCTAATGCAATCGTCACGGTGGGCCGATCCTGAGGAAGTGAAGTTCTGTAGGCGTCTCTTGTCGCCAGTCGCGGTGGGCCGATCGTGGAGGCAGTACAGGCAGACACTGTGTGTTGAGGGTTGTCGTGTCAGAAGCGATTTTAACGAATTTCTGGTAATGAGACCGGGCTGTCGGCGTCTAACGTCGCCGTCACCGTGACCATGCTAAAGCAAGCCCATTAGCAGCGATTGACGTGTTCTTGTGGGAAACACAGGCTCATGACCGCATGCTTCGCACTTCCCCATGTCTCACGCTAGTGGAGCAGTCATATTTTATTTTTCTTTTGAGCCCCATCCGAAAGAAACGTGATTTTGTAGTTTTACGCGAAAAAATAGACCGAACTCGCGAATCTATCCCTTCGTAAGCGCTAGCAGTCGCCTCTGCAAGCAGAGCCGTTGCGGTTGCTAAGCGTGGCTAAGGCGCTGCGCTGCTAAATACGATGTCGAGAGTTCGATTTCCTGCCACGGCGGCCGCCTTTAGGTGGGAGCGAAACGCAGGAAGACTGAGTCCTTCTGCGCAGACTTAAATGCACGTGAAAGAACCTCAGATCGGCCAACTGAATACGAATGTTGGTGTTGGCACGTCACCAGATAGGATACGAGTATGAGTCATGCTAGAATTAGCAGGAATTTTCATGTGATTTTGGCTTTGCTTTAATATGACCAATGCACTAGATAACGTGTATAAGCATTCCCCACAGTGCTGACTGTTATGGGAGTAATATATCAGACCTTTGCAGCCTTTTGTTCCAAAGGCACGCATGATACGGCGGCCCGGTTCGATAGTCAAGAAAACAGGAACAGCAAGGTAAGATATCAAGCAAAAATGAATAGCAGAAAAAATAAAGGACAAAGATGAAGTTTTTGTGAACCCACGGAACACGAGTCAACGGTTCGCTAGCGTTCCCAGTGTTAATAATACTGGCTGGGACTTGTGCCCGAAGTAAGATTTGATTATGAGAGATGCCGTAGCGAAGGGCTCCGGAAATTTCGACCACCTGGTGTTTTCTAAAACGCGTTGACAACGCACAGTAAGCGGGCCTTTAGCGTTTTCGCCTCCACCGAAAATGCGACCTCCGCGGTCGGGATCAACCCCGCGCCTTTCGGGTCAGCAGCCAAGACCCATAACGTTCTCAACATTCAATTGCCTTTAAAGGGCAACACCAGCCGTTTTTGCATCATGTTCTGATATCGATGTTTCCCAATGGTACCGATGGTCCTGTCCAGGATGATGGTCCAGGATGATTCACTTTGCTCAGAAACGCACCAATAATTTTAAATAAGCGACTGAAAGGCGTGTTCAAACCGAAACCGAAACTCGTAGACGCTTCGTGCAGCAGATGCGATGACGTCACAACCTCCCCGACATCAGAAATAAGGAGCTGACGCCAGAAAAATGGCAGTGGCGAGGTCATCCGACGATGTATTGAGCCATGTCAGCTTTTTTGAACTTGAAAGCGACGATTTCAGCGCTCAAGTAGGGCCGTTTTGCTTTTGACGGCTCACTGGGTCGGGTACGCAGCGCTGAAAGGTAAAGACGTAAAAAAACAGAGGGTGGCCTGCGTGGGAATCCGCTAAAAAATCCAAAAATCATTTCCTGAAAAACTTAATGACTTACACCAGCTTGGCTTGGCATATATTATAACAGTATCGAGGAGAACATATCTTGAAAATTTTATTGACATCAGGGGACATTGAAAAATCATCGGAGTTCTCCTTCCATTAAACATGCGCACTAGGGCTGCCGCCGCGGAATGTGGCCGGGAAAGTGCGGTACTAGTGTTTGTGGTGTGCAGACGTGCCGCTACAGCGCTTTGCAGCTGCGAGCATGAACTCGACATATGGTGCGTCACATGTGCCACATGCGAGGTAACGTCAACGAATACGGAAATTATAGTTAGGTCTGATAATAAGGCCATATCAGACGCATGCACTAAGCGCGGTTGTTCCACTGTAATCAGTCATCTTCATGCATGCTCATGTGGATTGACGCTGGTGCGGATGTCAGCGTGCGCTTTTCCGTGTGTTTTGACGCCGCTGACCTTATCGTATACGTGGCTTGCTGTGACGAAGCTTATGCTTCTCTCACTTTGTCCATCACAAAACGAGATTGTATTATTATTTATTCCTCTGTACTGTAAATTTGATTGCTGTGGAGAGGCTGAAGTATACACCGCCTCACCTACGCCATTTCTCTGTTTTTCTGCAGCAAAAATGGCGAGGGTTCACTTACACTAAAACGTTCCCGTGTACTCATTTCGTTCCCCGTTGTATTCTTACTATATTGGTTAACACATCGCTTCACACACCCCTACATTCTCACCACGAACACTTATTTATTCCTTTGCTGCAGAAGAAGGCGGAAAATTCTACCGGAGCCGCTATGGAGTTCTGGCCTTAGGTCGCGGCGTGGTGAGGTTGCGGGCTCAACTGCCGGAAGCAGCAACGACATTCCGGTGGGAACAGAGAATGGGGGTCGGTAAATCGCTTTGGAAAGCTCAAAATTTCATCATCATCATCATCATCATCATCATCATCATCATAATGTCTATGCCCGCTGCAGGGAGGAGGCCTCCTCCATAGATCTCCAATTATTAGGCAATACAGTATATCTGGGACCGCCTCCATCACACTTCCTAGAATAGTTGGTTTACCTGAGCGTGTTTGGGTATATCGAAGTATCGGTGTGTCGAACTACATTTGCGGCCTGTTCGATACAACAGCATGGGATCACCGATCAAATGAACGGCCAACCAGTGCACGAGTCACAATGTCATGTTCGAATGCAAGCGAAGCTAGAAATGAAGCCCACTCCCGAACGTCAGGCGTCCAGAAGCCGCTCCTCCTCATTTTTCGCTTTCTTGCTGTTATTGGTGGGGGGCGACATTTGAATGACCAGCACATGAATACCGAGTCCTGGGCGTCAACACAAGGAATGAGCGGACGTTAGTGCACGACAGTCGAAGACGCGTAGGCGGTCGTCGCGGAATGTAGTACTATACATCCCCAAAGAAGTGAGATGAGTGATGAAGTGTCGCTCACTGTGAAACTGGTGGTTGACGTTTCACTCCGAAAACAACTAGCTAGCTTAAGAAAAAAGGATCGCCAATAGCCACATGTTCTTTTCTGTTCTTTTCAAGGTTCGATCGATTTCTGGAGTTTCACATCCCAAAAACCCGCTGTGATTATGAGAGACGCCATAGTGGAGGGCTCCGCAAATTTCGACCAGCTGGGGTTCCTTAACGTGCGCTGACATCGCACAGCACACGGGCCTCAACATTTCGCCTCCATCGAAATGCAGCCGCCGTGGCCGGTTTCTTTCTTTATTTTCTTTTCTTTCTTGTTCTTTTGAGGTTCGTGGTGTTGGTAAGGCCTTACTCCTCCGTACGACGTCGGTATGCGTACACCAATTCAGAAAAAGGAAAAGAAAAAGAAAAATTCTAGCAAATAGAACCACGCTGCGGTTCACGACCGTGTGCAACTGGGTTTGCGACTTGTAGTCGCCGTGCTCTCCGGCCCGCCCTGCCGTTCCGGTGCTTCGGTGAGGAAGACGAGAGCTCCACCTTCGCATTCTCTGTATTAAGGGACTGGCGTTTATCTGACATTCTTGCGCCTTCCTCACAAGTCCGTAATGTCTGTAATCAAACAATCCACTTTTCAGTGCAGCCCAACCATGGCATTTTAGCGGCTAAGGGGCTGCGTTGTCAACAGTTCGAGGACGCGGGCTCAACCCCCGGCCATGGCGGTCGAAGGTCCTCGTAGAGATAAATTACGAAAAAATTTGTGTACCTGGATTACGTACGCGCTAAATTAACACTCTCAAATGGTGAGAATCCCCATTCCTGCATTACGGCGCGCCTGATAACAATGTAGTGGTTTTATCACGTAAATTACTTGAATTTATTTATCTTTTATGTCACTGGTTATCCTAACGACAATATGTTTCCGTATGCACCCCAAGTGTCGTCTTATGAGCCTTATACAGCTAGGCTGTCTACGTACTGTATGCATGAAGAGACGCTGCGCACACCCTTGCCTTTACGTATAGGCAGGTACAGGGAAAGCGTTGACACGCACTTATTTTCTTATTTCAAGCATACCTCAGGCGAATGTGCTTGAGCTTCTGCCAATATAATAATATGCATGGGGTGCTTGTACTGTCTGCCTGAATAGCCCACACATCTTCATATGTCTTGCATTCTTTCTTTCTCTGCGTCTCTGCCATTCTCTCTACGCTGCTAATCGGTCGCATTGCTCATTAATATGCTCCTATATTCGACTTCACTCTGCACGCGACCCTCCCTGAAGGGTCACATTGATCGTAGGAAGAGAACAAAAGGACAGAGAGCTGAGCGAGCTGGTAAGGGGAGAATGGCCGAATATATATCTCCGGGTGCGAACGCGCGCGAGGAATGCGCGCCTACACGAATTGCCCCGTAGTCAATAACACCGGAAAAAGAAAGTGCCGATGCACTTTCCCGTGTCATCGTCGTGTACACGATCCTTCGCGGTGCCAACTCGGAGCGAACAGAGCTATAGCCCTTCGCAGAGTGACCCCCCGCGACCTTTTGTTCTGCTATAAAAGGTCGACGCTGTACGTGTCTCCGGGTTCGAGACGATGACGCCGAGAGGTCAGAGGTGGGAGCCGTAATTGCGAAAGGTTGAAAGACGCGCGCACGCAGCGGGCCGCTGCGACGTAACCGTCAAATCGGTATACAAGCGTGCTTCGTTAAAAAAAGCTATTGCTGTCATCGTGGTGCATCTATAGATAGAAGAGTCCGCAGTGTAATGGCGCCATACGCTATTCTCGAACCATATGTCTCAGGACCATTCTCATTCGCACAAGATCACGCAACTAATGATGATAACACGGGAACGCCTTATCTCTTCTCTCGGTTATGACACGCGCACTATATATGTACGTACGTATATATAGAAAAATCGTGTGTGGTAGACAACGAGAATAACCGTGCCTCGTAACGGCTTGGGAGGAGTAATTGGGGTGCGATGGCTTAGCGGAGACTGAACGAAATTCGCCTCCTTCCTCAAGTCGTGTGGAGTGCTATATACGAAAATGTTAGCAGAGGGTCACAGGAAGCACTAACAGAAACGCGACAGCTGCCACGAACGGGCAGGACATCGAGGACCTTTGATTATACATTGAAAGGCTGGGGGTATTGTCACCAGGTGTTATGACCTCAGAGTAGCAGCTGAAAGAGAGAGAGAGAGAGAGAGAAGAGAGAGAGAGAGAGAGGGAGGGAGAGAGCCAGCAACGAAGTAAGAACACAGAATAAGCCCTGACGATGTGTCCCGTTCGCTAGCCTCGCGGATAGGTAATTAAAGAAGGTGAGAAGGCAGCAAGCTTAGGAGGAAACCGAACACCGGTGCATTAAATCGTACGTTGCCACCACCATTCTCTTGTTATAGCGCACTGCGGTGTGCGGCGTCCGTCTGTGCCGTCTCCTGTCCGCGTGCCGTTTCGCGCTACATCAAAGTTGTTCCGAGAGTAAAATGCCGCATCCTTGCTTAACATACGTTAAAGTGTTACTCGCTACGGTTTTTGCGTGCCAAAACCACGATGTGATTAGGACGCAAGCCGGAGTGGAGGGCTCCGGAAATTTGTACCAGCTGTAGTTCTCTAACGCGCACTGGCACCGCACAGTACGCGGGCCTCGAGCATTTCTCCTGCACCAAACCGCGACCGTTGCGGCTGGGACCGAACCCACGTCCTTCGGGTGATCGGCCGAGCCGTTAAAGTAAATGCAGCGACGACAGAACATTAGTACACGCCTTAAAAGGCCATGAGCATCATAACTTCTCAAGCTACTGACTTAGCGCGTGCTTGACGTCTGTCGTTTACACCTGCTTGACTTGAGCACGTTCCGTGAGACGGTCGCGCCAAGCTTATTCCATCAAGGCTCAGCAGAAAGGTCACTAAGCATTTACACAACGTTATTAGTCACCGTAACTGGCGTTACCGAAAGATGTCGTGGGCGAAAGATGTCTCGAGCTAACGCCTAGCAATCGACAAATCCCTTGGAAAGAATGGACGATAGTCTATCATAAATATGACTCGAAACAGTGTGCCGTAACGCTCGTCAAAGAAAAAAAAAAGCTCTTATAAGCGAAATGAAACTGTCGGAAGCGCCGCAGAGGTCGAATTCAAAAGACATCTGCATCTCACACATATGTCGTACTTTTCTACAACTAGAGAGAGAGAGAGAGAATAACGTGCATTCTTGCGTCCAAATAAATAAAGGAATCAATATTAGCTCGTTTCTTCCGTATTGCCTTGTTTCGGTATCAATGTAGAACGCATGTTCTGGAATGAAATTTTAACTTCATCATGACATGTTCTCTCGATTCAGATCTGTTTCTTTTTCTTCTAATTATCAACAGAAACGAGGGCCGACATTTGGTGACGTTGTCACGCACAGAGCAGGCGCGAAAATCTTCGTTTACGGCGTTCACACACAAAGCTGCTATACGTCCCACCTGCAGGCTGACGGCACGTGCAGTCGCACAATAGCATCGGGAAAAAAAGAAAGAAAAAAGAAAGGAGAAAACACGAAATAAAGACAAAAAGAAAGATCAAAACACGCCACAAGGCACACGTCGCTGCTCCCGTCAGCGTATCTTTGTAATTCAAATGTCGTCGCCCTGAACACAGGTAAGCTTCTGGATCGTTCAAGTGGGCGTTTGTCACTGACGCTGACAGACAACGCCTTGCAAACGTAGGCGGCTTCTGCGAGATCTCGAAAAGTGCACTGTACGCAGAACGTAGCACCTTATAGTGGAAGGTTATTCATTTCTGAGGTTTTACGTCCCAAAAACCACCATATGACTATGGGAGACGCCGTAGTGGAGGGCTCCGGAAATTTCGACCACCTGGGGTTCTTTAACGTGCACTGACATCACACAGCACACGGGCCTCAACGGTTCGCCTCCATCGAAATGCAGCCGCCGCGGCCGGGATTCGATCCCGCGACCCTCGGATCAGCAGCCGAGTGTCATAACAACTAGACCACCGTGGTGGGTCACGAAGGTAAAGGTAGAACCACAATGTAGCAAATAATCTCGAACTGTTAATTTCGTGCCTTCTTGTTTAGTCTACAAGGCAGTGTTCGTTGCCATAGCGGAACATCCGGTACGTGTACACTACCAGATAACAGAAAAAGAAAAAAAAAGTGAAATGTTTCACAAAGTTGCCGAAACGAGCTTTAGTTTCTATATTTAATTGCTTGTGCTGATGGGAAATTTTTCATGAATACTATTCGTTTTCTAACTTTCTACAAGCTTGCACGGTGACGGCATCTTTAACACAAGCGAACTATCAGCTCTCGACCAGTAAACGAAAGGAAGCATTGCAAAGTAAAACTTCTGCAGTCCAGGAGTATACCAGCGAGAGAGACAGAGAGAGAGAGAGAGAGTGAGAGAGAGAGAGAGAGTAATGACACAAAGGCCAGATTTTCTTTCTTCTCTCACCTTTATTTCTAGCCCCGCTGGTAAATGTGCTCGCTTGCAACGTACCGAACCAAGCAACTCATACCTCGTTAGACTACCTTGCCTTTCCCTTTCTCTTATTTCGAAAGACAAGAAATGACGAGGAGGAAGAAGTAAGGAAGGAAGGAAGGAAGGAAGGAAGGAAGGGAACAGAAAGGAAGAAGGCAGGAAGGTCAACCACGGAAGCGTCAGGCTTGTACCAACCCGGGGGTAATGTGAACGAGACGGAGAATGAGAGAGAATGTTTATTGTGTTTTCAACTCCGAACCAGCCATGAGGGCAGATGAGGGAGAAAGGGGGACAAGGAAACGAGCGTAGAATTCGTTGAGACCAATGTGGATTTAAGGTGAAAACAAGGACACACCAAATTATAATCATCAAAAGTAAATTTACTCTAAAGATGAAACCAGACGTTCGGTCCCACTCGGACCCTCTTCAGGGTGCATGTTGGATTGTGCATCGCTAGAGAAAGGCGTTCAGGCAGCCCGTTGCGGACAGACAGACAGACAGACAGACAGACAGACAGACAGACAGACAGACAGACAGACAGACAGACAGACAGACAGACAGACAGACAGACAGACAGACAGACGTTTGCAGGCTAGATAGATCGATAGATGCATTCGCTGGCCCAACAACAAGCTTTATCAAATGAAGCATAAATCAATTAATCAATTAACTACGAAGGACAAAGAAAGGAGGACAGAAGCGGTCACATACGGAGTCCTGGCGAAACAAAGCGTTTTCTACAGATTTAATGTGACACGTACGCAACCTGCACTGCCGCACGATTGACAGACGCACCTGTTCTTGTGCGGGTCACTATAATGTAGACACGGAAAACACATGGACGAGGACTTCTGTGAATGCAGCGTATGAATGTACACACTGGAATCGTGGACACACTTGCCGCAGATACTCGGGTTTTCTGACAGTGCTAAAATAAATACGCTAGCAAAGCTAAGTGGAACTCTAGCCTTTCCAGCTTTGAATATGCTTTTGAATGTTTGTTGTCATGGCATTTCTTCATCAATTTAGCACTCTTAATGGCGACGGAGATCTGGCTGTTTCCGTTGTGACTGATAGCAGCTGGCTTATCTATATAAACCAGTTTCAACGTAATGCAGTGCTCGACTATGAATGCTATGATTAGCGATCTCGTGATTGAGCTCGAGGGAGAGCAGACGAGGAACACGTGCGTTTCCATGATGATGATAACGACTTTGATTGGCTGACGCCAGCTGTAACTGTCCCAGCGCGATATCATTGTGAAACGGAGTTTTGTGCAGATTAGCTGAAGCCGGACATTGACAGGTGCTTGAATGAGGTTGGCGGTTTTTAAGTGATACGTTTCCGCAATTGAATGTAATTCTGTTGAAGAGCGTAGAAACAGACGAGGGAGGAAGATTGCACAATATTTGATAGCGCAGAGCCACGAAGCTCGTGAAATTGCCTCGTGGTGTTGCAGAAACACGGAAGTAAAAAAAAAAAAAATGCGGCCAGCTTGTCACTAGCAGTGCCAGGTCTGAAGAAACAGCGGAGCTGCGCGACCTTCTTTAGATACTACTACTTTATCTAGGCTTAACGTGGTTTGACTTGGTTTATCTTGGCTCTTTCTTTCCTCTGCATGGCTGGGCCCTTAGGGGGTCAAATGGGTTTTCCTAAAACTCAACTCTGCCATTCCTAGGCTTAACCATTCTGAACGTGTGGCGAACGCAGATTGAGTTCTTTGTTCATCTTTCATCTCCTTCTTCTTTCTTTATCCCTTCCTAAGTCGTCTTCTTTCTTTCTTTCTTTCTTTCTTTCTTTCTTTCTTTCTTTCTTTCTTTCTTTCTTTCTTTCTTTCTTTCTTTCTTTCGTCTTCTTTCTTTCTTTCTTTCTTTCCTACATTGCACTCTCTCCTTCTTTCCCTCCTCCTCACACTCACTTCTTTTTTCCATTCCTTGCTATGCGTCGATATGCTGGCTTATCTGTACATAGCACATACCCACTTTCTGTGGTGCATGCACTAGCTTTCCCAGCCTTGTGGCGTCGCTAGGGTGGCTAGCTACGCCACAAGACTACGCCGTGTTTACTCTCTTCCCACATCCTTTTCTTTCTTCTCGCCCCCACTTCCGTTTCCCACCCTTTTGCTATGCATGACTATGCTATGTTAGGAACTGTTGGGCATGTATCCGCTTTCTGTGGCGAATGGCTGTCGAGTTCTTGCGCCCGATCCCGGCTCAACCTCAAGCTTAAACAGCTCCATCCTTAAAGGGGCAGCGCAGTGAAGTGCAATGAGGGGCATAGCTAGAGTTCTCACATCTTTCAGCTCGTAAGCTCGCGCCTCGCTATTGGACAGTGGTTTCGTTAAAGACATGCCCAGGATCACGATAAGCTAGAATTCTTTCTTACTAACTATTCTTACAAATACGGGCCCCGGATCTGTGTCGTATAGAGCTCGTCGAACGTTTCTGTGTGGTGAATCATCATCTATACAACAAGTAAAACGTGCAACCTTGACGTTGACGTTTCCATTAAAGGTAACCCTGCTTCCACGAGGAGTCAAACTATAAGGCGGTTCTTGGACAGCTGGCGTTATCTGCTGCAAGCCATTGCGGGAGTACTGGATCAGCGCCAAGAAATCAAAGCGGAACTATTGCCACCCAGCATCCTCCTTCTCCAGACCACACATAGCTCCTCGAAGCACAAAGCCATAAAAGGGGCATTCGTTACAGTGCGCTCGCTCACTGTGTCTGGTTGTAAGTGCTGACAGACGTAACTATAGTTTTGGGTCCCGTAACATACCGCGTTTCATGCGTAAGTGGATACTGCTGGCTTTAAAACGATAACTGCACATTTCGTACAAACTGTCTTCCAGAACTTCGTTGAAGCCGAGTTGCACGCTGATGACGGAGAATGTTTTCATAGTACTACATATATAAGTTGGTCGATCCAAGGCATACTTGACGTGCAAAAGCTGAACAGCTATACTGTACAGTGGCTACAACAAACACCCCACAGATCAGTACAACACGAGCGTAATTAACGCTAACGTAATTAAGAGCTAACGTAATCAACGCTAACGTTAAAGAAGAGCGTAATTAACGCTCTTATTTAACGCTAACGTGTGTGTCTTAGCTGGGTGCAACAGAAAATGACTTAGGCAGACGTGAACTTGCGACTGACATGTTCAACCTCGTGCGTTTAGCTGCCGCTGTGCTTTAGCGGCGGTGGCGCTTGAGTGCGGACTCGAGAAAACGCGGTTTCAAACCATGCCGCGGCGGTCGGATTTTCGATGGGGGCTAAAATGCTGGAGGCTCTTGTAACCTGTGATATCAGTTCGCGTTAAAAAGGACACAGGTGGTCAAAATTTCCGGAGCCCTCCACTACGAAGTTGCTCTCTCTTCTACCTTTTCATTCTCTTTTCCCTTCATCCACGGACGCCGAGCCGTGCTCCATACGAGGGTCAGCAGAAAATAGCGTCGTTTATTTAATGCAATCCCAATTATTTCTTTTTTGGTCGGCCGCAAATAAAGGTCTGTCTGTCTGTCTGTCTGTCTGTCTGTCTGTCTGTCTGTCTGTCTGTCTGTCTGTCTGTCTGTCTGTCTGTGCAGGCTATTATCCCAAAAAACACTAACATCTCCACGGAAATACCTAAGGCACGAAAGCGTTGATAATGTTAGTTCTATAGGATAGCCCGAGAACCATTTTGCCTCCAATTTGTCTGTTCTATTATGTCTCGTTTTACCTTGGCTCACGAACGGCACATATTGTCTTTAAGAGCAGTAAGAAGCTGTTCATTGTTCTGAAGAAGTACGTAGAGCAGGCCGTAGCAAACCCAATGCGGCCCGTAAATGAATGTGAAGACTGTATTCGACGGCGCGCTATGTTCGAAACAGCTGCTCCGCCAATAATGAAATGTCTTAGTACACCTATTGTCATCAAGAACCAAGCGAGCCCGTGACACAGTGACTCAGCGCTGTGACGCTCTGCGGCTGATCACAGGTGCGACGGTTAATCGTAAACGAAAGATACATACATACATACATACATACATACATACATACATACATACATACATACATACATACATACATACATACATACATACATACATAGAAAAAGGCACGCACAGGACAAGCTTCGCTCGGTCCGTTTCCCCGATATGAAATGAGCTCCTAAATTTTTATAAAAGAAATAATGGGATGCCAACTTGAGAACATTAAAATTAAACAATAACAAATAACTAAGTACGGCACTAGGAAAATATTATCTTCAGAAGTAGTACAAATCAGTTCGTTTTCTATATATCATTCAGGGATTCCGTTTAATAAACGGTTAAGAGAACTTCCTTATACCCTGTTCATCCGGGCAAGAGACAATCAAAAGTGTTGTCGTCGGGGGACGTGTAGGTATCGCACTTAATGAGGATCGTGAAGCCGGAAGTGCCACCCGCATGGTGTCTACAGACTAATCAAAACACAGTTAACAACGTTACGACTAGCCTTGATAAAACGTCGGGACGGTTCCGATCCCTTCGCAAATTCACTTTTTTCAAGCTTTGACATCATTCGCAGCTAGCGTTCCTCACGAGAACTTTCGCTTACATCACGCGCTCGTACCATCATGGAAAGCAACGGCGTCTACACTCACGCCACTGATACCCATCATATCAATTCCCTAATCGAATGCCATGCGAAGATTTTCCCCACTTTTTCGCGTGATAAGCCTGCGCTATCGTGCACCAGTCCTACTGTGTGTCCGCCTTTGCAGGTATATCATCCGTCTTAGGGAGGTTTGGTCCTCGCAAAAGCTATTTTAACGCTGCCTTTTTTTTTTAAGAATCATTGTACATCAATCGCTTCTACCTCTGATCCAAACGGACCACCCAAATGAGTCTCAATCATGTGCTTGTAGCGGCTCCGTTTGGACCAATTGCGCAGACTGATAATTTCTAGAGCGCAGGCTACGTGTTGTACACAGAGAAAGAGAGAGAGAGAGAGGAGGGTGGGAGGGATGTAATAAATTTTCTTTCTTCTCCACGCTTATGAACACGACATAAATGCGCGTAGCAACAGGACAACGGTGTTCTGTACGAACGTAACAATAAACGTGTGTGCCAGAGACAGTGTGAAGCTGCCGCACCAATGTAACCAAAATTCGAGTGCAATTCCAAATGTGTGTCGTCCACTTTGCAACCCGTTCCGGAAACGACGAAGCACCGAACACACGCGCACGCCGTCACGCACAAGCGCGCATAGGAACGGAAGGAAGGCGACGTGTTTTACGAGATCAGTTTCCAGCAGGCTGGAAACTGATTTATAGTCCCCGATGTACTACTTAATTCGTTTATGATGATTGGCCGCTACGAACTCTCCACATGTGTCCGTGAAAAAACCTGTCTCGAACAACTTAACCGGTAAGCGCCTTGATGGTTCCTGCCATGCATGACAGGAACCATCAAGATCGCCATCAAGGCGGTCCAGCCACATGTGGCTGGATCGCAAAACGAGATAAAAAAAAAGACAACAACATAATTTTATCGTTTTTGGCTTAAACAGGGATCAGCGTCTTCGCTGTGTATTTAGAAAACATTGACGCTTTCAAGGAGTACCCACTCCTAAGCCGACAACACACTGAGCGAGTCTACATGTTAAGCCAGCTGCATTTCGATGGAGGCGAAATGTTTAGGCCCGAGTATTGTGCGATGTCAGTGCACGCTAAAGAACTCCAGGTGGTCCAAATTTCCGGAGATCTTCACTACGGCGTCTCTCATAATCATAGCGTTGTTTTGGAACGTAGGGCTCCACAAATCAATCAACGATAAGCCAGCTATCCGAAGGATTTATTTGTTGCGAAGTTTGTACCGACCCGAAAACTGTTTTCGGTTAGCGAGGAACCCGCATTATCTAACTTTTTTTCCCCCTCTAATTTTCTGGCAAATGCGGGCATGCTGTAGGTGGAAAATCTGTAGTCAGCACACTTTTCGTGTGAAAGATCACTACAGCGGGCGCTTCAAGACTCAACAATGTTCGGTGAGGTGATTTCGAAAGAAGAACAGTGGAGTAAGTTAATATACCGCACATTCAGGGTGTTTCAGAATTATGTGCTCAGAAATATTATAAATATAGGAAAGCAGATATTTGTGCACTTTTTGTGGAATTACACTGTTCATGGTCGAGCACACTGCAAGAAGGGTAGGAATGATATTTCTAACAGTAACTGATAAAGTTAGACTAATTAACTTTTAAACCAAGACAGCTAGACGCTCGAGCCTAATAGAAAAATGAAAGTTATTTATACAGGGAATCCATATCCTTTGTACTATTTGCAAAAGGGCAACTCCGCTAATTTCCACGGATCGATTGAATCTGGCTACCTGCACGCAGGAAACCGAAACTCAGTGGTGAAAGAGCGCAGTTACCGCTACTTTTGGTGTAGAGGCCTCACAGGCCACTACGTTGAAACTGTGTGTATATAGTATATCTAACGTCTATGGACTACGCAATGTGTCAACAAATTGACGCCCCCGAAACCAGCACGAGCAAGTTTACAATGGCAAAAACGCCATTTAGTCACGACTTGCCTACATTAAGCTAGGATAGCTTCGGCCTAAGAGGGTCTCTTGAGAAGGGACGCGGATAGGCACTGTCCACTTTCCTTCAAGATTCAGGCTTTCTTTCGTGACCTGCGTCCATCACGCGCAATTTGAAACAGCAATAACAAAAACTATACAAAAAGAAAAAAAAAGAACAGCAGCGGCTCACTTCTCTGTTGTCTTCTTGGACAGGAAAGTCGTCTCCTCTGGGAATCCTTTCTCCCAGGGCGACCTTCGCAGACGAAAAGCCAGGCGTCACGCCACAAGTCGTCGCCGTCGCCTCTGTCAAAGCCAAGCGTCCGTCACAAATCACTCCTTTCTTGGAGGACACCTCATAACCACTGCGCTTCGTCGACGTGATGACACCTTCGCTCCGCACCGAGTGTCAGCCAAGTTCTCGAGTCTCCGTCATGCTGAAGAATCTACTCCTTTACGTTTGGCCGCCCTATGTATACTCACTGTGAAGCACGACGGATTCCACAGTTTCTTTTGACAGTTTTTGGCTGCTAAAACTGCACCAGTTCGTACTGAACGTTTATGACTAGGCTGGCTTACATTCCTACACGGCCGTTCCAGAAATCGTTCTTGTTGGTTCGCAAAACCTGCTGGGACCCACGGCAGGCACGAACGATCTTCTAGGCCCTGCCTATCGGAGGCTGATGTTCGTCAAGGAGGCAATTGTTCTGTATTACAGATGACGCCGTTCACTTGACGGAAACTGGGCACCCGATGGACAGGAACGTGGTACAAGTGTCACTGCACCTTAAGCACGTCGTGTATTCAGAGATACTTCAGAGACGTCCACGGGAGCAATGCAGCAGAATAACTGGGCAGGTGGTAAACCCGCCTTTATACGCTTTACACACGACGTGCACCGATAAGCGCTTCAGGGATTCACGCACTCGTGTACAGAAAGACACACCTCCGCCGACGGTGAGCATCCAGTTGACGCTTGCAGGTTCGAGGACGCCGGAGCGAGGTAATTCCTTTCCGACTGCCGCGGCGGCGGTGGAGTCGACGCGTTTGCCTTATCGGCGGCAAACCGTAGCACGCCGGGGCTGTGCCGACGTACTCTTCGTAGGTTCTTTTTTTTTTTTTTTGAATATTAACGCCGCTCGAGTCAGCGACGAGAGCGAGCTCTGGGGCTACACAGCTCGCGCAGCTGCTGCTGCAGCTGCGAGAGCTGTTGCCGCTGCGCGTTCGGAGTGATGCGCCGCGGCGTCGCCGCGCCGCAGTTGGCCGAGGAGGAAGAACCGCAGACTCTGGTGGTTTTTGCGGTTATAAATAATAACAATAAGAGCTGATACGCCAGAAAGAAGAAGAGTGAAGCGCACGCAGCGACGCATTGTCTGAAACCATACGCGCGCGCTCTCAAAGAATAACGGAAGTCCGTCGTCTTTTCCTTTGGACTCGCGGTTCGCCGCCACTGAGGTGAAGTCAAATTGTGCTTGATCCTTTGCGTACGGAGGAATAAGATGCAATTGCGGGGGTATGTGTTGCGCGGAGGCTGACTGTATGCAGCTGTAGCCAGGAATATCTATCTATCTATCTATCTATCTATCTATCTATCTATCTATCTATCTATCTATCTATCTATCTATCTATCTATCTATCTATCTATCTATCTATCTATCTATCTATCTATCTATCCGCCTGTCGGATCTGATACAATCTGATCTCCAAACATGCCTCTGAAACGAATTGCCACCTCAAAAAATTTATATCGAGGGCGACAC
Organism: Hyalomma asiaticum; assembly: GCA_013339685.2. Classification (NCBI taxonomy): domain Eukaryota; kingdom Metazoa; phylum Arthropoda; class Arachnida; order Ixodida; family Ixodidae; genus Hyalomma; species Hyalomma asiaticum. The sequence continues at coordinate 49,746,056 of CM023484.1, forward strand.
CAAACAGAAGGTATGGAGAATCCTGCCTCTTGTGACGCGCTATTTGATAGCCGTCTCGTCCGTCGGGCACGAAACCACCCTGCTCACCCTGTTACTGCCAGCGGCCCAACAAATATATTTCGGCGTTTGAACTCGACTTCACCATGCCAGAACTTGGTATGTTATCCTACGTCGCCGTTAAGGAGCTCCGTTATCGGCCTCGAGTCGGCAGCACCCTTATGTTTGCCGATAAGCCAGCAGTGTGGCCCATCACTTTTTAGAGATGCGCCCAAGATGAATGCAGCAAACCTTGCCGCAACTCTGATATAGCCTTCGCACTTTTGCTGTTGACAGTACCGCTTAGTCGATTGGACACCTGAGAGACAAGAAGCCCTACTCTCTGTCAGCTTTGTTGAAACGGAAGTGTGACTCAGTGCCCGGCGAGCTCTTCGTCAGTCTACACGTCACGACTTCGTTTACGTCAAGTGATCGTCACGCGGTTCGCATTGACGATGAAGTGACGTCTAAAAAAAAAAAGAAAAGCTCCTTCTTGTGGATCGAAAAAGGCAACAGGCTATCGGCATTTACAGGGCAGTGCACAGCCCGTCTTCTCGACGTCTTCGATGCCCTCGGTCACCGGTGTTTTCGAGTCTTGCCGTTTTCATACAAGAAAAGGGACGCATGCCGTGTGAATGGCGGAATACAGCTGAAGCGCGCACGCGAGACAGACAGACAGGCAGACAAGATAGAGGGCAAGAGAGCGAGAGAAAGAGATTTGACGCTCTCATATATCGCTCGAACACGGGCGATTGCAACAATCCGGATAGTGGGCATCCAAGGACCTCTAGTTCTAAGCGTTCACGGTTTAAGGACGCTAGTCGACGAACAGATTGCCGCGTTTTGTAGCATGTTTCTGCAACACCTTCGTCAAGAGACGCTGGTAAAACATAACGGAATCAGAGAAAAGGTACATATAGAAAATCGAAGCAAGTCCTACTGCAGCGATGAGATCTGAAAGAAGCGCGGAGCAGTGCTCCGCCTGCGTTTCCCTTGTGTTTCTGTCGTGTTCATCTTCGGCGTTTTCGAATTAGTTTCGCTTGATCTGACCACAACGTGCGATTATTCACTCCTAACGTCTACCTTTTATTTTGTTATACTAATCTGGTCTATTTCTGACCACTTCCTGCTAAATTTCTGAGAACTTGTAGTTGAAAGATGATGTACATGTTTGCTTTTCCCTTTAGAAGGTGACAGTTATTTTTCTTGTCTTCTTTTTGTCACAGTAGTCCAGTGAAAATGCTTTTCCTATTTCTTGACGTTTATGTGTTGTACCACCCCCCCCCCCTTTTCCCCCATGTAATGCCTTTAAGGCGATGTAGATACTCTGTAAACTAACTAACTAACTAGCTAACTAACTAACTAACTAACTAACTAACTAACTAACTAACTAACTAACTAACTAACTAACTAACTGAATAAATTCTTAATAAGGTTGCATTTTAACCGGTATTAGTCGTTTATTAGTATGTCTTGGCCCTGTTTTCAGCTGCTGTTTTCTGAGAGTGAGCAGGACACGAGCAGACGCCGACAGCGCGGGCCCCTAAAGTGCTCAGCACTTAAAAGCTGACGCACTCACTTTGCTAAGTTGCAGCGTATACAGAAATAGACAGGGAGATCGAGAGGACAGACAGCGCCCGTGCACACTTTCGTATAGTTCTGTACTCTGTACCTTGCGCATTTTTGCGATGCAGTGCACCATTAAGTTTTACAAACAAGGCTTAAACGCCCATCTCTTCAGCGGATTATGTTTACAATCAATCAATCAATCAATCAATCAATCAATCAATCAATCAATCAATCAATCAATCAATCAATCAATCAATCAAATCAATCAATCAATATTTTTTCGACTCCAGGCGATGACGACGTCATAAAGCTACGTGAGAATCGTAGCCGTTTCGTTTTGTTTTGTTTTTACGAAACTGCTCTCGTTAGCTCCGCAGGATTGCTAATCATGCTTTTGACAGCCTGCACTCTGCTTCAAAAGCCAAGCCTTAATCACTCCTGCCACTTTCATCATCATTTTTCTTCTTCTTCTTCTTCTTCTTCTTCTTCTTCTTCTTCTTCTTCTTCTTCTTCTTCTTCTTCTTCTCTCCCTCTCTCTCTCTCTCTCTTTTCGTGGTACAGTAGCAAGGAACGTTTTTAGCTCCCGCTTCTCTTTGCCTATCATTGCATCCAGTCGGCTGTCACGGATGTCGCTTTTCTATCCCTTCCTTGTGCCCACCCTCGTTAACGGTGCAAAAAGCAAAGTGCGCGAGACACCAAACACCGCATCGAAATGGCAGGGCACTCGGCTTTAAAAGCACTGCCGTCAGTGGCATCACGCTTGGAGACGTGAAATGCGAATCGTATAGCTTCTCAGCGTGAGACGGGGTGGCATATTACAGCGCGTCAGCCAAGCCTACAATGCGCGACAGGTTGCCGTGTAAACAGCCGTCAATCAAAAACCATCGTAGAGCCGGCGTGAGGTCTCGCTTGATTGCGCCTGCTTCCAGCGGGAAAGCTCACCGTCTTTGTGTACATACCTCTATAGCATCCGTGCGAACGCCTACATGAACAAGTAATTGTGATTAGGTTAAGGACGCTATTTTCGTCAGGCATTGTTGTGAGAGAAGGCGATTCTTAAAATGAAGAATGGGAAGGAAGAGAGGGCGATTAGTGCACTATGTGTCTCGAGGAGGACACCTCGTTGAGGTGTACTCCCTGAGAGACAGGGGGGACAACTAACTTTCACCAGGGAGGCACTATAACACCAGGGAGGCACTAACATAGTGCATTAATCACCCTCACTTCATTGTTGTGAGCACGGCTCAGCGCCCGTGGGGTAGTGGAAAGGGAACGAAACAGTGGCAAACTAAGAAAAGCCGTATAACGGAAGGGCTTCGCACCATCACCATCATCATAGTTTTCACCTCCGGGGACTCTTTGACGTGCACTGACACCGCACAGTACGCGAACCTCTAGAATTTTAGCCTCCATCGAAAATGCGATCGCCACGGCCGGGTTTGGGCCCGTATCTTTTGCGCGCGCACTCGAGCACCATAGCAACCAGAACACAGCAGCTGACACCTACACGAACTTCCATACGATATACAAGCACTGTTAAAACAATGCCTCTCCTAAGAGACTTTCCAATACAGACTCCTACAGAAGGCGCGGTAAGGCCCTCTGAGTCGTAACAAACCCACTCCTCCATTGCGTAGGATGAGCGCTTCAAAACTGAACAGATGGATGCTGCTCACGCACAACATAAGACAGAAGACGCACGGTCGAACTCTCACTCCACCGTCATCCCTGTCCTCGCGGATAAGGGCCCACAATGCGTGCCAAAAAGAGGGAAAGTACTTGGGCTCGTAAGTACTTGCGTACTCACATGTGGTCGGCTGTGTCCCCCACCGTGGATTAATTTCCAGCTTAGCAAGCTTGAAGTTTTACATTTGTCCCAAACATGGTTGCACCTCTGAATGTTGTAGGTCTATCTAGCAACGGTTATTTCGATCACGTGAAGCTGTGTCCTCATAACCGGATCTCCTGCTACAGCGGCAATGCACCTGCGCCCATTAAGGTTGTTTAGACTGCTCGCGGAAGTCGAATGTCCAGCGGAGATAAGACACAGCCCGTCTTCTCGACGTCTTCGATGCCCTCGGTCACCGGTGTTTTCGAGTCTTGCCGTTTTCATACAAGAAAAGGGACGCATGCCGTGTGAATGGCGGAATACAGCTGAAGCGCGCACGCGAGACAGACAGACAGGCAGACAAGATAGAGGGCAAGAGAGCGAAGTGAAAGAGATTTGACGCTCTCCTATATATCGCTCGAACACGGGCGATTGCATTAGTCCGGATAGTGGGCATCCAAGGACCTCTAGTTCTAAGCGTTCACGGTTTAAGGACGCTAGTCGACGAACAGATTGCCGCGTTTTGTAGCATGTTTCTGCAGCACCTTCGTCAAGAGACGCTGGCAAAACATAACGGAATCAGAGAAAAGGAACATATAGAAAATCGAAGCAAGTCCTACTGCAGCGATGAGATCTGAAAGAAGCGCGGAGTAATGCTCCGCCTGCGTTTCCTTTGTGTTTCTGTTGTGTTCATCTTCGGCGTTTTCGAATTAGTTTCGCTTGATCTGACCACAACATGCGATTATTCACTCCTAACGTCTACCTTTTATTTTGTTATACTAATCTGGTCTATTTCTGACCACTTCCTGCTAAATTTCTGAGAACTTGTAGTTGAAAGATGATGTACATGTTTGCTTTTCCCTTTAGAAGATGACAGTTATTTTTCTTGTCTTCTTTTTGTCACAGTAGTCCAGTGAAAATGTTTTTCCTATTTCTTGACGTTTATGTGTTGTACCCCCCCCCCCCTTTCCCCCATGTAATGCCTTTAAGGCGATGTAGATACTCTGTAAACTAACTAACTAACTAACTAACTAACTAACTAACTAACTAACTAACTAACTAACTAACTAACTAACTAACTAACTAACTAAATGAATAAATTCTTAATAAGGTTGCATTTTAACTGGTATTAGTCGTTTATTAGTATGTCTTGGCCCTGTTTTCAGCTGCTGTTTTCTGAGAGTGAGCAGGACACGAGCAGACGCCGACAGCGCGGGCCCCTAAAGTGCTCAGCACTTAAAAGCTGACGCACTCACTTTGCTACGTTGCAGCGTATACAGAAATAGACATTGACAGGGAGAGCGAGAGGACAGACAGCGCCCGTGAACACTTTCGTATAGTTCTGTACTCTGTACCTTGCGCATTTTTGCGATGCAGTGCACCATTAAGTTTTACAAACAAGGCTTAAACGCCCATCTCTTCAGCGGATTATGTTTACAATCAATCAATCAATCAATCAATCAATCAATCAATCAATCAATCAATCAATCAATCAATCAATCAATCAATATTTTTTCGACTCCAGGCGATGACGACGTCATAAAGCTACGTGAGAATCGTAGCCGCAGAAGTGCCGCTTATACGACGCCTCTCAATCTTTAATTTCGTTTTGTTTTGTTTTTACGAAACTGCTCTCGTGAGCTCCGCAGGACTGCTAATCATGCTTTTGACAGCCTGCACTCTGCTTCAAAAGCCAAGCCTTAATCACTCCTGCCACTTTCTTCATCATTTTTCTTCTTCTTCTTCTTCTTCTTCTTCTCTCTCTCTCTCTTTTCGTGGTACAGTAGCAAGGAACGTTTTTAGCTCCCGCTTCTCTTTGCCTATCATTGCATCCAGTCGGCTGTCACGGATGTCGCTTTTCTGTCCCTTCCTTGTGCCCACCCTCGTTAACGGTGCAAAAAGCAAAGTGCGCGAGACACCGAACACCGCATCGAAATGGCAGGGCACTCGGCTTTAAAAGCAGTGCCGTCAGTGGCATCACGCTTGGAGACGTGAAATGCGAATCGTATAGCTTCTCAGCGTGAGGCGGGGTGGCATATTACAGCGCGTCAGCCAAGCCTACAATGCGCGACAGGTTGCCGTGTAAACAGCCGTCAATCAAAAACCATCGTAGAGCCGGCGTGAGGTCTCGCTTGATTGCGCCTGCTTCCAGCGGGAAAGCTCACCGTCTTTGTGTACATACCTCTATAGCATCCGTGCGAACGCCTACATGAACAAGTAATTGTGATTACGTTAAGGACGCTATTTTCGTCAGGCATTGTTGTGAGAGAAGGTGATTCTTAAAAAGAATGGGAAGGAAGTGAGGGCGATTAGTGCACTATGTGTCTCAAGGAGGACACCTCGTTGAGGTGTACTCCCTGAGAGACAGGGGGGACAACTAACTTTCACCAGGGAGGCACTATAACACCAGGGAGGCACTAACATAGTGCATTAATCACCCTCACTTCATTGTTGTGAGCACGGCTCAGCGCCCGTGGGGTAGTGGAAAGGGAACGAAACAGTGGCAAACTAAGAAAAGCCGTATAACGGAAGGGCTTCGCACCATCACCATCATCATAGTTTTCACCTCCGGGGACTCTTTGACGTGCACTGACACCGCACAGTACGCGAACCTCTAGAATTTTAGCCTCCATCGAAAATGCGATCGCCACGGCCGGGTTTGGGCCCGTATCTTTTGCGCGCGCACTCGAGCACCATAGCAACCAGACCACAGCCTACACGAACTTCTATACGATATACAAGCACTGTCAAAACAATGCCTCTCCTAAGAGACTTTCCAATACAGACTCCTACAGAAGGCGCGGTAAGGCCCTCTGAGTAGTAACAAACCCACTCCTCCATTGCTTAGGATGAGCGCTTCAGAAGCGAACAGATGGGCGCTGCTCACGCACAACATAAGACAGAAGACGCACGGTCGAACTCTCACTCCACCGTCATCCCTGTCCTCGCGGATAAGGGCCCACAATGCGTGCCAAAAAGATGGAAAGTACTTGGGCTTGTGAGTACTTGCGTACTCGCATGTTGTCGGCTGCGTTGCCCACCGTGGAATAATTTCCAGCTTAGCAAGCTTGAAGTTTTACATTTGTCCCAAACATGATTGCACCTCCGAATGTTGTAGGTCTGTCTAGCACCGGCTATTTCGATCACGTGAAGCTGTGTCCTCATAACCGGATCTCCTGCTACAGCGGCAATGCACCTGCGCCCATTGAGGTTGTTTAGACTGCTCGCGGAAGTCGAATGTCCAGCGGAGATAAGACATATCTGTTTGTCACAACTACAGCGTTTGTTAATCTAAGTTGACAAGCTCATAGTTATCGCGGATATGCTCTTTCTTATTACCCTGAGGGCTCGTGAAAAAGAGTAAGAAAGGTATATCTGTAAAATGAGAATCAAAACAAGAAAGCATAATAGAGGGAGGCCCTGCAGGCAGGAAATGCGGCAATAACTTGCCCAAACGCTTGTCTCTCATACGACGGCTGTATAGGTTCCCAAAGTACTTTTTATGAGCAAGTGTGCTGGCTTTATTTGCCCTTAGAACAAAGTAAATTACTTGATTTAACATCTTCTACCACTTAACAATCACTTGTGCTTATTTCTTGCATAGTTCGTCGCATTGAAAGCAACCAAGCCCTTGCAAGCTTGGTTGCCTTGATGTTTGGGGCATCTGGTGTCACCGATGTTTCTTTTTTTTCCGCATACCAAATAAATTTATTTCACTCACTCACTCACTCACTCACTCACTCACTCACTCACTCACTCACTCACTCACTCACTCACTCACTCACTCACTCACTCACTCACTCACTCACTCACTCACTCACTCACTCACTTTCCGTATACCTTCCTGTATATGTGCATATGTGACAAACTCAGTGAACAGCGCAACGTTACTGAACCGTCTATAAGGGGGGCGCCAAATGTGTCCCATACATTTACATTGCACCATGTTTCGACCAAAACGGCCTTAGTGAGAGACGGTTGTGTGGGAAGGGAGAGAGCAGCAGTGAACCATCGGCCCCCCCCCCCCCCCCCTCTTTCTTTTTCTTTTTCCATTTAGAATAGAAAACACTGCGCACGGCTAACCAATACTACGGCACATGAGGCAAATACAGATTCGCTGTCAGAGAACAGCTTACTCACCGACGTGCAAGTTGCCGGACTGAAGGGACGCCGTGTTCGCGGTGGCTATTCCGGCTGCGCTCTCGAACAGCTTCCGCACCCGATCACTGACGGTCATGTGAGGCTCATGCAGGAAGAAAGGCTCCTGCGGCGGGCCGCTGGACTGCTGCTGCTGTGCCGTCGAGCCGCCGCTGTCCTCCTGGACCTGCTGTGGTCCACCGGCGGGCCGGGACGAAGAGGCCGCGCCGGTGGCGGCGGGCACGGTGTTCACCGAGGACGACACGCTGGCGGCCGTGGGCGACGGGGCCCGCGCGCCGCACACACGCTGCTGAGGCAGGTGCTGCAGGATCTGCTGAGGCTGGCGCGAGGAACGCGACGAGCGACCTCCGGGACCCGAGGAACGGGCCGGACCGGGACACGAGCACGTCTGCGCCACCTGTGCGTGGTTGATACGCCGAGATCATCGCGTATACATCCAGGCGAGCACTGCCATCAGCGTCGTTATCGTTTATAACGACACCAACAACGCTTCTGCCATCTAGGCATTTCTGCAGTGTGCGATTTTGTGCTGCCTGAACATTTCTGCAGTATGAATATTTCCATGGAGCAAACATTTACTCGTACATTGTAGCACCCAAGCTTTGTTTATTTGGATGAAACATAAAACTAATAAACAACTCGTAATTGACATTATTGCTTCTCATTGTTATGCTGTGCTGATGACGGACATATGTAGTTATTGTGCATGAAAGTACATGGAAACTATTCTTAAGAACCGCATCCGTAGTAATCTGTGACCGCCCTGTATGTGTAGGAAACTGTCTTTGTACGAGGTATTATACGTGAGCCATCAAACTTGTATATAGTTTGTGTCTTTCTGATTTTTCTTTTCTTTTTTTATGGTTCTATTTCATTCTTGTGGTTTGTTGTACTTATAAAAAGGAGAGCAGGGAAAGGCAGTGAACGGAGAAAGGCAGGAAAGCTGGATAGAGAAACTCTCCTATCTGTTTCCCAGCTGTGGGTAAGCTTTCCTACATCGGGGAAAGGGACGGGTAGGCTTCAATGTTACGGGTGTAGAGAGAAGCGGAGAGACAGGAGCTACATAAAAAACGTCAATGTTAGTCATCTGAGCGGTATGCGACGTCGTCACTCTTCAATCACGATGACACGATAAAGGAAATTAGCCGTCGGTTAAACAACAACAACAACAACAACAACAACAACAACAACAACAACAACAACAACAACAACAACAACAACAACAACAACAACAACAACAACAACAACAACAACAACCTAATCCATGTCCCCCTATATCTTCTTCGATTTGAGCTACTCGTATTTGGCCATGAGCAGGTACTCTACAACTGCTTGTCACAGCCCACTCGCAGTTGGTTCTGTGCTGCACGCGGTGTATTTCAAACTCCCTGTCCCTTTCTCACTACTTAGAGCAGGCGTCTTTCACATATAAAGTCTGTATTCTGCACGGTCTTGCGACATATCTTTATTATTTCTATCTATTTGCTCGTCTCTTACTTCTGTGCCATTTGTTAACCTTCTTAATTTTGTTGCTTTCTTAGTTTCTATTCCGTTGCATGTCTGCCAATCCGATATAAGCAGCAATTAGTATAAGACGACGATCCACATTTGAGATGCTTGATTACCCTCCCAAGCCATGATGGGGAGCCCATACATAAGGAACAGGGCCCGTATTCACAAAGACAACTTACGACAAAAATGTTCGTAAGAGAAACTTTCATCCAATCATGATGCTGGACATATCATTAACGAAGCCCGCTGGCCAATGGCAAGAAGCACTTACGAAAGAGAAGCTTTGTGAATTCGGCCCAGATGTTCCAGGACTTGCCTCTGCACAGGCTTTGCCGTATCTGCGCTTATTATTCTGTCAAATTAGTTTTGCTGCCGTATATATTGAGATTTATTGATATTATCGCAAAGAAGCGTCCGAAGGCCATCACCTCCACTTGACGTCTAAGTACATTGAGAACATACAAGCAGCTAAAAGAAAAGCTCCCTGCATAGCACTCAGATAGGGCTGCCTAGTACACGCACAAGCGATCGGCCATACTCATGCGCCAGTTTTCCCGTTGACCGGTACGCGATCTTCGACAACTGCGCTGCTGTTCATTTTCTGTTCAGCCCGGATTCGAGTGGATCTCGTGTGGTGAAACCTTGCTGAAGTCGATATACCCGGAGAACCTAAATCTAAACCTGGACCAGCAGGCGAACTCAAAACCAAGAAATATATGAGATGCGGAAACAATGGCTTGTAAAAAGTAAAAAAAAAAAAGTGGTGTTAGGAGGGCAGCTGTGTTCCCGTGCTTCGAAACTGAGCTGAACACTCCGTTATACTTGTTCGCAACTGCTGAAATCAGGATGAGCTCCCGCACATCGAAAACTGTCCTCGTCATTAGTGCGGTTGATATATGGTGCCGAAACACGTGTTCATATCGGGCAGCACATGTTGAAGGAGAACACTCATGCACGACATAATAAATAACCAGGATGCTGGACTAGCTGCAATGCCCCACAATAACATGTTCACTTTGCTTCGCTTCGTGCAACTTTATTTTCTGTATACGTGGTGACACACACAAAGAGTTGCACAGTCGCTTTTACAGAAAGGTTGAAGCCCTCCCTTATAACGAATTCAGTGTTTTTGCTGCGATGTTTTCGAAAGCCTAAATCAGTATGCGAGGGATCCAATTATGGTAGATAGGAACGCATCCTTACGGCCCACCGCTACGTTCATGTGGATGAGTAACACCTTGTGGTAGGAATCGCGTATTAGAATAAATATATGCATGCATGCCTGTCCTCTCTGTTCAGTGTCGGCGAGTGTGGTCCACGGCGCGTGGTTTCATACCGCTCTTGGCCGTGAGTACAATGACCTGTTTGTACTCTTCCGCTAGACAGTTTGCACTACTTAGCATGTCCATCCGACAGTTACGCAATCTAAAACGTTTCCTGTACCTTCTATACACTCACTGTGAACAATGTAGCAACCTACACAGCGCAAGTTAAGAACGGGTCACAGAAGAATACATAAAGCATGAGGCGAACGCCAACTCGCAACTATCTTCATCTTGAAGGACTTTCTTACATACATTCATCCTACGTCAAGCATGCCACATCGCACTTCCTATAACATCGACGAAAAAGACGTGTCGTAGAAATACGTATCAGGGCATAAAATATAGATCACTTGTTAAAAAGCACCTCAGTAGGAGTGTATCTGATATGCGTATTTTTCAACAGGGTATACGGTCCTAGAGGACGGCAAAGTCTCTCAATCACTCCACTAGAGCCGAAGAACAATGTTTTCGAGTATATTTTTTTTTTCTTTTCACGAACAATCCCTGAATGGAGTGCCTTAGATTCCGAAGCACGATATATGAATCTTCCGGCCTTCGCTTACCTCTTTGACTGTTTAATGTTCATTGTCTTTGTGTTATTTTTCTCATCCCTCTTGTACTGACGGTGCCGTTTCTTGAGTGTCATTCAATTTACAAGACTCTTTCTGTTTCCATTACTTGCTCTACCATTATTGTTTCCCACTCTGCAACAACTGCCCTGGAGTCAGTAGCATTGTGTAACAAAAATAAACAAAATACCGCCAAAGTATCAGCAGTGTTGCAGGGTGTTGAAGGGTTCAGCGTTCACGGTGTCGAAGTCATCCAGCACTGTTCGCGCTGAACTGAAAACAAGTGTATAGGTTAGTCAGTCGTCAGTTAGTTTGATATATTCAAGCACACATGCGCCTGAATATGGAGTGATATTATTCAGCCTGTATATGTCTACACGTCGACAGATGCGGTCGAAGTCGACCCTGCGGCCGATAAGCCACTTGTATGATATATATATATATAATATATATATATATATATATATATATATATATATATATATATATATATATAACTATCTCTCTATCGATGTCGATGTCCGGGCTTTGCAGACTATAGGTGATCGTCCAAATAAACTTGATTAAAAGAAGTACACTTGCCTGTCTGTTCTGAGCTGAACCCCGCTTGCCGGAGCCTGCGTTGGCCTTGCTCTGGGTCACGTGCTGCTCTGGGTTGGACACGTGACCGATGAGAACCGCCAGGCACTGCGACACAAGTGACGCAAGCGACAGCGTTCACAGAAGTGTTGTTGCACCACATTGCATAATTGCTGCGCCACAGTTGGCCGTTTTACGGAAGCCAAGTGAGGCGGACAGTCGCCATCTCTCGTCAACAAACATGCGAACATTGCGGTGCTCGCTGCCACCACTCAAATCATACAGCGGGTTTGGCCGTCGAAGCACGTTAACTATGGCGCCGTCTTCTAGGAAATGTCCACTTTGACTAAGTGAGGGCTAAATGAGCAGCTGAAGTAAACCGATACAGCTTTATGAGAGCTGCTAGTGTGCATTAGGGTGCTTGTAATGGAACCTAAACCTCTGTGCGTGTAATTTGAAGGTTGTGGGTTGAATATTCATCAGCGGCAATTTTTGTTGCCGTTTACTTAGTGCACCGTTATGGCCAAATATCAGACTTAAGTCAAAAAGTACTAGTAATGTCCTTTATTGCGTTCATTAGTTTCATTAAGTTATGTTACAATCGAGTTCATAACGTTCCGCGTAATTACGCATGTTCCGCGCTTCTTATGCATTATATACAGGACATTCAACCCAGCACCTCCACCACTTGAAATACCACGGTTCAGGAAACGCTTTATTCCGTGAAGCCAAGATGGCGCCGACGAAGAAGACCCATGAGACGATGACTGATGATGGTTTTGTACAGGTGATGAAGGCGAAGTCCCGAATCAGTGCCTACAATATTTGCTTTAGCACATGCAGCTGTCCACTTGGTGATTTTATGTGGAGTATAAGTACGAAACTTCGCGTTTAATTCGCTATCTATTCGCATTGTATTACACATGTGTTGTTACACTGTGCTCCAGGTTTCTGACATTTTTTTATTCTTTCCGTGTTGTCTCATTTTCCAGAAAACACGGATCTGCCGGTGCCGACACAACGGCGTCAACTTCTCCCATTGATCGTTCCAATAAAAATAACAATAAGGAGCTGTCACTAAATGACTCACTTACGAGAAAACTGTATACAAACCGTGCTACACACGCGTTTGCATGGGTGGTGTCCACTCGCACATCCACTTCAGCGCCCCCTGGATAATGTTACGCGGGTCTCGAGGCCATTGTTCTGATCGTTTCACGAGCCGGAAGCTCAAACGAGAGCCTGCACTACATCACTGACGTCATGCGTAGGAAGCCAGCTATGGGAGTGCGACAATAGGAGGCGACAGTTGTTAAACCTTCGCAGCAGACGGCCCGCAAGACCCACTTTGTTTTCTGTCGCGACCCGTTATCATTCACAAGGCATACACAATGGCCGTATTTGCTTTTTGTGCTTCCTGTTACACGTGTCGGCAATTGTGCGTGGCCGAGAGGATGTAAACAAATAAATAATGAAAGAGACGCGGTCCTTGTTTGCAGAAGCAGTAAACGGGTTTGCTCTTTACAAGGGCACTGTTTTCAGAGTGGCAGCTTCGCCTCGACTTATCAGTAGCTGACTCGGCGAAAAGTGGAAAGCAGTTCGCATTAACAACAGCAGCAGCTACTGCAGCAAAAAAAAAAAACAACAAAAAAAAACAAAAAAAACTTTTCCCGTGAGTCACGTGTAGGCGCTGGCCTACAATACATTACGTTTAAATGTAAGGTCTGATTAAATCACAAACGGCACATTTCTACCTCTTATTGCAGCGGAGTTACGATTACTCAAAGAGCCGGGCCTGCGCGGAACCGCAGGACAGTGACAGCGTAAGTTGGAAAAGCGACCTTCTTAGGGGCCATTGTAAACGCTTAGGGAAACTAGTGCAAGTAGAGGTGGTAGGTGTCCCCTGCTCCATAACTCTTATCATTTCGCCAAGTAGGGAAGTACCCACTACGCCATAATTGCTGCGGTATTGTAACGTGCAAATCTGTATAACTGCACATCTTAGAGAGTATTATTATCCTGCCACGTAACCTTACATTTGTTAGCGCGATTCCTCGGCAGACGTTATAGCTGTTTAGGTCTTTTAGCGAAGATTTTTCAAGCACAGGCGTGACTCAGTGGTAGAATGCTCGACTGCCACGCAGAGGACGTGGTTTGAATCTCCCTCGCTCCTGGTTATTTTTTTTTTTTCTAAAATTAGCGCGATAGCGGTTACGGACACCGGCGGCGGTGGCGGACAACTACGGCGCAAAAACGGCCCTTGTTGTGATCTCATAACAGCTTACGCTGTAAAAGGACCTTCCCGTATTTTGGGAAGCTCGCAGATTTGGCTCCAAACGTTTAAGCGTATAGACAGGGGATCTACCTGCGTTCGCCGGCTAATTTCTCTGCCTTTCAATAAAGAGCTCTCTCTCTCTCTCTCTGCGTTCACAACTACATCTTGCTGCTTGCATTTGCAGCGGGGCTACGACCACTTCTCTTACAGAGAGTCCCCGGATACCGCCTAACAGATATAAAGGCAACAGGCAAGACTTGGTAGCCGAACCCGGGACCTAGGAGTTGGAACTCGGAACCTCTGGCAGTTGCACATAACTTAGAAAATAGGTTGTAACGGATAAGCGGGTATGCGCCGCACGTTCAATGACGTGTAGCTCACACACACATACCAAATTGTTCAGACTGACTGAAGAAGATCACCCAGTGCGTGTCACCTGCGCGCGTGCGGTTAGGGATTAGTGCACTTTCGGGTCAACTGGTAATTCTGTAAATAATAATAATAATAATAATAATAATAATAATAATAATAATAATATAATAATAATAATAATAATAATAATAATAATAATAATAATAATAATAATAATAATAATAAAAGAAAAATGAAGTTGGCCTACACAAGTTAACCGCCCTGCCTTTCCCTCGTTGCTATTTACTGCTTCTCTCTTTTTTTCTGTATATTCGCATGTTCCTAAGATCAACTAGTAACATCGCGCATAGTTCTGTTAACGTCCAAATGAAAACACACACGTGCCAGGGGGGGCTCGCACATTCTTACCTAGATGACCAGATGATGATTTCTAGGTCTTTTTTACTTTGCAAAACCACGATATGATTATGAGAGACGCTGTAGTGGAGGAAAGTACGAGATTGGTCTACTTGGTGATCCACAGTATAATAAACAGCACACATGCGGAAAACGCACACAGGAAGACGTGACAGAGAAGAAGCGCTGTAGTGGAGGGCTCCGGAAATTTCGACCCACCGAGGTTTCTTTAACGCGCACTGACATCGAACGGTAAACGGGCCTCAAAATTTCGCCTCCATCGAAATGCAGTCGCCGCGGCCGGGATTCGATCCCGCGACCTTCAGATCAGCAGCCAAATGCCGTATATCCACTCACCGTGGCGTGGCAGGTGCGTACCTAGGTATATATAATGAGTTTCGTTAATAACAGGCTATACAATTGGCACACTTCATTCAACCGAGACAGCACAACCGGTAACGGACCACACGCTTCAAACACAAACCTTCTTAGCTAGTTACCCGCTGGCGAGCGTATACCCTTGCGGGTAAGCCAAAAATCCGAAGCCCAAAACGGAAGTCTCAAATGAGCACAACGAGATATCGAGATTAGGGCCGACGTACGCCGACGTACGGCGAAGGGTGTCATATCAGCGCGGTTCTCTGCTTCGACATATCCCGTTCTTTTTGCTTTGACCACGATAGCCTGCCTTGCTTTTTTCCGTTTTTCTTTTTCTCTTTTGTTAGAAAAGGCGAATTTCGCTTCTGCGTGCAACCTGTACACAGACGGGGAGCTCTTGCATTGCGTACTTTCGTGCTCGGATTGCCTACGAATCACTCGTTCTGAGATGTGTCACGTGGTAGCGCGCCCGTACATCGTTAAATTGCAGCCTTTGTAAGAGTTCCGCCTCGTGCGCTCGTCTGTGCAAACAACTGCAGTTCCGCACTCACTCACAAAGGACGCTGCAGAGAAGACACTAAAATGAAAGAACAAACGTACACGCGCTGGCTCATAGGCTTCAGGAGCGAATCCGCAAAATGAATGCTCATGCGTTTTTTCTTTCCCCCGTTCGTCACGATACCTTACACACACTGCCGCATAAGCTGCACACTGCATATATGTCTACACGCCGCATTTATGAATACCGGTTGAAGTCCTCGATATATGTCATCTCCTTGTACTACCCTTGGCGTGTTCTCTGTAATCCTAGCTGTGTGTGTGTATCCGTTATCGCGCAATATATCGCAGCCAAATGAATCATCGCCGTTCGAGAGGTTCTTGCCATTTCCATAATCCGCGAGAACATATCGCGCTGTCTCGATTTGTCTGCACCGCCGCCCGGTAGCGCGAAAGAGATTTCGTGAAATGGAGAAACGAAAGGAACACAGAGCGAAGCGCCAACTAAATGTCTCTGGCGCTTCGCTGCCTGGTTCTCTGCTTCTCTCAATTTCACGAACTTGTATTTTACGCCACAAGACAGTACGCACGCGAAATATAAGCAACAACTCGCCCACAATTTGTAATACGGACTTATTTGCTTGCTTGTCTGTTTATACGAATAAGCCGAACTTTTGTGAAGAAGTGATTTCAGACGCGGAAGTCACACCCTCCGGTACACTACTACTACTACTACTACTACTACTACTACTACTACTACTACTACTACTACTACTACTACTACTAATAATAATAATAATAATAATAATAAAGCAATTAACATACTGTATTAACCAGGTTACAGTACGGCGTATGGTGCATAGCGAGCAGAGCCGAACTTGGGCTTACAAAATGATAAACTTTTCTTACACTATCCTCGCACGCTAGCTAACCGATCCACACGGGGCAAACAACGGTCGAGAATGTTTTAGCTTGTCTTGCAAACGGCATACCATAAGGAAGCAAAATTTCACGGTCGATCGTCAAAACCTTCGATCCTTCGTTAGACTTCCATATAGGAGTCAACTGCAGCTGCGAATCTCTGATCGCCGCTACGAATAGAGATTAAACTTTCTTTATTTGATTAACTGTAATAAAACTGGAATCAATAGGGAAATTTACCTACGCAAACCTCATCACACTTCAAAGCGCTTCGATCATAGTTGCAAAATTCTTGAATATCCAACTAAAACGAACATGTATGCCAAATCATTTTCCCCTAGAACTATTAAACAGCTGAATACGCTATCTGAAGAACAAGTGCACCGTGTGAATGAAGATGTATTTTATTCTATACTGGAACACCCTACTGTAACGTGACCGATGATGTACTTATATGTGTATTCATGTATTAATTATATATGTGCGAACAAAGAAGTATTTCATTGAACGTTGTAACCTTTCTGCTATAACGCCTATATAGCCGCTGCGGGGTATCCGATGAATAAAGAATAAAAGCAAAATTGCATTTTTCCGCCGCATGTCTTGCCTCGCCTTCCTCAAGAAGAAATAAATAAAATATTATAAAAAGGGAACACAAAATAGCAATAGGAAAGAGAACCTTGCATAATGCGAACTGTTTTTTTTTTTTTTACATCGTTCGCAGTAGCTAAGTAAATTTGCTGGCGAGCACGTTTTCTGGCGGTTTGGAAGCAACAGGAACGCCAGAAATGTTATACATACCAAGTACCCCTTCAACTCTCAAACACGCACGTTCAGTCAAATGTAAATAGTAAGTATGATTCTGTTGTGTTGATCTCACGTTGTTGTTATGTGGGGTTTAACGTCCGAAAACCAGCTCTGATTATGAGATACGCCGTAATGGAGGGCTGCGGAAATTTCGACCACCTGGGGTTCTTTAACGTGCACTGACATCGCACAGCACACGGGCCTCAACATTTCGCCTCCATCGAAATGCAGCCGCCGCGGCCGGGATTCGATCCCGCGACCCTGAGATCAGCAGCCGAGTACCATAGCCACTAGACCACCGTTGCGGGGCGATCTCACATTCGATCTGCTTATGGTTGAAGAAGCACTGTGCAATTAAAATTGGGGCTCAAACATGTATTAAGAAATTAAGAAGCAGGGGTTCTACGTGCCATAATCACGATATGATGATGCAATCCGTGTAATTTTGGCCACCCTGGGTTCCTTATCGCGCACCCAAATATAAGTGCACGGCTGTCCGCTCTTGCATTTCGCCTCCTGTCGAAGTGCGGCCATCGTTTGCCGGGATTCGAACCCGCGTCCCCCTGCTTACCAATCGGACATCTCAACCGTTAAAGGAACACTCAAGAGAAACAGTGAACCGGTTGAGACCGATAGATTGCTATTTGAGAACTATATTGCCGTTGATTGCCGTTGATTTCGCCACCATATGTTCAGTATAATTGAAGAAAAAACGAAGATAACGAAGGTTAAGGTTTCATTTCTAAATTTCGCACCTAAACATTCGGGCACCCAAACGTAACTGTGACGTCACGGATTTCAAAGTATTTCATTCGTATTTTGGCCCCATTGGCTCAGTGAAATTTGATGAAACTTGCTACGTTAAGCCCAGACCCGTAGCCAGGCGGGGTGGGGGGAGGGGGGGGAGGTACTAGGGGCCCGGTAGTATTAATAACGTAGTGCGGTGCTAATAAAATAAAATCTAAGCCTATTAATAACATTGCATTTTAGAAAGTCACTATATGTACATACTGCGATTTTAACCGAAATTAAATAATGAAAACAGATGTTTTTCTCAAATAGTCAAGGTCTTCAGCAAGACCCCCCCCCCCCTCCCCCTTTTAGGGCTTAACCAGGCTACGGGCCTGGTTAAGTCCAAGCCCCTGCCCGCCACCCCCCTTTCGCCCCAATCCACCATTTTCTTGGAAAAAAATGCATGTGAATCTCTGCAAACTTCAACAACATGGACATCTTTCTGTTGCATAGCAAGCATTTTACAAAGGACTGATTGAGTAGAAAGTAAAGGGTCCTCACCACAAGGTGCTATCGTATCCATAAAACGTGGTCCTTCTCGAGTTCGTATCCGCATTCGTTCATCGCACGAAACACTGTGACTTGCCGGTGAACGTATAGTCGAGTGCGGTGTCGCTTCATATCGGTCACATAGCTATTCACTGAGCTTGGACACGTTTCCTCATTGGCCGGATCACATGCACACTCCCTCTCTTGTGACAATGCGAACAAGTCGCAGGTATGCAGTTGGCGTGTCGTTTTGTTGGCACACCACAACAAAGCTAATGTCGCGAAACGAATACAAATAGAGCACGCCGCAGGTGTCAATCCAACCGCTTGAGGCACATTCAGAAGACACTATAAAGATTAAAACAATAAGCTAAAGTATTACATAGACGGCACTAGGAACACCGCTGAACTTTGCAGAAAACTTCGAAGGCCGGCGCGCTTGCACAACGTTGAGCACGACTCACTGCACGACAGTTCTACAACAACCACCAGGCGACTTATTCAATTTCGCGAGCAAGTCCATCATTCAGGTTGAAGTGAGACGTCAGAAATGGACACTGTCACAATCCTCGAGCAGGAGCGCTACAAGACCCAAGCGCACAGAACAGAACATGTTGAGGCCGCCTTCGCTTCACGCGATGCCGTAGACACCGTAATTACAATCCACAGCAGCAGCAGCATCCAAGTAGTACAAGATCGGTCGATGTAGACAGCGGCCCCACGGTCACCGTGCCGGCAGTGCTGTACCATCAAGAATCTGTACCATCAGAACCATTGGTGTTATGGGCAGGACTACGGGAGATGACCATCCTTAGCGTATACGGGACGTATTTGCTGCCGGTGCTGGATGATGCAGGCACCCGTAACGCGACCCCGGCACGAGCCTCACGAAGTTGCAGCAGCAGCAGCAGTAGAAGGTCCAAGCACAAGGTGACGACGACGCTGACTGCAGGAAGTGGACACTTCCGTAAAACCAGGCCAGGCTTCACTCCCGTTTCTTCTTTTGCTTCGTTGCCTTTTTTTTTCTTTCTCTTCGTGACTTCCGCTGCTGCTGACAGCGCGTTCTGGAGCGAGTCCTACACTCGTACTAGGGGGGAAGCCCGACAAACACACCGACCGGGCGCAAAAAAACACACACCTCGCCGCTCAGTGGTCGAGGGAGAAAGCCAGTCGGCGCAGTGCGGTCGCGAGGAGGTCGGTACCGGCAGTGCTCGGCGAAAAGCTCGAAAGACAAAACAACAAGGACAAAAAAAAAAAAAAGGAAAGGAAGAAACACACAGGCACGAGCCAGTAGGTATATCCGTCTTGTTCGGCGTTGTCCTTGACCACTCGGGCGCGCGCTAGCGAGGGCGGGTTTTCGAACGCGCACGACGCCGCCGAAGTGTGCACAGCTGACTGCGCTCGTACGTGGGCAGGCAGGCACGGAACGTACTGGACGACCACTCACGAAAGCCCTCTTCTTCTTCGATGGCCGGCGCTGCTGTTTACGAACTCCGCAGACACAACAAGGACGACACGCAAGTGCCACGACGGATGGCCAGCAGGGACGAGTGCTATATAGTGCGCTCGGCGAAGCTTCCCTCGATTATGCAACGATGCCACAAATCAACCAGGCACGACTTCTCGTGGTACACGTATTGAACCCAGCCGCCTGCTTATGTAAGCGCGTATGGGCGCCAGCAGAACGGGAAGTCCAGTGCTGCTATTCTTTGAACGAAGCAGCCGGATGCCCTACGCGAGCAAGACGATCTGTACTACCGGTTTCCTAAACTTCGAATTAAAAAAAAAACACACACACACACACCACCTCCAGGAACAACCGAACCGTTTCTGCAACTGCTGTCTGAAGAGGAAGAACACGGCATTGAGAACCGCGGACGGTCGCGGCAGTAGGCGTTTAGGAGGAGGAGCAGGTGACTGCGAGTTGCCCAAGCCGGCCGGCGTACTCCGTCGGGGTGTCGTGAAGGTTAGGAGAAAAGCGCAACAGAGGAAGAAGAACAAGAAGAGGGCGGAGACAGCGAGAAAGAGTCTGCAGGGTAAAGTTGGGGCGAGGGTGGCCAGAGGTCACTCACGAGCCCACACTGCATGCAGCGTCGTCTCTTATCTACGTATACGACGCAATTTAGTAGCGGCCGCCGCGGATGTGGACCGGACGGCCCCAAACACTGTTGCTGGCTTCCCACGGTGGACATTGGCGCTGCGCCGTCTAGGCTAGCCCTCTTTCACCGTCTCTTCGGGGGCCTGCGTTTTCTACGGCCACCGGCGCAACGGAAGCTTGGGAAAGACGTCGTCGGCCGCGGCAGGTGTTCCAGCCGCATAAGTGAATGAACGGAAAAGGGGGAGGAGGGAGGGTGCTGAGACGTGGAGGGGCAAGTTCAACGAGGAACGTACGTAGTGCAAAAAAAAAAAAAAAACAAGAAAAAGAAAAAGGCGGCAATTGAAGGAGGGTGTGGGAGAAAGGGTGACCGGTTTGTCTGCAGATACAGGAAGAGGTCATCTATATCCCACAAACAGTATGAGTGTATAGGCGTACGTATGTACACTTATACTGTACATACTGGTGGGACTCAGGTATATACCAAAGCCCTGTATACTGCCTGGGCCAGGCTCCGCTCTCGCCGGCCGCTATCAGTATACGTAGTAAATTGAGCCAGTGTAATTCCGAGATAAGGAAGCGAAGTTGGAGGAGCGCAATGCCTTAAGCGCAAAAGATGTGTCTTCTTAGAGCATTGCACTACAACGACCGAAATAGAAAAGAAGAAAACACAGCTCGAGAATCGCTGCCCTGCTTATAGAACCGGCGCAATACAAAGATGCCGCGGTTGCGTGAAGCGATTCGGATACAAATTACGGAGGATCAGATGTCGTCGTGTATGTTAGTTTCTGGTTAGCCCGGAAGAGAACCACATAGCTATGCTTCCTTTTATGCAAGCGTAGTTGTATATGTATACATCGATGAGACGGGCGTTTCAGGTTTTCTAAGTTGGCCAAATGCAGAAGCACTCCATAATCATGACCATTCTTGCAAAACAAGGCCGAGCAGGAAGAAGAAGCAACGAAAGAAAGAAAAAAAAGAAGAAAGAAACAGGACGAGGGTTCTCGATAAAAAAGAACGTAGAACACATTTGCAGCTCTATACTTACTCGAACCGCAAGAGAATATTTGTTCGCGTATAGGCCTCGTTCGGTGACGTCACCTCGAGCAGAAAGTTTGGCTGATTTCAGGGCTTTTATGTCCCAAAACCATGCTATGATTATGAGAGACGCCGTAGTGGAGAGCTCCGGAAATTTCGACCACCTGGGGTTCTTTAACGTGCACTGCACATCTCACAGTACACGGGTCTCAACATTTCGCCTCCAATCGAAATGCAGCCGCCGCGGCCGGGATTCGATCCCGCGACCCTCGGATCAGCAGCCGAGCGCCATAACCACTATAGACCACCGCGGCGGGGCGAGCGGAAAGTTTGCCTAACGTGCCAGACTCGATGACCTGTGCATATTTTATTCCAATGCTAATACCATGCCCCCCACACCTTTGATTACGTATCGATGGCTGCCCATGGAAAAGGTCATGAGCTCGTATACGTTCAGCATGAGCACGCTCAGCTGCCTTCTGCACGAACTCCGCGACCGTAATACTAAGCCCATTTTCACGCTTCTGCTACTGTAGAGCCGGTAATATGCACCACCGCTGCACGAGCTATAGCGCTGCACGCGTCTGGAGTGTGATTCCCACTGCGTGGTCGCTCCGACGCTGACGGCGACATTTTCGGTCACGCTCGAACGATTGATATCCGTGCGGTTCACAGCTTGACCCTTAGAGAGCAAGTAATAAATGATTAATGTTCGAGTATTGCCGCTGTAGTTTATTAATATGCGCCTCACATAAAAGCCCCAGCGTGCATACCTCATCATTTCAACTCGTCGTTTGGCCGGCTTTCTCGCTTAACCAGTCCTGGTCTCGCATTCCGTAACGTTTGGGAGCCGTAACGTTTGGGAGCCAACGTTACACACGAGTTGATGCACTGACGAAGACATAAAGTCCACTTGTGGAAACGTTGGCTCTAGGTGACCTGTTCATCGTTTTCAACGACCTGTTCATCAAAGGTTAGACAAGCGTATACGTGCGTACTCGCTCTCATTATTTCGTAATGGTAGTAACGACAATTTCGTGATTACTGAGCTGTACGCAGATTGGTATTGGTTTGGTTAGGACCTCAAATTCTCGGTCAAATTTAAAGCGATGGACGACCGCTGATGCGTGGTTGGGTCACACGGATCGGTGTGACGCTTCAGTACCATTCTCCAGGCACAAAGTGAACCAGTTCTTCCCTCCTGGTTTCATCCTCATGATGCAAAACAAATAAGTTTGTTATTATTATTATTATTATTATTATTATTATTATTATTATTATTATTACTTAGGCATCATTTTGTCATTCAAAACTTACAATAGCTGGCATTTGGCATCAGTAGTCAACACTAGCAGCCCCACCACAGGGGTCATTTAGCAAACACTAGGCAATATTAGACAGTGATGGCAGTACGCTAGTGCATACGGTAGCTGGCTAGCTGCTTCCTTAGTTCGGTGGTCCTGGTTAAGCGTCGTCATGGCCACAGGAATCAGCGCAAACCGTAGTGCGCGTTTCATTTCTATCAAATCATTCCCGCTTTTCCAGTGTATCACCATTAGGCATAATGGCGATACACTGGAATCGCGATCGAGTGGAGCCACCTTCAAGCCAAAATCATACCAATCAGCGACAATCAACGTTTTCGCGAAGCACTAACCAATGCCGTTTAAATAAAAGCCTGTTTTACCTTATTGTTATGATTACTCACTGTATTTGGCTTACATTATGTAGGTATGTATTTTGTTCCCACCTCCCGCTGTAATGCCCTTGGCTCTGAGGGGTAAAATAAATAAATAAATAAATACTTTACAACTTGCTATTCTCTCTTTCCGCAGGAAAGTTTCTCGTTAATCATTATTCCATAAACTTTTCCTAACCCACATGTGAAAGATGAATCTATTAGATTCGTCTAGCCGTGCTAACCACCATCGTACAGTTGAAGTCCATTTTTGCCATACTAACCTGTTTTCCAATACTTTCATTCCGAAGACTGCCAAAGAATGGAATCACCCGCCCACCTCCGTCGTCACCATTCTTAGTTCTTCAGCATCTAAATCTGATGCTGAAGGTTGTTCGCACTATAGCCGCTGAAAATTTGAGTTTTTTTCCGTTTGAACTACCAGTAGCTTCTGTAACGCCTCCGGGTATTGAATATATTGAAGATAAATAAATAAATAAATAAATAAATAAATAAATAAATAAATAAATAAATAAATAAACCGAAGGAGCAAGAAAGCACTGAAAAGTTAGGAAAGCACGGGTGGAGAGTTCAAAACGCTTACTAAGCTACGTACACCTGTAAATAAATGCACCGAAGGTTTACCACGCAGTGAATTCCGCAAGCGAGACAGAATGCACTCGGCCGTCTATTTTGCCGACCCCTGAACCCCGAGTAATCAATGCGCCGACCATTAGCTGATTTACAGTTCCTCTCCAGCGTCCCATTAAAACGCGAACCGTTCCGCTTTCCAGCACCGACGGTGGGGGGGGGGGCAGGCCTGACTGGAAGGCCGGCCGGCCGGCCACTGTCGACCGTCCTTGCAATCCGCGCTCAGGGCATAGTGTACACGCACAACACGCATACCATGCGTGCGACGCCTGTCACCGCCGCGCGCCATGCTGGCCCCGTAATACGTATGCGAATTCGTGCTGTCCCGCCGCGCACGGCACGGCGTCCAGCAAGCCAGCTTGCTCAATGATCATTGCGCAGAATTCGCGGCGGGTGTCTCTCTACGCGCGACCGGCGGGTGCAGGGTCGTTTCCCCCGTACCTGCAGCTCCCTCGTGTTTATGTGCTGCACGCCTGCACACTACACTATACGTCTCGAAGACCCGGTCGAACTGCACCCGCATAAGTGTATTACCGACCGACCGACCGACCGACCTGCGCAGCGCACTAGTATACGGTGGTTACGCGAGTGCGCTCCTTTTAAGACGCAGGGCACGCGAAGCTACTACTTACAGCTATAGTCTGTTTCAGGAGTTGCGTGCAGCACCGTGGAAGCTACAGGCCCCTTCTGCCAATGAGGAGGGCACATACGTGTTAAACGTATCCCTCCGCACCATCTCATCTGCCAGTCTCGAACCATGCAGTGGCAGGAGAAGCCTTGGAAAGGGGAGGAGGGGGACGGAGTGAGGCCTCTATTGGCGGGAGTGGGCTCGCGGGTGCGTGTCCGAGCAATGACATTTCATCTCGATTCGGAAGAACTCGGCGCTCGATGGCTTCGTGGTCTTGGCTCTGCTGCACGGAACTCCTGAAACAGACTATAGCTATCGGTCGCTGCCGTACCACTCGCTCACGCATTGCCCGCAGGGAGTGATAGAAACGCGCGTCCGCTTTGCTCGCACTGCTTGTCTGACCTCATTTGTTATTTTTATTTGTCCTTTTTTTTGAACCGCAACTGCGTTAGTGCGTGAGCTTGAGCGTAAATGTGCGTGCGCGTGAATCTCTGCGAACGAGTTGCGGTTGTGCAGATTGGCTGCCCTTCGATTCGCTGCCGCGCAGCCTTCCTGTACATATGAGAGTCTTGCGTGAGCTTCCAATTGTGGCCCGATTTCATTTGGAGATAAGAGTGAGTTGAGGAGGGCAGAGAGAGAGAGAGAGAGAGAGAGAGAGAGCGGAAAACTTAAATGAAAAGCAAATGAGAAAGGTGTGAGTCAAGCGGAAGGTGCGATGTAGGCTGCCTAACCACGCCTGCCAACGAGTTCGTTTCTTTCTGGTCACGCGCGTAGAATTTGAATGGACGTCGACCTATAATCTAAAACGCCAGCCAGACAACAGAAGGCCGACACGCTTTCGCTGCGTTGTCACGAATGAACGCGTGTTCCAGCGGTTAAGGAGTGCAAAGGGTGCTGTTGGTTCCTTAGGTCATCTGTTCTGTGGAGTCCTTCTAACCGTCTGTGACGTCACACACTGGCTGTCACTTACACCTAGCTAACTTAACACACCTTCAAGATTACTGAGAAAGCTTGTGCACTCCGAATGTGGACTAGACCCGAAGCTCTCTAGGTCGGGATTACTAGCGTTTACGTCAAATAGACGACTGGATGTTCTGTGTCGATGTGTATCAGCATAAGCTTGATGGCTTCCGAAGGGAAAGTTCTGTGGTGGTCAGTAGCAGGACACACACACACACACACACACACACACACACACACACACACACACACACACACACACACACACACACACACACACACACACACACACACACACACACGCACGCACGCACACAAAATCGCTGTCAACCTTGCGCGTTACCGGTGCACGCTTTAATTATGCCGATCGGGAACCACTTCGAAACATGGAGTGCACGATATTTCAGTGCCCGAACTGCGTCCGTCGATTCGGAGACCTCTCCTGCGCGCACGATCAGATTACCAGCGCTTGCTGCGCGGCGCGTGCCTCCTCCAGAGGTCGTGCGTGCAATTACCCCCTCTTAATGCGCAGTTCGATCGCTCGATTACGCTCTGCGGCGAGGACACGATAATAATAACGACACCCAAACAACCATCAATTCGATACGTCAAAGCGTATTGGCAAAAGCCTGTACGCTATGAAAACTAGACCAAGTGTCGCGAAGCTTTCCGACTGTGTGCATGTATGGCCACGGTTTGTCATTGAGCACATGCTTCGATGGGTATCGTAACAAGCGATATCCGATGTCCGACGCTGCTTATTCTTGTAACAACTCGACTCAATTACACAAACGAGGCTGCTGATTCCTTAATCACACGCAATTACTAGTCCCTTCCATTTGTTCTTTTACTGTTAGGCTGCGGAAACTGTGGCTGCATTTTTAGAGGAGCCCTGACAGTTCAACCAGCAAAAACAAAGTATTCAGATTCCTTTCTTACAATACCAACAAGCGTTCTTGAAGAGCACACACACAAGAGGCACTTGCCTATGCACCTTTCTTGTGCCTTTCGATGTAAACTTCGTTGAATGACGTCTCAACTCGGTAGCTGCATCGACATCGGTTTGACGGTCGTTCAAATTTCAAGGCTTGTTGCCAGCATAATTTCACGGCCTGTTCCAGGAGGCGGAACCGGGAGCGCTATTGCACCTATCTGTCTGAACATTAAAGGAGACCGCTATATGATATGGGAGGCTTTCTTGTAATTCCCAGGAAGCGCTAGACATGGCTATAATGTGACGCTCAGCTTACCTTGGTCACACCTAAATGTCCCTAAACGACGGTCAACCAAAGCTGTCTGAGCAAAAAAAAAAATATGAATACGCGGAAACAAGTCGTGAACAGTAAGCGTAGGAGAGCGCACGCCACACACATGGTAGAGTTCTTCAGTCATACAGTATGATCGAAGACCTCTGACGCACAGCGCGTTAGAGTCAATCACGAAGAGGTATATATGTACGCAGATGCATTTCTTATCTGACAAGGGCACCTTCATTCCGTCGTCCTTGCTTATCCTTATGCGTTGATTAATCGTTGATCAACGTCAGTACTCACGGAAGAACAAGAACCAAAAGGACAACACCCCCAGCATACCTCTAAGAAGCATGTCTCCAAGTGCCTTCAATGGGCTACATTAATTGGGTCAAATGCGTCGGTCGTATTGAGTGACGGTCGAGGTGAAAGGCCCAAAGCGTGTACACGAAAAAAGCGCGCAGTCCAATTACACACTTGTACATCGATTACGGGCGTAACCAGAAGTCCGTGCACGTAGCCGCAGGGACAAGCTATGGCATGGACACGGTCCTTGCTACTTCGTCGCTGTGGCGCGAGAGGACGTCCTTGAGGTTTTTTATTGTCACGCCGGTGACCTTGTCGGATCAGATGTATAACTGGATCACATTTCCCTTTGTTTCTGCTACATTCGCATAGCTGGAAGGCTTGTAGCTCGTTATGCAACGCCGCGCTGGCTAGGGGGGTTCGATCGTAAATAACCGTCAAGGGCATACTACACTGACCCCCTAGCACTATTGGCAAAGTAATTGTGTCACACTTCGCTTTGGGCTTGCGACGGTTTGAACAAGCGGTCGTGGTGGCCAGAAGGTCGTTACGCAACATGGCACTGGTTAGCGCTGTTCGATCGTATCCGAGCAAGTTCAAGTACAACCCGAGCCATGCATCAGCGCCGCGTGACACTTACAGCCGTGACATTCACAGCAACCGAGACGGCAGGCCGCTGCTACAGAGCTGTCGAAATACCTTGTTTCCATTTCGATATGACTCGCTTAATTCTTGCGTGAACAGACGCGTAAAGATGCAGTGAAACGAAGATAATGCGTGGGGGTTCGTTAATAAGAAAAGGTTTGGTCTGCTAGCCTGCACGAGTTAATTCAGAAAAAACAAGAAAGGCGTGTCTAGGTTGTGCAATGCGTACCGCATTTGCTCGCACAACACCAGCACCAGCTAACGTTGGCGGTCTGTTGGCTAATGACCACTGTTTGCTGACATAATAATCTGAAAATTCCCCGGTGTCCTTCGCTATCGTCAAAGTACAGGGAATGCGAAAGCCCTTAGATATCTCTTGCACACTGCAATCGACATCTTCATCAACTTAATCTCCCTTAATCCCTCTTAATCCAACTTATCCCGTTTTAATCCACTCTGCGCACCATAATATCTCTTAATCAACCTCTTTTCACATTTTTCTATTTTTCTATATGAATCCACCTTAGTCCTTGTAGTACATCATAACCCACCTAGCACTTGAAAAGGTTCGAGTTGTAGGTCATGTGTACAAGAGCTAAAAGGTCATAGGCTGGAGACATAGTAGGTCAGGGCTCTACTCCTACCAAGGTCCTGGGTTCGAGTCCCATTGGATATTCGAGCCATGTCCATTAAGTTATGAGCAATTAATTAGCTTTAGTAATCACTAATCATCTCTCATACAGTGCTGGTACGCTGGTTCGATTGTGGCCTTCCTTGGGTCACAAGATACCTTTGTACCACCTTCTATACCGTGCCGTTCGTGTCGACGCGGAGGTCGCTTAGGTGCAGCCATCAATTAAACAAGTAAGGTTGTCGCCTTAACTAAGTGACACCTGTACACTACACGATGCCTTTGCGCCATTCCACTAAATGTTTCCAGCCACGCGCTTGAAACAAGCAATGGTTAGAGAACAGGGTTCGTGAACAGCGTATCCAACCACGGCGCCAGCTAGACTGAGGAAGTCAGCCACTCTTGCCTTCAAATAATATAATATTGGCCTATCAATAAAGCTATTCCTTCTCTCTTTAGAGGCGTACACAAGCTTTTGGCGCCGACTTCGACGACTAAAAGCTTTAGACCTTGCACGACGATTTTCACGCCGTTCCCTCCAACGCGACACTCACGGCAAGGCAAGGCAAATCAGTCCTTAAAACCATGGCTTAGCGTCTGGAAGCGTCACTCTTCATAATGTCACACACTGTCTAACCAGGGTGCACCGACACGTAATATCGCTGATGCAACGTCGGAATCGGCATCAGGCACACATTCATCTAATACGCCTCGTCGAGCCGTGCGGGCCAGCGTTGCAGACCAGCTGGCTGGACAACCAGCTCTAAAGCAATGAAGGTTCCGTAAGCGTATACATAGCAAGGCCGCGTATTATAACAGGCTGCCGTTCAACAGCCGCCCTAGTCTCTCTCGGCCAGACCGGCTCCACCCTGTGGGTAAAAAGAAAAAAAAACTCGAGCACGTACACTGCAGGTTCACCAAAGTGCGTCGCTCTGCAAGGCGAGCTCTCTCCATTTCCTACTGACCTTGTTAGTCACGCAGAAAAATAAAAGACGGGTGGCCCCCTTGGGGGAGAAACAAGAGGGAACCAGTTGGACGGGGGCACGTGCAGGGTTAAGCGACCTTCCGGGTTTGTCCGACGGCAGCAGCCTTGTTTTTGTCCCCAGCTGCTGAGGCTTTTTCTGCCGATCGTAGTAGTGAACCACGAGAGAGTCCGCTGTTCACGAGGTGTACGCGGGTTTCTGTAACGGAGACGGATAGCTAAAGTGCTTGTCACGTTGGATGTTTTCCGGCTTTGTCATTGGACGTGGAAGGTGTCAAAGTGGAGGGCAGGACACCTTTGGTTGAAGTTTGTTCCCTCTCTCGCTGTGTGACGTCTCCATACATGAGCGTTGCCAGCGCTGCATCTGCTTCAATACCGAAACAACGCGAGCGAGCGCACACACACAACACACACACACACACACACACACACACACACACACACACACACACACACACACACACACACACACACACACACACACACACACACACACACAGCGGAAGCCGGCGAAACCAGTACGGGAGGTAGAGGGATGCATGTACAGAACTGCACGTGTAAATGGGAGATATGGTAGCGGCACACACACGCAGCCAAGTATCGCTTCATTCACGTTCGCTTCTTCCCATCGCTGTAATACTACAAGCTTTCTATAAAACATAACGTTTAAATTTCTTTGGTCCTTCCTCTGGCTATGTATGTATGTATGTATGTATGTATGTATGTATGTATGTATGTATGTATGTATGTATGTATGTATGTATGTATGTATGTATGTATGTATGTATGTATGTATGTATGTATGTATGTATGAAACGACCGCATGAAAAGAAGATGTGGATTTTATGCTTTAATGCGAGTTTTTTTAGACATTTTAAAGCCCCATCAACATAACTGAACATTTTCCTTATGTAAATCCGTGTGCACATGTAGCGCTAAATGCAAGGGTAATGTACCCAATCTGGCCCCAGGTTGTCGAATGGCTTTCTCGTTAAGGCTTCCCGAATGGCTCTTTCATGTGCGACTTCCATCGTACTATGCATAAACTTGCATAGAAGCTGCTTCGTGCGGAGTCAGACCGAATGCACATATTACATGAAGGAAGGCAGAAATTATATGTCTGGAAGGCAGACCACGCCGCAGTGGTGGCAGTCAAAAACGCATCCCACGGGGTTACACGGGGAAACGGAAAGCGCGCGTTATAAACTATTTTAGTTCTATATAAAAATGGTCTGGTTAGGACGTGCTGCGGCGAAATGGGTGCGCCGACACTGGGCGTCGTCAGAGTCCCCCGAAAATACGTTGGAAATGCGTTACTTGTGGTCACGCACCTAAGCTTCGCAACGCCCGTCGTCGTCATCATTAGCCTAATAAAAGCCCAAACGCGAGAAAGCGACGCCCGACGATCCCTAATTACTCGCCTCCTGATTCAACCTAGCTCACACATCCTGCTGTACACGGAAACTTCCCGTACATTTACGATCTCTGCCTGCATATCGACCGTGCTTCAACTTTCCCTTTTAGTCCTGGGCGAATGATGTCCTGGCAGAATGTGCGAGCGTGATACCTCGGCGACAATTTATAGGTGCTGGGGCCTAACGCGCCAAAACCACGGCACGATTGTGCCGTAGTAGTGGAGAGCTCTGGAAATTTCAGCCAGCCTGCTAATCAGTGCTGGTTGTATGCAGGTATATACGACAGTAGTTGAACCGAGTCAGAAATGTGCGTCGTGTACTACGTTGCAGAGTGCGGAGATGACGAAGAGTCGCGGAATAAGATTGATTTCCAAAATGTCCTGCAGTTCTGACGCGCATGGCTGGAATCTATAGAAGATAAGTTTCTCTGCGGCGAATGGTTTAAATGTTATCAGAAATTGCTCATCGTCCGCATCGCGTTATGCAGCACAACGATGAGGGTGTTGAAACTGCTTCCGATGTCGGCCGCCCAGTTTCTACTGCATCCATCTATACAGGATCGGCCCGCTTATCTCAGCGAGATGCAGACCGAGCAGACCCGCTTGACACTGGGAAAGAGAGCACAGAGAGGTTTGATTTAACAATAAAAATACGCGCCTGAAGGCGCATACTTGTAGTGAGGGTACTAATAACCGCTTGTTGTTGCAGTCCGCAATTTCTGCACAGAACTCGGCCGGCCACCGGTGCATCCCTTCGCGCACATGCTTTTCTTTTGGTTCTCCAGCTACTTCTGAGACTAGAAGCTATCGAGGAAGGATGGTGATCGCGGTTCACTTAAGGAAAGGACGCAAATTTCTGCAGCCCATGTAGGGAGCACGGCTAAGCGTCCGTGGGGCTAGGGGGAAAGGGAATGAAAGAGATAGAGAGGAGAGAAATGCCGTAGTGGAGGACTCCGGAAATTTAGACCACCTGGGGGTTCTTTAACGCACGCTGACAACGCACAGTACACGGGCCTGTGGCATTTTCGCCTCCATCGAAAATGCGACCGCCGCGGCCGGGATCGAACCCGAGTTTTTTGGGTGGCAGCCGAGCACCATTACCGAGGAAGGCGCATGTAAACATCCTAGCAAAGAAGGCGCGCAATGTCCTGGCGAAGGCAAGGCCACTTGTAGAAACGTTGGCTCTAGCGACGGTCCCCTGTTCAATTTGCGTTTTATCTCTGTAGCGGTATAGTTACACACGCATACGAGCCGGTTTCTCATAGTGCCTACCTCGAGCTGCTCGTTCTCGGCAGCGTCGTGGAAGGGCGACTTGCCGTACTTGTCCGGCAGGATGGCCGCTCCGTGTGCCAGCAGCCAACGAAGCGTCTCCACGTGACCCCGGCTGGCCGCGAAGTGGGCCGCGGTCGCACCGTCGTTGTCTCGCAGGTTCGGGTCCACGCCCTGGTCCTCCACCTGCCAATGGAAATGGACAGCCCCGGTCGAGTCAGCAAACTATTGTCGATAGCGTCGTCGACACAGAGAAAGACGCTGTCTTCTGAAAAGGACCGTGGTGATTTCCGTGCAAGTGCATTCCACCGATAGCTCAAGTCCTTCTGATCATTAGCGGATTACATATCAGCACTCTGCCTTAAGTGTGTAATTTCCTACAAGGTTCTAAATATACGCATCGTTGAGGACCGACGCGACCCAGCCTAAAGAATTTTCAACTGCTCCTGCCCATGGGCCGTGCAACGGGCACGCAACGGCTGATGTGATTGGCTTTTTCCTACTGACGTCATGCGCACCTGAGAAAACGTCTGCTGCCACACACACCGATATCGTAGAGGCACCCGGCGTTCCACACTCGCGTCGCCGGGGCAGTTCTAGTATTCTATTTCACTGTAGCCTTACTGAGGCCGGCAGTTACAGTTAGTTTCTATGTCGCTACTGAATTCTCGGCACAGCGGCTGCCGTGGGAGGCCCAGCCTTCACAAGCCTGCACTCTGCAGCTGAGCAAGTTTAGGAGGAACAGCAGTGGCAAGGAGGAAAGCGACACAAACAAGCCCATAGATGTCTTGGTGCAAGGTGGTTCGCTTAATTTATTGCGTGAATGCTTTGATAAGGACGTAGCCTAATCAGTGACCTATAATGTTAATAAAAACGTGTTAGTGATTCCTTAGCGCTGGGAATGGTTGGGAACGATGGAGAACACGCTTGGAAATTTTGGCAGGACATGTAGCCTCTCCAAGTTATTCTAGCTATTGGGTGACGAATGTTGTGTGCTTCACGGTCCCACAAACAAGCATACGGTGTGCATGACGCTCGTTTGCGTCTTACATCCTAGCTCAAGCTGTCGTTCCTTTCATTTTATACATCACCTAGTGAAATGCAATTTTTAGACTTTCCTATAGCGTGCTTATGCTGCTCTTTTCGTAATAACTAAGGAAGAAAAAGCAATAGCAGTCAATAACCTATGTGTCGGTGTCGCCGTACGTGCAAATGTCTGCATAGTGATTTGGATTATTTTCCTTTGCTTGTATCTTTGTCAATATGTTAACGAGTTCACAATTTTAGTATCCGGCCTTAGCGTACCCTACTTTCCCGTATTTTATTATCCTACGAACTTTTTTTAAAGAACAAGGAACTATAATACCCTTAACATTAACGACATCTGCAGATAGCCTACACTGAGAAGCGTAGATACTTCAACTTTTTTTTTTGTTTTGCCGAGCGATACTGAGACCCAGATGAATATTAAGAAGCCAGCTACCCTTGATGGAGCAATCTATAATTTTCTCTCACGGAGCCATAGTACATTTCCTCTCCCACTTTTATTCATCAATCGCGAGAAAAGAAATGTAATGCGTCACGCATCGTGATACGTGGAAATAGTCCGTTCTTTCCTCAGTCAATACGAGCGTTGTCGAACCGCCAGTGTGCAGTGGCGCATTCTTCGTCGTATCTCCCCAGCAGCTCAGCTGCTTCAACAGGCTCCCGCCGAAAACAATGGCAAAACTTCCGCTACAATTTGAAGTTGCGGTCCGCGAGAGCAATTTACTTTCAACTGAGACATATGCATCCATAGAATGCGGAACATCGCTAAATATACATGTCCATTTCTGCTGTAACTATATTTCCCTCGCAGTATAGGGTGGGGGTTGTTCATCATTATAGCATATTGATGGTAGCCGGGAGTCCTTCGCGGCCGTAACGCTTCAATGGGCGCGCCCAAACCTTCCTTTAACCTACTAAAAGGATTGCAGGGCCGAGTGGTTTCGATATAATTTGAAGCGTGCAAGACAAAAAAGCCTCAGACGCGAAGGCGTCGCGGGAGCATTAGGAGAATACTGACTATACAATCACTTTACTGCAAAACCGGCCCGGCCACCGTTGCGGTGCTTCGCCGGTCATTCTTTTTTTTTTTTTCATTCTACGCTTGCACGCGGGCCGGTGTATACACGAACAGGCATGTATACATACGTTTGCTGCATCGACATCGATTTTATACTCTGCCTGCCTAGGCAACCGAAGAAACGACCATTTGCTATTCTCGGGCGCTTCCAGCTTGCTTCTATTCTTCCTTTCCACGGACCGAAAACGCGTCGCCCTTTCTTTTTTGCACCTCAAATTCACTCGACCGCGTCAGAGGCCGCACTCACTGGGTGTTCTGGAATGCATGGTTGCCCGTGTATTTTAAGGGCTGCAGGCGAAGTCCACCTACGGACAAGCGCCGTGTTAGAAATGCGCAGGGGACTCGGATATGTACAATGGTGGTCTTTATGAAAGCGAACATGCTAGAACACGAGAGCGGGTGGCTGCTCACAGCGCCAGAAAATGACATAAAGGGCAAACATATCTGCTTTTGGCATCATATATTCTGGTTAGCAGCCTAAGCCGGTAAGGCCGATATTCAGCCCGAACATATTCCCTAATAGAGAGTTGTTCACGCCAAAAGCGGAAGTGATTTCTTGCCTTCACGCCACATGCAGTCTCTAGGCAGAGTAAAGACCCTGCGATCGAACCTTCCCAGTAAGTACTGTCATCGACGAGTGAAACGTGAACATCTTCCGCAAATGATAACTCTAGAACGCAATCCTGCACCCGCATTGTGCGATTGAAAAAGGTGGTTTTGCTATTGCAGTAAGCGTTCAATTCGAGATCACCCGGCATTACGAGTTCTATAGCGAAAACAAGAAAACGAAAGCTGGCGTTTTCATTTTTCGCATACTTGAATTGCCCGCGGCTGTACCACGTATTATGGGTGGTTCGTAAATGATACGTGCGGCGTGGCGATCACTATCACGAGATCACATAAAATGTGACGTCGTGATAGCGATCTCCACCCCTCGCAGTGCTGTTTACAGTCTCCTACAATGAACAACTTCTTACTCGTGACTAGGCCGTATATACATGCCTTGTGTGCTTGAGTTTAACGTGGGAGCTGAATATTTAGACCGAATTGTCTGTCTCGTACAGTTAATTATCAAGAAGTTTCGAATGGCTCCAATCCCCAAAAAGCTTCTTCAAGGCTAGTTTTCTATTTTGTCTGTGTATATACGTACTCGAACTCATATACAGAACATGACGGCGACATCGACGACAACGGTGGAAATCTGCCTGGAGAGTCATTATGATTTCTATCATCATGAAACAAAAAGATTTTGCCCCCGGTGTTTCGAAAAACCAACTCGCTTCACCAACTTTCTTCAAAAAGAGAAAAAGAGTGACGATAGCGATGCATTTCAAGCGCACTTCATAATCTACGGTGCGCATTATGAAGTCCGTTCGAAAAGTTCGATTTTAACTTCAGCTTCGAACTTTGAACTTCACTGCAAAATACGCCCACAGGTAGCAATCACTTGTCGCCACATTGTAATCGTTTCGGTTTCGACAGTAAAGCCGAAATGCCTTT
Organism: Hyalomma asiaticum; assembly: GCA_013339685.2. Classification (NCBI taxonomy): domain Eukaryota; kingdom Metazoa; phylum Arthropoda; class Arachnida; order Ixodida; family Ixodidae; genus Hyalomma; species Hyalomma asiaticum. Next base: position 49,781,732 of record CM023484.1, read on the forward strand.
CTCTTCTACAATTTGATTTGGTGAGTGCGCATCTTTTTTGTCATTTATGTAGAGTTAATTCTTCCATTGCGCAGATATTCCTTGCTCAGATCGAGTATATCAAACATTCAAGCACGTATTTATTTTTTTTTTCTATTTTTGCGGTTGCTGACAGCTTTAACGTCGGTCGAAAAATACGACGCAAGGGAAAAGGAGCAACCCGCTCCATGACATGGGCACCAACCACTCCTTATAAAGTACGTTTATATAAAAAAGCTCATAGCGTTATGTCCCAGCTGTAGTGTCGTGGAATTTGTGCCTCGCTGCGGTAAGCGAGCGAAACAAACGCGAACATGTAAATGAGGTTCCGCTCTGCGTAGCGGAAACAAAATGGAGATTGCCCGCGCTACGCAATCGTTTCATGCATGATTGAGATTAGATGCTGTCAGAGCGGAAAAGTGACACAATAACTGAGACGTGAAAGGACGCATGAAAGATACCGTCGATTGTTGGACTCAAGGCGTCCACTTTTTCTCACGTCCTCAACAGCCCGCACACGCCGACACTTAATTAGTGCCCGTAATTACGTAGCCACTGCGGCACAGGGCGTATATACTAAGTGGCCGCTGACACACATTACTGGATTCAGTGTAAATCACTTACGTAAGTAGACCCGAATGCATGCATGTGCAAGCAAGCAAGCAAGCAAGCAAGCAAGCAAGCAAGCAAGCAAGCAAGCAAGCAAGCAAGCAAGCAAGCATCACTGAGTTGTTTCAAAAACATGCGCGAATACACTGCGGGATCTGAGCAAGAGAGACAGAGATTGACTGATTTAATTTGATTTCTGTGGTTTTACGCCCCAAAGCCACGATGTGATTATGAGAGACGCCGTAGTGGAAGGCTCGAGAAATTTGGACCACCCGGGGTTCTTTAACGTTCACAGACATCGCACAGCACACGGGCCTCGACATTTCGCCTCCATCGAAATGCAGCCACCTCGGTCGTGGGATTCGGATCCCGCGACCTTCGGATCAGCATCCGAGTGCCATAGCCACTAGACCACTGTGGTGGGGTTAGAGAGGAAGATAGAGGTTAACCACACTGCCTTTTTTCATACCCCTCTCTCTCTAGAGAGAGAAAGAGAGAGAGAAACGCAGAAATGCAGTTAGGCTAACCGACCACATGTTTGTTTGATACCAACACCACGGCCGCTGGATGAAAGCGCACAGGTTCATCTAGCGGCCGTGCCAACACCTAGGAAAGGGGAGAGGGTAAATATAGGTAAGACTAGAGAAGAGGAAAGACGTATTGATAGCGTAACGACATACATGGTAGACACAACAGGCGGCTCAATGCTTGCACGACTGTCTGCTGCTGCTTAGCACGTACAGGCACGAGTTCTGGCATGTCGATAGGCGTGAAATGTAAAAGCGCTCGTGCACCAGGTGCACGTCCAAGGGCCCAAGGTGGTCAAAAGTACTTCAGAGTATCACTACACGTCGTCTCTGCGAGGTTCTAAGCCTCCCAATGAATGAATGAATGAATGAATGAATGAATGAATGAATGAATGAATGAATGAATGTCATATTTTACTTTGCATGGTCACTAAGCAAGCCAAGACTCACCTAGGCATTGTCTGACGTTACATGTTAAGGTATGCACTGTTGACCCAACTTCAACAGAAGTGCGGGCTCGTGAAGTTTTGAGCGATAAGTGAACTTTCGTCAATGAACTTTCCATTGCCATGTCGGCTTCGTTGTGTCGCTTTCCTATTTATTTATCGTAACGTCACGATATAATTATTCCCATTATTAATACTACTAATTTTGCTGCACAGTATCGCCGAACTGGAGTAGGTAACCGAGAATTTCTTTCTCAACCCTTACAAAGCTAGTCGTCTACGTAACAGAACAAGAATGATCGAACCAACTAGGCATCTATATCATGCAAATTTGACTGGGATCTCAGAACGTTCGATACGAAACCGCGCAACAGATGACGCTGCAGATTGCCAGCAGCACCGGCGCTGAAAGAGAAGAGCGTAGAGACAGGTGTTACGACAGAAATCGCCAAGGTAGCCGGCTATAAACCGATCCAATCTTTGCTCCACTTTTCCTTCCCCGACTCGATAGACGGAGGAACGCTTGATAAATGACTGTCTCGACGCAGCAGCTGTCTGCGCTTGCTCTGCGCATCCGAAAGGCGCATCGAGGTCAGCGACCAACGTTATAGACTCTCCCGCCACTCGAACGGCCGGCCCAACAACCGGTGAGCTGACGGCTGATGCAATCTTTTCGACTACCCGAGTTGCTTCGGCGCGCTCTGATAGCGGACAACGCCGCGTAACGCCGGAACGTCTATTTATAGGCCCACACGTCCCGCGCGGATGGGAGTGATCGCTGACGTACTACATTTAGTACACTCCTGGAGCGACGCGCCGTTCAGCGATGCCTCCTCTTTGTGCTCTAATGGAACGAGAGAGGTCAGCAGGGCTGACCCTTACAGAAGGCGGCGCACAAACTAGGGAAACGTTGAAGAGACGACTGCCGTCATCGCTATCGATTCGCCCGTACCGACAACTTTCAGAAGATAGATAGATGTAAGGCCTTCTTATTTTCACTGGGAGTGAGCGTGAAAGGCCCAAGTTTGATTGGCCGCGTGCGTTCGTCTAATTCCGTTACGCCGAGAAAGACGTCAGTCGTCCATGGCCATCCGAGTAGTGGGGCGTCAACTGATTCCCTCAATTCGGCGTACGTATTACCCGATCATCAGGGGCTATTGCTATTGCGGTAACTACAGCGGTATGTACGCATCGCTGACAGCGATGAAATTATCGTAACTGTGCCCGCTTGTATTCGTTTTAGTACGACTTTAGGAGGGACGGTGCTATTTGATTCTCACAGAGTAGTGGCGCTCCCAATGGAATGTCGACACTTAGAGTCGAAGTCGAAACATCTCGCATTCGTATGAGGCGTCGTGGTTCCTAAATATAACGAGTTTTCAATGAGGTACGACGCATTTTCAGTTGCGAGAATAAAGAAAAATATTTCTTTTTACTGCACTCCGTACTTACAGACAACGGTTGCGAGCAAGCGGTGAGATAGGCTGACGACCTTCATCTAGTCGAATGCTGTAAGAAAAGGCTTTCAGGACAACCTTTTCTTTCATCGCTTATCGAACGACACGCGGCACAATGCCACTGTATTCGGTGAGCCGTACGCCCTTGACACGAAATATTCGAGGTGAACCAGTGTAAAAATTTTTCAGTGATATCCCCCCAAAAGAGGTGTTCACAAGCACTGAGTGTGGAAAATGTGCTGTGGGTATACGCTGCACACACACACACACACACACACACACACACACACACACACACACACACACACACACACACACACACACACACACACACACACACACACACACGCACACACACAGCGGTCCCGGTCTGTTTACTGGAAGCGCACGCAGCAATTGAGCGACAAACGGGTCCGCGTAGTTGGCGGCTTGTGACGAAATTGCCCCGCAACCAGCGAGCGAGCGACGGGAGACCGTTGATAAAAAACGGTAGACGGGCCGTCGCGACAATAAGGTCACCCTTCGAAGAGGAGCCAGATTGTAAAATTTTGAGGAAGGTTTCGAAGAACCGTAGAGGAATTAAATAAACAATACAAACAGAACGAAGGGAAGAGGGGGGGGGGGAGAGTAAACGTATAATGCGGCGTGACACAAAGCTGCGAAACGGAGATGACAGATATCAAAGAGAGAAAGGGCCTTTCGCTGCTCGCTTCACAGAAAGGAAAGGCTGGGAGCAGGGTATCGAAACGTCCCCGCGACACCGCAGTCCTTCCGGCAATACGCCGGCGGCCACGCTCCATGCATGTATGTATACTCGTCTCGAGTTCCTTTCTTCCCCCCTCTTCCTCTTCCTCGTATGCGCTCCTAATACGACCCTGCCTCGCGACGTGCTCAATTAATAACGCACACGCCAAGGGGACCTCTTCCTCTCCCTCCTCCTGATGGTGTCTCTTCCATCGTCGCTCCACCGCAGTGTGCCGTAAAGTAGCGCAAGGTAGGGGTGATGTGTCTGTGTGTTGAGGGGGGGGGGGTGGTTCTGTACGTTCTTATCGCACACGCTATCAAGGCACACTAAACGCGGCGCAACGCCGTGCCGAGCCCCGCAGCAGCAAGGTTTCTGTCGTATATCGCCGGTCCCTTTCGGCGGCCTGGAGGAGCAGAGGAAGCCATGCAGTTGTTGACCCTGCCCTCCCTCTGTGTGGCGCCTGCTGTTCGGTTGTTTTCGACACTGCCGGCCTTACAGCTCGCGGCTAGACTGCAGCAGCCGACAACGATGCCGCGGTGCTGTCATATCGGGGTATAAGCACGCCGAATGTGTATACCGCTGTACAGAAAGTGTGTACACGTACACAACGATTCTCCATCGCTGCCTCCGGTGGTTCTGTGCCATAGATCTCATACTTGAGACAACGAAGCCATGCTGCCATGATTCCCACGAATGCGCGCTGAATATAACGCTATATAGAAAACAAGTCCCTTCACAGTGATTCAGGAACGTTGCCTCCGGTGCTTCTGCGCTTTAAGGCTCGAAGATAGAAGCTTGGCCTTAACCCAGTTAGGAATGTTGCCCGCGTATAGAGAGGGCAAACACCCGTACGCATGCATAATGTGGACAAGGGCCACCGGATCGGCAAGCACAGGCCCGTGGTCTGGATCTGGTGCGCGATGCAGCACTATGAGGTGCCCGCAGCATGCCATACGGGAACAGCGCCTCGACATATGTAGCGCTGCATCGTTCTTGAAATCTGTGCTGCGCTATGTCGTATACGCGAGACTGGCTTTGTGGCCCATCAGCCATATGGGCCCTTCTGCTATACCTGGAGCCGAATGAGTTAAGTGTTCCCTTGTATTTCTACGGTGAACCTTTTGTGATAATCTAGCCTCATTCCTTCTCTCTCTCTCTCTCTCTCTCTCGATAAAAAAAAATCACAGCATATCCACGGGGTGAATGATGATGAGTGGGCGAAGCTCCGGAGGGAATCATCGGTGAACCGTGAATCTTTCGCGTAAATCGCCCAGTCGATCATCATGTAAAGGCGTGAGAAACACTGTATTCGTACTCCTGCGCCATAACTTATCATTTTGCCAAGTAGGGAAGTACCCACTACGCCATAATCACCAGTGCCTCCGTAATGGGTTCAAAGCTACAAAGCACGCAGCTCTGTGTTCTTTCAAATGATGCCTCGACCTCGTTATACAATCCATTTTCGCGTCGTGTAGCGGTGTATTACTATTTTTCAACGTAACATTACGTTTGTTAATGCGATTCCGCGGGAGACATTATACCTGTTTAGGTCTTTCAGCGATAATTTTTCAACCACAGGCGGGAACGTTACCTGTGAAGACCTGGCTTAATGAAAAAGGAATACACGTACCTTGGTCAGTAAACTGTAGACTTTGCAGTCAACCTGAGACCATTGAACATTGTTTTATTGTTTGTCAAGATGCATTTTACTTCTGGGACATTCTCAAGCGGACGATAAGAAAAGAACTTCCCCTCACACCTCACGGTATTAGGTTCCTCCCGTTCAGGAAGAGCAGCAGTAACACGCCGTATGATATGGTCATGCTGTTAGGACTTTATGCCCTCTGGAGGAGCCGCATGATTGACAGGCATGCTGAACCACCTCGCTCGACGAAGTCTGTGTTCCGAGAAGAGGTTGCCCAAGTACGCAGTGTGGTTGAGACTTTTGATCCTGTTCCGGACTGGCTTTCGCTTCTGGACGCTTGTGTCTGTTTGCCTTACTTTTGAGGAGTCTGAGTTTAAAAGTGCAAAGTTGTGTTTTTTATGCTAGACTGTTAATATGTGTGCAACTGTATAGTACAGTTTAAACCTTCTCTTGCTTAATATTAATATGTGTGCAACTGTATAGTACAGTTCAAACGCATTTACGGAAATATTTCCATGCAATAAAGAAAAAAAAAACAGGCGTAGCTCAGTGGTAGAACGCTCGACTGCCACGCCGAGAGCCTGGGTTCGAATCCAGGCAGAGGACACAACTTTCGGAATTTTTTTTTTTCATAAAAGTAGACGTGGCTACGTACATCACCAACAACGAACACCATGGGATGTACAGACCCACGCCCTAAGGAGCTTCGCCCCTAAAAAAAAGCAGAGATATCTTTATATTTGAATAGCGATTGTAGCGAGTGTCGGTGCTTATTTTCCCATACTACTGTGTGAGATAACGAAACCTCCATCACGACATACGCCTTAATGCAAAAAAGAAAAAGAATCATTAAAACGTTGAGCGGAGTTTCTTGCGGTCAGAATTATCGAAATCTCTCTGAAACAAATGTAGACGACTTAGCTGCGCCTTTTTCAGCTGACTTACAAGGAAATCGCCTGCATGCACAGACTGTGTAGAGAAGAGGGCGAAGTACTCTGCATTCTTATTGCCATGGAAACAAGCGCACAATTCGTGACGTCAGAAATATACTGTGCAGAGTCGTCGCATGGTTTATGAGAGAGAGAGAGAGAGAGAGAGAGAGAGAGAGAGAGAGAGAGAGAGAGAGAGAGAGAGAGAGAGAGAGAGAGAGGCGGACAGTTTAACCAGTATATGGTTTAAGAAGGCAGGAACATGGCAGCGTTTGTTGCCTTAGCGTGTGGTCATTGTTTATCACTCAACGGCGGTACTATACAACCTGTAATTACCAGAAAACGAAATCCGAGTAGAACATTGCTTGCGTCCTTTGCAAGTGCAGCGACGGCATTTTAACGGGCAGCACTCTTCTCAGCTGTGCGCACGCGACCCAGATCTATCACCAGCGCGACCTTCCCTGTCGATGCTGTGCTGACACTGCGTCCTTCCTTGCGCGCTCTTGTTTCAATCCCGCCCCTCTTTATGCCGCCCATGATACTCAACGGAACACACGGGATCGATGGAGCATACAAAAGAACACATATGCAGGCGGCACGCCAGCACTACATCTCCTATATCTGCCGGGAATAAAGATCTAGCCGCTGTATCAAACACTATACCCCGCACACACACGTGATATATATATATATATATATATATATATATATATATATATATATATATATATATATATATATATATATATATATGTGTGTGTGTGTGTGTGTGTGTGTGTGTGTGTGTGTGTGTGTGTGCACGACAGCTCTGATAAGGGTCTCTCGAGGCGTATCAAGAACTGCTGGCCGTGTCGTTATCGTTTTCCATATCTTACACTGGCCCCACGCTTCCGGCGGGCGTTTTATAATATGGCGCGAGCGGCGCCGTGTCATATGCACTTCAAATCTTTGTTTATTTTACGCGGGAAAGGGAAACGGAGTCGAGCAAAGACAAAAAAGGAACTCCGGTCGACCGCTGTATGAGGAAGCAAGAAGCGAGAGAAAATGACCATCGCAGCAACAACATAATGGTGCAACTCCGAGAAAGGTCGAGCGTTTATATTGAGGTGGCCTTAACGGTGCTATTGTCACGCCACACTGGGGCTGGGCCTGTACACACGAGGGCTCGCTTTCAAGGCGTCCGAGGTTTTTTTCTTTTTCTGTTTTTGTAGAGGTGCCAGCGTGCGCCTTGATTATCTCTTTACGTGTGTAAAGAAAGAAAAGAAGAAAAAAAAATACGGACGTCTTATACAGAAAGGTGCGCGACCGTGCACCGTTTAGCAGGGCTCGTGGTGTGCTTACTATATTCCGCGTACGATGTGGTATATATGAGCCATCTATAGAGCATAACATAACATAACATAACATAACATAACATACATAACATAACATAACATAACATAACATAGAGGGACGAAAACAAAGACGAGGAGACAGCAGGATCAGTGCCCATACCGTCTTTTGCCTATATCAATCTTGCCTTGGCGCTAAAGAAACTTCACTTGCGTTACCGTGCCGACGCGGCCAACTTTCTAACCTTTTGCAATACATAAAAAAAAAAGAAAAATCCGACATTGCATAACAATGTGGCGACAGAGCAAGCAAACTGTGATCCAATGCTAGTGAAACACAAGTTTCAAAGGATCGTCATTCAGTCCGCATCAACCACGGCAAAGCAGTGTACGCGCCCAGTTCTCACACGACTGCGTACCTATCATCCTTTTTTGTGAAGACAGCGCAAGATTGGAATGGCCGTTCACCTGACGTTGTGCACCACTCTAGTAGGATCAACTTCAAAGCAGCGATCGAGCTCCTACACAAATAATGCACTGTAATAGCACACCCCTCACGTAAAACCCCTTGATTGGAGCCTTTGAGGTGCTGTAAATAAATAAATAAAATCTACATGGTGTCGTCCATTCGATGATTCAACTCCTCGTTTCAGCAAAGAGGCGTTAATTTCTCACCCAATGTGCAAGACCTGTCTCCCGTATTACGAGGATTGCATATGTTTTCGTAAAGCATCAGTGTCGTGTATCTGTGTGTCTGCTCTCCTGTGGTTGTCTTTATTGCGCTTTCCATTATTTAAGATATGAACCAGCTCGCCCAAGCTTCCGCTTCAGCGAGTGTGTTTTCGTTAATTCTTACAGTATGGACCACCATGGTATGGACCAAGCATAGGACCTCGACAAGCATTCTGAATGCCCAGCTGCCAGGCCCCACGCGGGCCCCTATGATTGAAGCATACGGGCGCTATCGCATTCTGCTCCCGTTGAAGCACCGAATCAAATCCACTTCCTCAAACTTTAGCGACTTGGTATCTTAGCTGTCGCTAAGCTGTAATAAGGCGAGTGGGAAAAGTGCCGATTTCCTCGTCAGATAACCTATAGCATGTTCCCAGAAAGCTTCTTCTATATTTCGCGTCCACTCCAGGCTTTCAAACCGGAGAAAGAGCACAAATCTTTTCACAGCAGCACATAAACAAACACGATGTTTCTACACGAATATACAGCTTCTTTTTTCCCGTTCACCATTACACAATAGACGTACACAGTTCCGACATGCAACAACGAGTCCTTTGCTCCTGATCACCAGCTCTTATTCTTACTAACAAAAGGCGAGATAATATATACATAACCACTAATGCTCGTCGGCACTGTTGTTTTCCACGCTCCCGATTACGTTAGGCGCACGCCTCCCAATGCACAACTGGCAAGCAACGCTAATCGCGTTACTCATCACACACAGCAGCCGCGAATCGAGGACAGCAAGCACTCTACAGAGAAGAGAACACGTCCGGCCATCGGCGGCAGTTCAGTCCTTCTCTTTGTTTCACGCGCTCGAAAAATCGCTCACCCTTCGACGTTCGTCTTCCCAGGTTAGGCCCGACTTCCGTGCTACGGAAACGATTGTTTCCGGTGGCGTTTTCCTTTATCTTTTCACTTATCGAGCTGTCACGAGAATAAATTTTTGAACGCAGATCGACCCCCCCCCCCCCCCCCTTCCCTTCCCGGCAGCCCCTGCACGAGAGACTGCTGGAAGCGATCGCCGCCAACACCACCTCCAGCACACGCTCATCAGCAGTGCTCCATCAAAGTAGCGCGCTACCGACCACGCCAGCGAGAGAGAGCTCTAGCTATAGAAGCTAGACACTGCAGTGCAAAGTCTCGGGAACAGCCATCACTCACGGCTATCTCCACGTTTGTCAGGCGCGAAGCGTAACGACGGAGCTCTTCATGAAGAAAAATAACGAGGACGTGAAGAGTTACGTATGAAGGCGTAACAACGTGACAGACCTGTATTTGATTGTGCGCCTGCGTAAGACGCATCGCTACTAGGAAGCTGTGCGCACTGCTAGTAAGTTACGCTTATCTATAAATACGGTTGCGGAGAGAAAATCTCCGAGATCTCTTCCGGGTGGTCACGTTTACTATTTAGTCGTTTCGCTAACTTCGACAACTCACGAGCGACCGGATTTTTTCTTTCTTCTTTTTTTTTCTTGCGGAGCACGGACGCCTTTTACAAAGACACGCGTGTCTGGGTTTCGCTGAACTTCGATAGATGCGGACCGCGAAAAAGAATCATAATAAAATCGTTCTTTTTTTTTTCAGAAAATAAAATACGTAAATATGTAAGAGGGACGGTGTCTATAAGAGGTTTGATTGAGCGTAGTATAGAAGTCTAAGTTGGAGAAGTTGATTGATTTGTGAGGTTTAACGTCCCAAAGCCAGCTCCGATTATGAGATACGCCGTAGTGGAGGTCTCCGGAAATTTCGACCACTTGGGCTTCTTTAACGTGCACTGACATCGCACAGCACACGGGCCTCAACATTTCGCCTCCATCGAAATGCAGCCGCCGCGGCCGGTATTCGATCCCTCGACCCTCGGATCAGCAGCCGAGTGTAGACCACCATGGCGGGGCTAAGTTGGAGAAGTTAACAAATAAAGAGAGAGAGAGAGCTACGCTTAACGGCATTTCCGACTTGTTTTCAATGGATGGGTGCATAGACGCGCTGGCCAGGGTTTTTTGCAGTGAGTAGTGAGGAGCAGTTCAGACGTCAGACGGAAAGACGAGGCTGGTGTGCTGCGCGCAGGTATCAGTAACAAAAGAAAGAAAGAAAGAAAGAAAGAAAGAAGGAAAGAAAGAAAGAAGGAAAGAAAGAAAGAAAGAAAGAAAGAAGGAAAGAAGAAAGAAGGAAAGAAAGAAAGAAAGAAAGAAGGAAAGAAAGAAAGAAAGAAAGAAAGAAAGAAAGAAAGAAAGAAAGAAAGAAAGAAAGAAAGAAAGAAAGAAAGGATCAATCGTTCTTGTGCGGCGTCTGAGCGTCCCACAATCGAAAAGTCTGGCAATCGAGTGACCTTGCCGGAACTGCGCCGCTCCATCATTTGCACACCGCGCGGTGCCTGGCGCCGAAGAACATGCCTCCGGTAACGATGTGTGTTTTACCAGCAGCGACACAAAAAACGGTGACAACTCGCGCTCGCAGGCATCATTACATGCACGCGTGCGCAAGAGCAGAAAGGAACGAGAAATTAGAATGACCGTGGGGGGGGGGGGTGACGGGCACCGTTTACACGTCCCTCGCTTATCAACACCCCGACAGACGGTACGCTTCGCTAAATACTGCTGTGTCTCACTTCGATGAAAAAAAAAAAAAACACGAGGCGCCGCCATTGGGATCGCGCGATTTAGCGATTCCGATGTGTCCCCCAGGCCATCGCATTAGAGGAATTCCTAAGGCAGGCTTCGATCGGTTCGTGTTTTACTTTTGTTTTCCTCCATCCTCCCTTGAATGTTCCTTTACACTTGACTCGTTTCACGCGCGTTATCTAATCTTGCATTTCTCACCTTCCATCCGTCTCGCTGGCGCGCCCTTTGTCGCAATCGCACTGCCACTGTTAATCGCGATTGATGGCGTGTATGTTTGTCTGCATTGCGCAAGGTTATGTCTTCTGTATTCGTATTAACCCGAGGTGCACTGTTCTCACTTGCTGAGATGGTAATCTCTACAAGAGGAATGAGCGCGCAAGCGAGAACGGCCGCTACGGGTTTCGCCGAAGTGGGACCGAATACACAGATGTGTGGTTCTCTTTACCCTCTGTTATACGAACGCTCGCTGTCGCTATTTGATTTTCTTTTGTTGTTGTTCTAGCACAAAGATGCCAGTAATCTTCGCTCGACTGTTATCATCTTGTCATTTAATGCCTTACGTTTTACCTTTACAAACGAGCAAAAATATTGGTAGCCTGAGAACTGCAAGGCAACATGTCTAGGCGTTTATAAGCGATCATTGTCTTTTACTACGCAGTCGAGAGTAAGGCATGTGCAAAATCACAACACCGTTCGAAGCCATGAGAGACGAGGTTTAGCCAAATCCGAGCACTGTGCAATGCTGCAACAGAAAACTTCTGTTCTCCCAACTATGGTGCGAGAGAATTGCAGAACGCGACGTTTGCAGCGAAGTGACCTACATAGAGAAAATTTGAAAGTTTCGAGCACTTCGTTGTAAAGGCGTCTGTCTGGCTCTATCGATTCCATGCTTGCTGAACCACGACACCTGCAACTCGCGCAGGCGCTAGCGTCGGATTTTTTAACGTTCTTTTTCTTCTTCAGGAAATGCTACTGTTAAGATCGAATATTACGGCTTACGCAAACAATCCTCCGCAAACTGCAATATCCGCACTCTTTCGGTGGCTTTCAAGGAGAATTACGAATCCAGGTGCGACAGCAAAGCGTATAGATGGAGATATAGAGAGAGACTCCCACATAGAGAACTCACGACGGTAAATGAACGTACGTGACACTGTTTTTTCCACAACTGTAGCAGGGCTCCGGCGCTATAATGGCAGTGTTTACGCACAAATGACGTTTCACTCAGCCCCGGGCGCTTTCGCAAAAAGCACGTGAACACAGCAACTGCATACGACTACGGCGCGAAAAGGAGGGCGAGCGAGGGGGAAGGCAATTGGTACGCCAAATTCCCAGTTCTTTATTTTTTTTTCTTCATTTCTTCAACGCTTCACACGCATTTCCCACGACCACAGCAACGGCGCAGCATGCTTCCTCCGCGCTTATTACGCAGATCTAGAAGAAAGATGAGGAACGCGCCCAGGACGGTGTCACGGCTGCCATTATCACGCTTGCGGTGGGCTCCGAGCACTTAAAAGGAACAGCCCTAGTTACACGGCTCAGCGGTTTCCCGCTATCCAGCTGTATGAAAGCCGGCATACACTTCGAAACACTTTGGCGCCTCACTAGAGCCGTTGTTCTTCCGCTCGAAGGCAGTCACAACGTACACATCAATGAATGGATCAGACCACCGACTACAATCCGTGGGTCGTGTAATTATGGACACCGAACGCGTCTATGACGAAATGACGTATAGTGACGTGTGGCGCATGACGTCGGCTAATTAAAATATGGGGACACCGGTCCAGGCTTCGCAGTAAACGCGCGCTTCTGAAGCACAATTCACACATCTCTTTCGTAAGTGATTTTTGTCATAGGACCACCGACTCCTCTAATGGTATTTCAATCATCAGCATTGACGGACACGTTCTCTTACAGACATTTTCAGCGTAAGGCGCTCCAATGAATATAGAAGATCTGCACTGATAAAGCACATCTTTAATTTACTGGATAACATTGCAACTCGCAAGAGGCGTACTGCAGCCTGAAACATTTACACACACACACACACACACACACACACACACACACACACACACACACACACACACACACACACACACACACACACACACACACACACACACACACACATACATACATACATACATACATACATACATACATACATACATACATACATACATACATACATACATACATACATACATACATACATTATATGCACACAGTAATTTGTGCGCGAGAGTTTTCGAACTAGCCCATACGCAACTAGCGCCAAAACCTCGAGCTCAGTAGAACAAAGCAACAGCCACTAAGCCACCAACCATCGTTTTCATTTCGACGTTGACCACCACAAAGTGACGCTTTTGATGTGAGAATTTAATATCCGGCTTTGAGAGGAAACCCTTGTTCCGTGTGCGACAAAATGACAAGCTATCCACGCTTTTTCATATTGGAATGCTTACAGCTGCACGATAGGGGACAAACTACCCCAAGTTCGCTCTCTCTGCTTTTTCTGTTTATAAATTAGATCATTCGGAAATAAAGGCCTCACCACACTCTACAATTTGCCGTGGCAACTAAGGTCAGGAGGAACCAAGAGCACGGTTATTGCACACGGCTACCTTCACGAATACGTAAAGTGAATAGCCGTATAAAAACAACCTAAATAAGGGATCACTGCGAGTACAAAAGCAGCGTAGATAAGGACTTCAGGAAGATTGAAGGACGTTGCGTCCAAATTTGAAGGTTGCGCGCGCGTGTGCACTCAGCAATTTGTCTTCATTGTGTCCTATACTTATATCGCTCCCTCGACACAGTTATCAACTCATTAACAAAGTTCGGAAGGTGATCATTATAGCTGCCCCCTAAACAGGAGTCGTGACGCCCTAATAGATCGAGGTGCCCGGAAAGTAATTAAGTGGCGCTCAGATCCTCCGGGCTCTCGCTGACGGAAGAGAACACACTTTCCGAGCGCAAGGCACCTTGGTGCTGCTGGTTATGGCCGTAGGCAGATTCCACTACGCGTTCTCGTCCATAACGCATGGCAAAGAGACAGCATTACGGCGCCGTTTATAATAGCGCGATCTCAATGCACGAACGTGAGCCGAATGCGCCTCAATCATTCCTGTGTGTGTGCTTTGTTTGTGACGCAACCGGTCGTCGTGTTTGCCCCAGGCGACTCGGCAATTCTTCCCTCGAACTCGATCTCTCCGTGATCAATAAACACTTGTTGCCGGACGGACGTCCTAACTACGCGAACGTGCAGCAGCGTTATGGAAGCCATTTCGCTTTCCAATATGTGGCATGCGGGCTTGGGTTCCGGTTGTTTATTATTTTTTCACGACTACAGGCGTAGGTAATATGCAAATGTCACGATAAGTCGCCTGACTAGCGCGCGGGCACCAGCAACTAGGGAAGAGGGTGTAGTTAGGAAATAATATTCAGCCTGGGGTGCTGCGGCACGAGAAATAAAGAAACGAAAACTGATATATCCAGCTCTATCATCATCATCATCATCATCATCATCATCATCATCATCATGTCTGCGCCTGCTGCTGGGAAAATACTTTTCGCTCACTTCTGCAATTAATAAGGTCCTCAGCTAACTACGGCACCGTTATGAGAACCGTAGCACCAGGCGTATTAGCGAACAGTGCGCAAGGCAATATATCGCCAGTCCGCGGCGGCCAGTGAACTTGTGCAGGGAAGGTGAACCCGCAACTCCCAGGACACACCTTAGCAGCCCCAGTCTGCACATAAATGTGCTAGTGGAAGGAGCCTCGAGTGAACACATGTTCAAATTTCGTTCATAGCAACGATTCTTATGATGTACATTTAGTTGCTCCCTCAATTCATTGACCATACCTCCCCTTCTGCCCTTTCTCACAGGAGAATGTGTCCGTGTCGCCCGTTCTGTCAACCATAAGGCGCCTTAGCTATCGCCAATAAGGTACATATTCGCTGCAACATAAGCGTGACTACATCTGCTACGACAAGTCACTGCGAATCAACCGACGTTGTTTCTCATGTACGTCATGACGTAGAGACGTCCAAAAAAGTAAACATGTGACGTTGCAGGCTGACAGATTCCTCGACGAGCTCCTAAGTTAACATATCTGGCCACTGAGACATGCCGTTCTTAACTGTGGTATCTCAAAAAAAAATGAGAAAAAGAAGAAAAAAAGATGGAGATGTAGAAGGTTAAGAAAGAAAGTGTGTGTGTGTGTGTCTGTGAGAGAGACAGAGAGAGAGAGAGAGATCAGGATTTATGCAGCTTTGTTTATATGTATGGAATCGACACTGAAACGCATATCAACATTAGGCGATTTTATGAACGACCCTATTTCAGACGAGCGTCGTACTATTCTTTGAATGAACACGTGTATGTGCTCTGCCTCTGTCTCTTTCTATCACCTTATACACTATCAATCATTCATGACCCCCCCCCCCCCCCTTTCATTTCTTTTCTTCCAGCGCGGCGAATATGTGTTCTAGTTAACCTCTGTACATTTCCTATCTCTCACATCTCACCGGCTTCCCCTGGGAGAAGGTGTAGCCGACTTGTAATCGGTATAAGCTATACCTTCTGTTGCATACGGTGGTGTCACAGCGGCTTCACAGGTGGTGTAACTTTCTCTCGTTTAAACTTTTTTCTCCATTCAATTGTTTCGTTGTTTCTTTCGTAAAGTACAGTCGCATGTAAAGACAATATTTATCGCAGTCAAATAAAAAAAATAGATATGATAGTCGCTATATGATCCTTCGTGTTGTATAGTACATGCGTGGCGCTTGAAATCACACTTCTCTTCCGCTTAGTGTGACACCTGTCGGCATTGCTTTCAACCGGAGAAAACAATTGAAAAATTGGGCGATGCACGTGTGTGGCAGTCGCTTGTATTCGAAGCTTGCATTCATGTTTACGCAGCAATATCTTTACTCCATTTCTCATCCTTCCCTTCTGTGTACCTCAACACTCCTAAGTCAACGCACGCTCTAGTCAGTTCTTTTCCGCTTGGCTTCTTTGTATCTACGGCCCCCCTGCAAACTAAGCACACCAACTTAAGATCTGTGGGCCGACGATGTTCGACATATCGAGCGCCACACCACACACAGTAGCACAAACTGTATAAGAAGGGGTAAGCTAACGTCACTAAGAATACCCCTCCCCTTTCTTAAGCACACACACACACACACACACACACACACACACACACACACACACACACACACACACACACACACACACACACACACACACACACACACACACACACACACACACACTCACTCACTCACTCACTCACTCACTCACTCACTCACTCACTCACTCACTCACTCACTCCAGCACAGCCAGTCGGAGAAACTTTGGATCAATCAGCTTATTTCCAGCGGAAAACTGGGTGCTGTGGACAGGACTTCAGAGTGACACACGGTGGCGTCATCCTTCGACCAAATACCGAAGGGTTTCGAGTAGAGCAACGACTCTGGATCTATAAAGCAATGAACTGGAGCCGAATTCACGAAACTTTTTCCTTGGTATAACTACCGTTCGCCGTTGGGTGCCTGCTACTCTAACAAAATTTTGAGCGTCAGGATTGGTTGACACTATCTTATTCAGTTTAAAACCATTTTGTGTGTGTGTGTGTGTGAATTTGGCCTTACGGCCACTCACTATCCGAACAATCCATCTTGAAGTGCCGGAACAATCTAGCCTCCAATAGGAGAGCCGTGGAGGCGCTGCTGAAATTTCGACGAGCAACCGGCCTCATACAACCACTTTGACACTGGCGTCTCCCTGTGTGTCCGTGTGTTGGGTGGCCACCTAACTCTCTCTCTCTTGCTCACTCTCTTCCTTCAAACTTTTCTACCTCCCCTTACCCCTTGGCAGCCTCTGTCTCTCTCTTATTCCTTTCCTTCTAACCTTTTCTATCTTCGCTTTACCACTTCCCCAGTGCAGGTAGACAAACTTGATTCCTCTTCTAGTTAATCTCCCTGCCTTCCGCAATCTGCCTCTTTGACATTAAGCGAAAACCAGATGGCACTCCACGAACGGGCCACGTAATGCGTAGGACAGACAACTGGCTCGTCCGCGGCGGTGGTGTAGTTCTTATGGTGCTCGGCTGCCACCCGAAAGAACGCGGGTTCGATCTCGGCCGCGGCGGTCGCATTTTCGATGGAGGCGAAAATGCCAGAGGCCTGTGTACTGTGCGTTGTCAGTGCACGTTAAAGAACCCCAGGTGGTCTAAATTTCCGTAGCCCTCTACTACAGCGTTTCTCTTCTATCTCTTTCCGTCCCTTTTCCCTACTCACACAGACGCTTAGCCGTGCTCCCGACATGGGCTGTAGAAATTAGTGTACCTTCCTTAGCCAAGCTACAATCATCATCATCATCATCAACTGGCTATAGTAAACAGCCATGACATCGATAACAATGGATGGGGAACGTATGTCCACCCCAAGTGGGTAGATGCCAAATGGGAAGGAGCATCATCATCATCATCACCATCCAAGAATATCAAGGAGTTAGGTGGGGAAATGAAATTAAGAAGTTCACGGGCATAAAATCGAATCAGATCACACGGGACAAGGCATATTGGAGATAAATGGAAGATAAGCCTCCATTCTGAACTGGACTTATTCTTAACTGCGCATGGCAACAGCAGAAGACCTAAAAACAGCGGACGTAGCAGAAGACTAATAAGGAATAACAAAATGCAGACGCACCGATACCAGAAACTCCGGGAAAAATAGGCTAATGACGGCTTGCTTTAATTAAAGGTTTGCGCTCTCGACGATTTACATTTGTAGCCGTTGGAACACCAAGGTGTCATCTCTTGCATTCATGCGCAATTCCGTAGAAAAGCAGGGCGGACACCCAGCAATGTTGTATGTCCAGCAGACGTGCCTTTGAGCTGTGCAATGAGAAAGAAGTTAACCGTTGAAACATAACTCTATAAGTGCACATGGAACTATCTTAAAGTTGGCAATTAAGTGGACAGCTCTACCAAACTCTCCCACAGCAGAGTACGATGTACTCTGAATCATTCACACTTTGTTCGAAAAATTGGCTCCGCGGTTACGAAAAGCGACGTTTAGACGTACCTTCCCGATGAGGCTTTCACAGGGCACCAAAAAAATCCACAGTGTGTCTAGGTAAGCCTTATCCGGCACTCCAGATTCTTTGCGGCCCCAAAAGACGAAAGGCAAATCAATGCAGCCAGTCACGTGGTACGCGACACACCGCTGTCCATCTCTCGCAAGTAAAAAACGTCACACACCCACGGTCTCGGCCACCGCGGAGCTCAGCCGCGTGTCGGATGCGTCACCCACACCGCGAACACAGAACGACGCACACAGTATGGCTTATTTAGAGAAGCACCACCGGGAATCACTTTGACGGGGAGCGAGCGCCACAGCCTTCAGGGTCGTGTCGATTCGTTTACGGCTGATCCGACGCCGAATCCTGTTAGCGCTCTCCCAAGGGCTTCCATTACACGGAGACCCTATAGGAACGGCCGTCTGTCTGGCCGGACCGGCCAATGGACGAAGGTGCACAGGCGACCGAGGAGGACGAAATCTACACCGTTTCCACGAAACGTCGTCTCTGTTGGGCCATCTCGGTCGACAGGAGGCTGCGCGCTACGCGCACGAAAGCGATGAACTTAGCCTGGAAGCAAAGTCTCAGTCGTCTTGCGTGTGCTTGGTTTCCGATCGCGAAACAAACTTTGACGGTACGCTTGAGCAAATTCATATCCTGCCAGGATCGAGTTCAGCACGTAGCATCACCTTGTTTTTCAGGTGCGCTCCAGGAAACAGCGAAGACACCCTTAACTAAATCATCCTTGACCACATGAAGCATCGAAGAGCGGTGTTTTAGACCAGAAAGATATAAGAATTCACGTCATAACACATGGGGCAATCACGACACTGACCGCAAAGAAAAAGAAATATCACGGCCTAGTTCTAGTAGGACCAGTCAAGCCCGTCGTCCAGGTGAAATCCCAGTGACTTGTAATCCCAGCGAAGTCGCGACACGTACCAAGACTTCCAGGCCGGCCGAACTCCTTGTCGAATAAAAAAAAAGAGGCTCGAACTTGAACAAGCGCCACAAACTGCACAGTTATTCACGTCACGTGATCACTTTGCCGTCGGGTCAAATCCTCAGTTCCGTTGCTCCACCGGTCAGCTGACTCCTTCGCACTTCGCGGGTCGTTGCGGCACACAGCAGTTCGACACAAAACTGCGCATAAGCAGGGGACCTATGGCAGCTGGACTCGAGCCAAGTCAAATCAACCATGCAGCGTGAAAAAATACAAATTGCAACTCGTTGTCACACTCCTCGCCCTCTTTCTTCCGCGAGGACAGCACCCGCAGTGCAGCGGCCGTTCACGCAGTGCCGTTGCAGTCTCCACCAGATCCTTGCGGCGGCGTCGATGTCCTGATGAACATCGGCAATGTCCTCGACAGACGCAGCCGATCTACGCTAACGGTAAACCGCCGGTTACGCGTGCTGCCGACGCCGGCATGGCGGCGGAGCGCACTAATTCTTCTCCCTCCGATCTCGGAGAGAAGTGGACGATTTGACTCGAGCTCGTTTCACCGTTCTCGACTTAATCTTCGAAATCGAATGCCCCAGATTTCGGAGAAGCACGGACCGAACGGCAAGGAGAGACGGCGGCCGCCGATGGAGGAGGTGAACGACTGTGGAAAAAGAGGGGAGTGAAGAAAGACGAGGGGTTTGTTGCGTTGTAGAGAGAGGGGAGGGAGGTGGCGCACGGAATTACGATGTCCCCGGCACGTTGCGTGCGCGTGCCCGTAGCTGCTGTTGTTGCAGCTGCCGTACGCACTATACAAACGCAAGTGGCGCGAGTCAGCAGCGAGAGTTTCAAAGGGGGCGTCTGGGGAGAGAGAGAGAGAGTGGAAAACAAATCCGTAACAGAACGAAGCGGTGGTGAAAGAGAGAGAGAAGGAGAAAGCCGCAAGGTTGTTCGCGCTGAGCTGCAGAATCAATTGAATCTCTTCGACTCGGAAGGAGACGGACGGCGCCCCGACGTCGCAACAGCGGGCGTACGCTCGTATTGCAAATTGGCGTTATCAATTAGATCACCACCTTCACAAAAATTATTGCAGACTGTCTCTGTAGGAAGCACTTGAGGCCGCTGTAGTGTGTCTACAAAGGTGCTGCAGTGCTTAAATTTGTATATTTCTATATAAACATCTAAACGCTGTCATTAGGAAATCTACGTAATTTAGAGATGGAGAGAGAGAGATGTAAGAGAAAAGAAGAAACGCACTATTTGTATTGCCATCACGTAGACGTACCACTTGTTGCACTTAGACTAGATAGACTTCGAGTTCACGTGAAAGCATGGCAGCCTACTATACATTTACGGAAGTTTGTATAGACTACGTTCATTTTTATGCACCTTACCTGCTACCTAACATAGAATATGTAGGACAAGGCATGCCAACGAATTGGAATGGGGGTAACAGCCACACGTAGAAAGAAAGAAAGAAAGAAAGAAAGAAAGAAAGAAAGAAAGAAAGAAAGAAAGAAAGAAAGAAAGAAAGAAATCACGCGCAGCTCATACGCGGTTTGAACATGCGAGTACGAGCCACACATGAATGAATTCACCTAATGTTTACTCAAGCCAACGCAACTTTTTCCAAACGCTATAGGGTAGGGCCAGGAAACACAGCTGAATGGAACATTAAGTTGGCCTAAAGTTTTCCAAGATTTATGCCCGTGGGCCGTGCGCCTTCATCGTTTAAGCGACAGATTCCTAATTGCGTACAGCCCAAGGAGCTGTAAAATTTAAAAAAAAATAATTTACAAATTAAGTTTTTTAAAACCTCCTTGGTACACCCTTGTTTGGGTTAGTTGGTACATTCTTGACACAAACTCGGTAGCGCAAATAAAAAGCAAAAAAAAAAAAACACGGACGAGGAAAGGAAGGAACACAGGACAGGCGCACCTGTCCTGTGTGCGCTTGTCCTGTGTTCCTTCTTTTCTTCGTCCGTGTTTTTTTTTTTTATTTTGCGCTACCGAGTTTGTGTCTCCTTGGTACAGCCAGGACAGACAGCGGGACCATCTACGCGCAGCATCTCTTCGGCGTCCAATTCGACTCCTACAAGCTCGCCTGACGCACAAGCATACGCGCGCTGGTTACTGGCTCGTGACCAGCCCCTATATGTGATTGCCTGCCTTAATGTTTCAAGAGTTGCCGTTGGAGAGCGAAGCAGGGTCATTCGATTACGTATCTGTGGGCTTTGAGAGCGCGTTCGTTGGCAATGGACGCCGCCGATGACGGCTCTTGCTTGCGCTTTTATGCTATCTCCCACAGACATCAAGCAGGACGCCGTGGAATAGAGTAGAGTGTGGGAGATTGCATAAATGTATCAATATCAGTGTTTTTCTTTCTTTCTTCCTTTTTTTTTGTCGTGCCAGTGCTTTAAACGTTCAAATCTGGTTGACTATGACGCGACATCGATAGTCAGTGAACGATAAGTGCTGTTTGTTTCTTGCTTCATGTAGATAGTGATACACGAAGTTTTGCAGGTGAAGTGAGAAGAAAAGAAAGAATAAAGGAAAACGCTGGTCACTCGATCGCGGTGAGATACATGGAAGAAATAAAGCGAACTGAACGACTTGCATTAACCTACAACTTTATATTCCACTGTGTTTTCTTCGCTTTCCTACTAAGCTTAGAATAGCAAGCTTGCAAAGACTACATGCTGTGCATAGGAAGACGTATACTAATACAATGAATCGGGACGCTTGCAGGCGCATGCAAGCACGTAAAGAGGAAGACCATCAAATTCTGCAACAAAGTATTAATTTAATCATTACTTGTAAATCCGTAACGTTGTCATTCATTTTTTTTTTTTCGGATTCAGGTGCGTGAAGACTGCAGATTATTATTTTGGTTGCGTATCAAAGCAGAACGACGAAGCGTTATCTTTCGGACCACCTTACGCGAAGTGTCAGAAGTGCTACAGGCCCGAAAATATGAATCAACAATAGTTGTTTGTAGGATTCATTCATCGCCTATGGCACACATAACGCCTTTATCTCGAGGGGATATTTTTGGACTTGAATTTGAATTGAATTTGAACTTTATTCAGACAATCAATTGTCTGGGATGAGGGGGCTAAAGGCAGATGCAACTGCCTGACAAAGGCCCCCCTACCCATACATTGATCAGGGGTGGAAAGCCGCGGTACATGTTCAAATACAGGTAACAAGAAAAGGTCAAAACAAAGGCATACAGGAGATCAAACACAATGAGGCAGCAGGAGGACACACCCAACAGAGTGTAGTGAATTAGCACGGTACGAACAGTAGTTCTAATAGACCACGAATAATCGTCAAGTACTTCCTAAAGACGAAGGTAAAAGTCGTTGAGGTTATCATGCATGCATATTGTGATCCTATGTTAGATGTGCAGGCTACCAGAGCAAGGGCTACTCAAGAAATAAGAGAAAAATAAAAAGAAGCACTGCTCAAGCAGAACTCCAGACCAGATAGCCCTGCATTAGCAACAAAGAACGAAACGAGGTCTGCTTGTTCCTATATGCCTGGCCTTGTTTTTATTGTTCTTTTTAGTGGCGCAATCACTGGTTATTGGCGGGTAAGATTACTACGTAGTCGCTGGGCTCCATACAAAGCTCTATTGAAGCACAGATACCTATCATGTACTTGTGCAGACACTCGAGACAACAACGGAACGAAAGAAAGATCCGATGAAACACCCTGTCCTTTATTGTTTATGGTGATGGTGCTGGACAGTGGAGGAGGTAGTTGTGTCGCATACGCGCACAAGGGAACACGGTGGAGTGGAGGCAAAAGTATATCTAAACCAGTCACGACAGTGTTGTTCAGGCTTCTATGTTTCCCATTTCGCAAACATTAAAGTGGCATGCCTTTGTCAGGGGCCTACACATATGTATGTTGGTGCAGCAGCGGGCTTACACGGGAACCTCGATATTAGCGGAACAGGTGGACAATGCGAAAACGTATACACGGAAATAACGACATTGGTGGGTCTGAACGTTTTATTCCGACAATTGCCGTGAAACTCACGGTACGAGATGGAAGAAAGGGTTAAAAAAATGGGGAAAGAGTGAGAAACAGAAAAGCACAATTAAGAAAGGATATTTATTAGCGACACACTCGCTTCTGGTTCAGTTAAGTTTACTCCAGCTGAGGCACAGCGACGTGAAAGACGCAGTTAGCAGCGCAGTCCCTGCAAACGCTGATAGATATTTGTCTCGTGTGACTTACTTCCCCTAGTACAGGAATCAATTCATTGAGCGATCGCGAAATTGGTTAATAACGAGAAAGCGAAAAGGTAGAATCGGTGGAAAGCATTTTTAGCAAATGAGACCAAAACAGAGATTCAGAAAGCTCAACGCACAACTTCCGATTGCGCGAAATACGGAACTGCCGGTTTTCATTAATGGGGCCCTACAAATTGATCAGCCATTATGCCTATAATCAACGCTTATAAGCTGACACCGCTCTGGAAATCTCCAAATACAGTGACGGAACCTCCCAGTGTGACCGATCCTGCACGATGATTTAGCGCGTCACTTGCGTGATAGCTTCCCAAAGGTTTTCTGCCGACAGCGCCGGAAGCCCGGTGCCGATTCATTCCTACGAGTGCGGAATAAAACAATTCTGCGAAATCTGCTGCGGCTTTCTTTGCTTCCGGAAGTCCCCGGTGGAGGGAACATCATCGTCTGGAACTGACGTGGGAAAGTATTGTCTAACAGCTTGACAATCGCCGGTCATCACAGCTCACGTCACGTACTCCTACAGAGATGGTCGGTACCTGTTCCTAGGAACAACTGCAGGGTTACAGAACGAGGTACTCTGTCCTGTACGAACTTTCCCGCCGACGAAGGTCTAGAAATGTTAATGTTGTCCCCTGGGATAACGATACATTTATGCAAAAGTCTTCCGCGTCGGACACTCGTAAGCAAGTCGGCGGTAAAATTAATTATCCCAATAGATGCAATGAATTCAGTAACCTAACAAGAAGTAGTACACCGTGCGGAACTTGATCCACACGAACGGCTTCGAGCTACTCGTAACTGTAACAGACGGCCTCAAAACACGCCCTTGTAAAAGAGGGAGTACGTAGACAGTGAGAGACAAAGTTGCACAGACGGAATGGAAATGCTAATGCACGCACGCCACTTTCGCCTTGGAACAACAGAGTGGAAATGCACAGAGGCAAAAAGGGGAGAACGGAAAGAGAGATCGGCCGTACATACGTAGAGGAGGAGGTGGGGAGTGAAAAGCTCTGCTTTTCCGGCAGCTGGGCAATGCGCGTAAGGCATAGGAGTCGGCAAAGTGCGCCGATAAAGAAAGGTCCTCCCGTTCCCGCGCAGATACTCACGCCACTTTGCATGCACGGCACCACTTTACGAGCGGATCACCTACCTGTCGGCGAAGGCGCCACCTTTACGGCTGGCTGAAAAATACCGTCTTTACTCGCACAAGGCGTGCACCTGTTCTGTATATGCACGTGCGAGGCTTGGAAATGTAGGTTTCACCAAGGGGAATTCGCAGTCAGTGCGCAGGTCAAATCACGCCGAGTACAGTGATGACGGCTCCATATTCCACTATCATCATCATCACCATCACCATCATCATCATCATCAGCAGCAGCAGCAGCAGCACTATGGATGTCCGACTTGGATTACATCTTTAGTGCGCTCTCACAAAAGTTCAAGCTGACTGACATAGAAGAAGTTAACAAGTGTCGATTGATTTCCGGGGCTTTTACGTCCCATAACCACGATATGATTATGAGAGACGCCGTAGCGGAGGGCTCTGGAAATTTCCACCACCTTGGATTCTTTGATGTGCACTGACATCGCGCAGTACACGGGCCTCAACATTTCGCCCTCACCGAAATGCAGCCGACGCAGAAAAAAAAAAAAAGAAGTTATCAGGTAGACTGAGTATAGCCCATTCCGAGACCACGCCGTGCACCAAGACGTGGTTGGACGAAAGGCGAGTGCTGTACTGCGTTTGTCCATTTTTCCTGTAAATGAAGCGAATAATTATACCACGAACATTGAAAGCAAGTTTTGTTAGCGTCAAGGAAAACGAAAGTGAAAGCTCAAGTGCCCGAGCCACATCCGTGAACTCCAAGTGCCAGACGAGGGTAGTGTGAATAATTTCAGGAAAACTGCCGGTATGACAAAGTGCGGGTGGCAAAGTGTGGTGCATTTCAAACCAAATTGTGAATTCACTGGTGCGTGCAGTGCAGTATTATTTGGCTCACATGTTCACCGGGTCCTTCACGACAGATCAGCACTTTTATGTGACCTTACGCTCTATTCCCTCCTCCCCCAGTGCAGGGTAATCGATGATTGATTTGTGGGGTTTAATGTCCCAAAACCAGCTCTGATTATGAGAGACGCCGTAGTGGAGGTCTCCGGAAATTTAGACCACCTGGGGTTCTTTAACGTCCACTGACATCGCACAGCACACGGGCCTCAACATTTCGCCTCCATCGAAATGCAGCCGCCGCGACCGGGATTCGATCCCGCGACCCTCGGATCAGTGCAGAGTAGGAAACCGGACGCGCGTCTGGTTAACCTGCCTGCCTTTCCCTTCCCTTGTTTCTCTCTCTCTCTCTCTCTCTCTACGTTTGAAAAGCATTGCAGGACAGGACACTTTAAAGTGCTGTCTTTTGTGCTGTTTGACTTTGCAGTCAGCACGGGATTTCTCTTTTTTTTTTTTTTGCAGTAAGAGGAATAAACGTTTATTTTTTAAACGGCAATCCGAGCGATGCCCGGTGACACTTTGAATGGCGACGCGGTCGACACAGGCGGAACCGTTATCGCGGTAAAGGAACTCAGCATATCTGAGCGCCGTAAAGCAACTACCTAACCACCGCGTGGGTGTTCCAGAAAAGTCAGAGACGAACGGAGTTGAATGAGAAGTTCCAAGTAAGGAAAGAACGGGAACCTGATGAGGGTATAGCGTGAATACTTTTCAGGAAAAACTGCCGGTATGACAAAGCGCGGGTCATAGGCGAGTAAATGCAGCATACGGACACCCCAAGGAACACGCCATCGAGTCGACTTCCTTCGGCTGCACATAAGAGGCGGCTCGGAAAATGAAACACGGGCCCCATTTCGTATACTACAAAGGAAACCGCTCGCTTCTGCTGCCTGCCGTTCGTGATCTATCTAGCGCACACACCAGCACACCTTGAAAGCGCAACACACACACTCAGATTGTGGTTGCAAAAACAAAGAAAATACCGACGGCGGTTATTAACCATAAGGGTAATTGTTATTGGCGAACGAAACGCGCGTGCAGCCGTCACGGAGACCTGGTTTTCCGCTCTTCTTTGTTCGTTCGTTGGCTGCGATTTTTTGCTTTCCGAACACCATCGTGGTCGATGCTGGCACGAACTCCCCGTTCAGATCAGCAGCGGCACGCCTGCCTGAAACACGGCGCGCGTATTATAGTCTCCTCATTGTGAATGCAGACGGCGAGTTCGCTTGTCCATTCGTCTGCGTCGACGAGATGAATTGCCGAAGCGATAAAGATAGACCGATTCGAGGAGGAACGTATACACGGGATTGAAACACCGCTCGCGGGATTTCGAATATCAGCTTGGAAACGACTCCTCCGTTTCGCGAGAGGACTTCGACTTTACGTATACGTGCTACATCTTCAAAGGTTTCTGCTGCGCGAATTGCATGATGAATATGCGCGATCCCTGATGTATATCTTACGTTACCTAACAACCAGCGATATCGTGTACAACTGTGCGTGATGTGATTGAAAACCGCGTTTAACCAGAGGTTATAGAGATAACGGTGTCGTTAGCAGAACATTTGCTACGGCTCGTTGAGCTGGGTGTGCCCGCGTATATCAACGCCTTATCACCTTCTCTGAAACATAACTGTATCAGCACGAGCGAAGCAGGATACTTTGAGCTCTGCCCGCAGTTAAACCCCGATGCCGAGATTAAGCGGACAACTGCTGGTGTAAACGAAGAAGATAGCAACAAAGCGCCGAAAAATTACTTAACTTTATCAAACATGATCCTTTCCCGTTCGTTATCTTCCTTTTTATTGGACTAGCTTGGGCTGCGGTTTGCTAGAATCAGTTAACCCTCCTAGGGACCGCACTTTGCCACTTGAATTCTCCAAATTTAAATAAAATACGAAGAAAATAGCTCACGAGTTATTAAATCCTTCTCCGCCGCCACACCCCATTCAAGTGCCAGGATCTCCTAACGGTAAAGAGAGTCAAGCTTGGTGCACCACGCAAAAGCGTGCTCACAATCTTTCGCCCTGGCTTAGTACTTCCTAGAACGTGAATTTAAACTGTGTGCGTAGCGATTACGAAGTCACTTATGTTTATTGCAACTTCAACTCAGTACAAAGCCGCAGCGAATGTGCGCCACCGACTATACGTCAGTACCGGAGGACACTTAAACGCAGTGTGTTGCACGAGAGCCGATCGTGTCCTGAAGCAGGAATGTTGTAGCTTAGTGTTGTGAAAGAGAGAGAGAGCGGGTGGGGGAGGGGAGGAAGTGCAAAAGAAAGGCTAATTTACTATCCTGCACAATCAGGTCGCACACAGGGTGCTATTGAGGACAGTATCGAATTCCGCTATCTTGCCAGCTGCGATTGTCCCACATGGCTGCTATGGTCTCCCTTATTGGCTTAAAATGCTGCCATCAGAGAATTCGACAATATGGCGGATTTCGACGGAGTCCAGAACCGCACCTTTTAGTTTGCTGCCCTGCACTATAAGGGAAAGCGAAGCTGCATGATAAAGAGTATAAAGGGTAAAAGGAAAGGAAATAACGAATGATGCGCGAGGACACGCAACAACATTGACTGCGTGACCAGAGACGGTTCCCGAGCTCACTTGTGGTACGTGCATACTCACGAAGCCTCACGTAACCGCACTCTTCTAACGACTGTGGTTTACTCTTATAAATACTCCATAATCTGACATTGTAACTGCAGTCTGTAATTTACTCTTTCAGCCGCACCGGTGAAGCGGATTTCTCGTTCGACCCAATCGGACTGTCAAGTAATGAATTTGGTTGTTCTGTTCACACTAAAACGGTTCACCTTACATTGAGGACGATGTAGGGAGCAGTGGTATGGAACCTGATGGACAAGAAGGACAAGAAGAAAGCCGAGTGGGTGAGGGAACAGACGCGGTGTTAAGGACATCATAGTAGAAATCAAGAAGAAATGGGCGTTGGCAAGGCATCTAATATGATGAGAAGACAACCATTAAGGGTATACAGAGAGGATTCCTAGAGAAGGCAAGCGTGGCAGGGAGCGGCAGAAAGTTAGGTAGGCAGATGAGATGAAGAAGTGTGCGCGGATAACGCGGTCGCAGTTAGTACAGGACCGGGATAACTGGAGATCTAAGGGAGAGGCCTTTGCCCTGCAGTGGGCGTAGACAGGCTGATGATGACGATGAATTGTTCAACTAACAGGACACGTATGAGACATCTATATGCCTGCTGATCCCGCTAATATGAACGCACTGAAACATTTCTTGAGAAGGAAAGCCTTTTTAGTGCACTCGCCGTGTGAAGAACAACACGAGGACATAGGACAGAGCACGAGAAGTGTATTCTTCGTCAGAAATATACTACCAACCAAGCCAAGCATGCCATTTTGTTGCATTGAATTGTGCGCTCATGAAATCAAGGCTCGGGGTGACTGCGTGAACGAGAATGTCGCGACGGTTGTGTGGTTGCTAGTCGGGGTGTATGCGTAAGCGAAGAAGCGAGTACTTACGTACAGTAGATTACGCGATGGTACCTCGACGAAACCTGACAGTGTGCGTTGATTACCTCCAATGCCGGTGAGCTGCAAGTCCGGGTGACTTTCGTTAACAAGCTGTCAAATTATTATATTCAGTCGAGGGGCTCGATGTGTTCCACTGCAGTTGCTTCGTTATGTTCACGCGTATGGTCCCCCTGAGTCAATGTAAGCGCGTGCAATAAACTGCGCGTGCGTTGAATCTGTTTAATCGTGCGCGTTACTTCATGGCTTATAAGCCACTCAGAAACACACACTATTAAAATAACACGAAGAGTAGGAGTGCCGCGAAAACCTCGTCCCACGAAGTACCACGCTCTCCCGACGTTCTACTAATCTGCTGTTCCATTAGCTCTCAAGTTCCAAGCAGTGCCCCATTACTCCCAATTCAATATCTCTGGCTCGGTAAGTTCAGGTGCTTGGCCACAAACACATAAAAAAAAAGAAAGCGAACGAGACACCTTGGCTTCGCGGCGTTTAATAACAATTAAGCGACTAATGAGGGGCAGGCCGAGATGACGACTAAGTTATAGGCAAGTTTCCGCTGTCTGCACTAATTACTTATCAGCAACTTTTATCGATCGTTAGTCGCATTTCGCTTTTAAATGTAGGCGTTCATTAATCATGCGTTCACACCCCACATTGCGCGGTGAAAACTGCGGCGTTGGGCAATCCGTGTGGCCCAGGGCACCACAGTGAAACACTTTCAAGCAAACCTTTTGAAGGACCGTGCAATGAGGACGGTCGCGCGGTCAACGAGAGTTGAGATAAAGAGACAACAATCGGGAGCGGAACTGATGAGATGCTATCGCAAGTTTGGTACGGAGACATGCGCGGTGTGTGTGTGTGTGTGTGGGTGGGGGTGGGGGGGGGGCGCAGTGCGTCCGTGATGTTTTGCACAGAACTTTTTGACAAATCTTGACAAATGAGTCAAATTTCTGAGCTCGACAGTGTGGCACAACGTCGCTTATGTCTTCGAACCGGTGTATCGACCTTCCTTGACTCCCTGTCCCCAAAACTTGTTTCCATTCTGCAGTCTCTTGGGCCCGAGGCGATTTTCTTTCTCATTAATCATGCGTATTGAACCAACAAAACGACAGGACAAGTGCGACAAACGGGGCGTGATAAAAAAAATTCTAGCGCGTACGCACTGGGCGTTTTCTTCTCTGAAAAACGAGGTCGTCAATCCTTTGTCAGCTTGCGCACATGTATGTATGTATGTATGTATGTATGTATGTATGTATGTATGTATGTATGTATGTATGTATGTATGTATGTATGTATGTATGTATGTATGTATGTATGTATGTATGTATGTATGTATGTATGTATGTATGTACGTACGGCGTTGCGAGAGGGAAGACTATAGTAGTGGCGAAGTGCTCCCCCGAATCAGTGCTGGGCAGTATCGAAGATACATGTATCTTAGATACTATCTTAGATACTCTTTGAGTATCTTGTATCTGTATCGCGATACATCTTGAAAGACCTGTATCAGTATCTGTATTTTCGATACATTGAAGAATGTATCGAATATCTTAAGATACAAGATACTGATGTCGGAACATCACCGCGCGACACTAGAAATACTGGCAGAAGTCCGCTGCTCAAGCAGGTACTGCCGCCACTAAGCTTATAACGCTGATCCGCGGTGTAAACGAACAAACTGTACTCCTTTCTCATGTGCTCCTTGGACGCTCATGAGAAAGTACTCCTTTCTCATGAGCGTCCCCACCCGCCACGGCGGCCTAGTGGTTAATGCGCTCGACTGCTGGCCTGAAGGTCGCGGGATCGAATCCCGGCCGTAAAGGCCGAAATACGATAGCGGCGTTATACTTGAGTCCCGTGCAGTACTGTACTTAGATTTAGGAGCATCTTAAAGAACACCAGATGGTCTAAACATTCAGAGCCCTCCAGTATGGCATCCCTCATAATTATATCGTGGTTTGGAGATGTAAACCTCAACAATTATTATTGTGACCATCCCCACGAGCTCTTTCATGACCTTTTCCACAAGCAGTGAAATTTCCAGTGTGTGATCTTACTTGGTAGGCTGACGACGCCTTTTGCTGAGAAACATCGTAACTAATAATGTTACAGCACGATTCGTTCTATTATATATATATATATATATATATATATATATATATATATATATATATATATATATATATATATATATATATATATCCATCCTTTCTGAGTCACATTGTTTTTTTCGCTGTCACAAATCACAAGGTAATTCGCGCAATCAATGTCAAGAGTATGAGTAGCGGAGGTATCCTGCGACACTTTGTACCGCTACGATGTCTGGAATTCTCTCGTAGAGAGAAATTATTACAAAAATTGCACATTCGTGAATCCGTCAATGACGAGCGCTTTACGCGAGCACATAACTAGAATTTAGGAAGTCATTGCGGTTTTATGTCCTTTCTGTATAGAAGATCCGTCACAAAATATGTCGCTACGAGCGTTCTTACTCCTGTACACTTGTCCCGTGGTCCGGTACTGCGTAAACGGTATACGCGTACGGACCAGGTTAAACTCAAAGTCGTAATTGCGGCATCGTGCCGAGGTTTTGCATCGCCATTTTTGTTATTAGGTGGGAAACCACTACCTGGTTGGCAAGTAGAGCATCGAGTTCCATGAATTACAAAAACCACAAAAAGCCGCCGACAGCGTAGCTTATACATAGATGTCATGTTTAGCAGCCAAAAGAGCCCCAATCAGTTGTTTGTGAATGAAAACAATATAATTATAGCCAGAAAACAACAGTTGTTGAGATACTAACACATGTTTCATTCAAGTTAAACTTGGTTGGTCGCAGTTCTGAAATTCTAAAGCAAACACTCCTGTTCATAGGCGTTTTCTGCTGCATTATATATGTCCATAATATGAAATTTATAAATGTATCGAAGTATCTTAAGATACAAATGGCAAGTATCGTATCGGATACAATTATTGAGGTGGTATCTTGTATCTGTATCCGAAATACTTCTTGCCCGAGTATCTTGTATCGTATCGCGATACAATTTCAAAGTATCTTTGCCCACCCCTGCCCCGAATCATGCATCCATTATTTTAAGTGAGCTGTATTGTTCAAGAAACTGTTTTACGGATGCCTGGGGAAGTCTCGCATACGCCGTGACTTTGTAGTTGTGGTCTTTTCTCACCGGGATAATTCCGCCCAGGACTATATCTATAGCCCGTGCTGATTGATTCCATTGAGAAAGAGAAAAACAAAACATCAGCAGGTCCAGGTGTATGCGCTTATGACCGAGACCGGGGATTCAACTCGACTGCAACAACGTCGACTCGGACGAAGGTTCGCTAAGAATTAGACGAGGGTGCGCAATTGTCAAATTTTTCGATTACGATTCGAACACAAACCGAATACGAAGCTTCGAATATCAAATCAAATATCAGAACTCAAATGGCCCTTTTGGTAATCTTGTATTATTTGACACATAGCTATGTTGAGAAAATACACTACTAAACAACCAACGCAATATATTTACATATCAGGAACACACTTCCCAGACTACCCTGTCGTATTGTAGCCGTAATGGTAAAATATCACAACGCAATGCAAGTGGTAACAAACGCTAAAGACTATCATGAATCACTATTAGTCGTTACACTTGGTCCGGCCGCTGTAATGCATGCCAAAGAGGACTTGCACAAGGATGCGGCTGCGAAGAGCAAGGCAGAAGGGTTCGATTTCCTGTTTAAAGCGTGCGGTAAGCCAATATGGTCACACTAGGGCCAATGGCGTTGACGAGAACGTAGTTGAAGATGCGTATCGTGGTAGCGCATTCTGATGTCGACAAGTCGCACGTACTAGTGCACTCATCGTCGGCCGCCATTACGCCTGCATGCACCGCCGATGCTTCATCGATTTCCGAGGTTATACGTCCCAAAGCTGCGACGACATGATTATGAGAGGCGCCGTAGAGGAGGGCTCCGGAGATTTGGACCACATGGGGTCCTCTAACGTGCACTGACATCGCACGCTGCACGGACCTCACCGTTTCACCTCCGTGGAAACGCAAACTCCGCGGCCAGGATTCGATCATGCGACCTTCTGATCAGCAGCCGAGTGCCACAGTAACTCTAGACCACCGTGGCGGGGCCAGTGCTGATGCTTGTGCCCACATAGGCACTGCCGCTCTCGGCACTCACATTCAACTTTGCGGACTATTCGATTCCACCTCGATTATTCTAAAATTTCGGACACCGCATTTTCGAAACGAACACGGGTATTAAAAGCGTAATATTTCACGAATATTCGACAACGCTCGAATATTCACGTACCCCTATAGAAATACTATAACGTTTACCCTCCTCTCCGTCTTGGTCTATACGCGCGAACGACTCAAGCGAACCATTATGCGTCCTGACTGTTCTTAATGCATCTTCAACTTATTCTCATCTACGGTGTCAGCGGTTGTTAAATAAGAATGCCGTATTGTTTTCTTCATAAGGAGGAATAATGTAGGCGTGCATATGTATGACCTAGTAAGTGTTAAATAAATGTTAACGTATAGCTGTGAACGCTGCGTCACGCTCAGCATAGCTCGACAAGCTCACTAACGCGTCGACTAACTCACACTCACTAGGTGGCTCAGATGTATACCCTTCAATCGTAGTGCGAGTGAACCATACTGAGCCGATTTCGGTGTGTGAGCCTTCTACTTGACGCAAGGTGTCTTTCTTCCCTTGCCGTTTTGCCTTTATCATTTTAAAAGCAAGGTATACGGTGAACATCACAACCCACCTAAACCACTGCTACTCACGCACATGCCTTCCTTTCCATTGCATTTCGCGATATGACTGGCTTAGCTCTTTCATTACAAATACCTGAGCGAGCAGTTGAGACTGGCCACTCAGGCAATGTGTACCTTTGCCGTTAGTTTCACATCCAAGCTCATACTGTCCATTAGGAGTAGGAAACACATTACATAAAATTAAGCAACCGTAGACGAGAATGATAGCGAAAAGTTTGCGTAAAACAGCTCACTCCCGATGCCTTACCCTTTGCAGACGTAGACACTTTCCATATCAATCGCAGTTACAGCTTGGCTTTTTACGTAACGACCTCGACTTAATGGCAGCGCACTGAGAAGGATTCCTTAAGAAATCTTCCTCGTAGTATAAGCAAACGGGAAAACAAAGTCAGAAAAACGTAACGGCGTAACGGGCAGCAGCAACTTATCAGCGGCAGCGCAGCGTCTGCGATGGCCCCAGGCGGCAATGGCCACGCTGTAGCACACGACAACTTAACTAGTCTTAACTAATAGGCCTATATACCTGACAGGAAAGAAGTGAGAACGTACTCGCCAACACAGATTCCGCTGCGCCGTGCGGTTGTTACGAGCTCTTTCTCTTGCGAAAGGACTGCGCCGAGTCGGAGTAGGCATCTATGATACGCTCACTATTTAATTTACGAGTGTAACCAACGGTGTATAGCGATAAGAACAGCGTGGCAGAAGAGAAAGTGCTCGGGCCACTTCAGCTTTATCGCGCCTTATCGGGAGCGCACTGCGGACGCTTCCCGGTGGCATAGCGAATAGGTGGGATCGGCACAGTGAACGATTTACGTTGAAATGGCCGCATTTTGCATGCTAATGAGCTGCTAGGATACCAGAGCCTTGTTGCGCGATGCGAAATAAGCGAGCCCAAAGCAGTTCACTGAAACACCGGGCCATGGCGTGCCGTGTCGGGTCAGTTATTTTACTTTCAGGTTGTTGGCAAGGTATAATTAGCGCTGAGGCGGTTGAAGAACGTAAACGAATATATGACGAATTACTGAATATAGAACTCCACTGTGTTTTCATTTTACGTGCATGTGTTTCCGAACACTTTAGTCCCGCACATCCTTCAAAATGTATGCATTTTAAAGGACGTGCGGGAAGATGCATTCAAGGATACATTTTTAAGAATATACACAACATCGTCTATGTTGTATATATATACACAACAACATAGACGACGCATAGCTGACAGTATAGTATAATCAAATATAGACGGGCGTTTCGGTTGTATCAGTCAACCCTCGGAGATATACTAACATACCAGCTGGCAATCTCCTTGCTCTGTTGTACACGGGCTTTCTTCGATATAAAAAGATTATTAATAAATGATAATTACTTATTACGTGTGTGTTTCGTACTCCTACACATTCGTAGTGCCCACTTGCCGAACGTGAATTTTTCCCATGTCTATTTCGTGAGAAACAATCACTCATTTGTGCGGTGTCGATGCGCACGTACGTTCACTTTATTTTCTTTTTCCAGTAATTACCCTGATGTTTAAACGACTATTTTGCGTGCTAACGTTATAACAGTACATCATATCTACCTCGCGCAACTATAAACTTGATGTTGTTTACATTATTTTTTTATTTTTCACGGAGCCCCCCCCCCCCCCCCCTCCTTTTTCTCGTCTTTTGTTACTTTCACCGGGAGATGAATGGGAAGTGCTGGTCCTATATTAAACCTATATGTTCGTGTGCGGTCGCTATTGTCTCCGTGCTTAACGAACTGCTTTTGTCCACCTTGCGCCTGTAGCACCTATAGCGACATACAGTTGCCAGACGCCAGCGCCATAATATAGTGCGCCGTTTGACTGGAACCTTAATTAACGCTTCTAGTGGCGGTCAAGCACACTTGCTTCATCGGGGTGGTATGGAATGACCGCTAACAAGCCTGAAATACATCACCAACATTAAGTACCTAACAACTCTGAAATACATGCACTATATATACGCGAACACTGACGACGTGTCATACGCACCATCCAGCGGACGCAGTCCAGGGCACCCATCTGGGCCGCGGCGTGTAGCGGTGCCATGCCATCGCGTGCCCTCAGGTGCAGGTTTCCTCCGGCCACGGTGACCAGGTGTTGTAGCACGGCCACGTGACCTTCCTGCGCCGCCAGGTACACGGGCGTCACCTGGTTCTCCATCGGCGTGTTGGCCCTGCAGCAGAGATAAGCAGCGATAAGGCATCTCTGCTAATGATGATGATGATCGATGAAAGAACTTTCCCTATGAAGGAATGAAGACGGAAGACTGTATGACCTACGGAATAGGGCCTCACTATTGTGCCCGAAGTCCGTAGCTCCCGAAGGCATTGGGCACACGTGCAATTTCCGCGCCACTATTGCGTGGACAGATAGATAAGAACAGGATACCATTTCCTGTGTCACCCGAGACCAAAACTGGAGCGCCAATCCCGCACTATAAGTCGTGCACATTACGTACGCGAGTGTTAAATGTACTAACCCGGCTATCGGGAGGGTTTCTCGTGTTCTTCAAAGAAACATTCGTTATCAAGACTCCATGAATAGTTTTCATTTATTAACCTTGGCGCAATAACGCATTAACAAACGTAATGTTACGTTGAAAAATAGTAATACACCGCTACACGACGCGGAAAATGGATTGTATAACGAGGTCGAGGCATCATTTGAAAGAACACAGAGCTGCGTGCTTTGTAGCTCTGAACCCATTACGGAGGCACTGGTAATTATGGCGTAGTGGGTACTTCCCTACTTGGCAAAATGATAAGTTATGGCGCAGGAGATACCTACCACTTCTACTTGCACTAGTTTCCTCAAGTGTTTAAAGTGGCCTCTAAGAAAGTAGCTCCTCCTGCTTACGCTGTCACGTTGTCCTGCAGTACCGCGCAGGCCTGGCTCTAGCACAGCATATCCCCCTTAAACGCGAGATCCCAGCGTACGAATACAGTGTTTCTCACGCCTTTACATGATGATCGACTGGGCGATTTACGCGAAAGATTCACGGTTTACCGATGATTCCCTCCGGAGCTTCGCCCACTCATCATCATTCACCCCGTGGATATGCTGTGATTTTTTTTTATAACTAGATTCTTAATCAATAATAATTACTTATTACGTGTGTGTTTCGTATTCCTACGCTTACCTGGTACCCGCCTACCGAACGTCAATTTTCCATGTCAATTTCGTGACAACCAATCTACGCAGTTATGTGGTTTCGATGCGCACATATGTTCACTTAGTTCTTTTTCCTAATGGTTAAATGGCTATTTTGTGTAATAAACTTAAGATATCATATCTACCTCATGCGACTCTAAACTTGATGTTCTTCACAAGATTTTATTTTTACGGAGGTTTTTTTCTGTAATTAAACTTATCATAGCATATATATCTACCTCAAGCGACTCTAAACTTGGTGCTCTTTACAAGATTTTATTTTTATGGAGTTTTTTTAACCACCACCCGAAAATAAATCGGAGGTGCTGAACACATCTAATTGAACCTATACGTTTGTGTGCGGTGGCTACTGTCTTCGAGCTTAACGAAGTGTGCCCGTTCACCTTGCGACTTTAGCACCTAGCGACATAACGTCACCAGGTTCTAGCACCATAATATAGGGCACCATTTGATTTGAAGCTTAATACTTACTTG
The DNA here is from genome assembly GCA_013339685.2 of Hyalomma asiaticum. Classification (NCBI taxonomy): domain Eukaryota; kingdom Metazoa; phylum Arthropoda; class Arachnida; order Ixodida; family Ixodidae; genus Hyalomma; species Hyalomma asiaticum. The sequence goes on from CM023484.1 coordinate 49,819,081, forward strand.
TAGTGGCGGTCAACTACACTTGCTTCATCGCGGCGGTATGGAATGAACGCTAACAAGCCTGAAATAGCTCGCATCATATATACGCGAAGGCTGACGACGTGTCATATACGCACCATCCAGCGGACGCAGTCCAGGGCTCCCATCTGGGCCGCGGCGTGTAGCGGTGCCATGCCATCGCGTGCCCTCAGGTGCAGGTTCCCTCCGGCCACGGTGACCAGGTGTTGTAGCACGGCCACGTGACCTTCCTGCGCCGCCAGGTACACGGGCGTCACCTGGTTCTCCATCGGCGTGTTGGCCCTGCAGCAGAGATAAGCAGCGATAAGGCATCTCTGCTAATGATGATGACGATCGATGAAAGAACTTCGCCGATGAAGAATGAAGACGGAAGACTGCATGACCTACGGAACAGGGCCTCACTATTGAGCCCGAAGTCCGTAGCTCCCGTAGGCATTGGGCACACGTGCAATTACCGCGCCACTATGACACCGCGCCATTAGCAGCAATGGCATTCTAATATATGCGTGGACAGATACGGACGGGTCACCGCTTCCCGAGTCCCCGGGACCAAAACTGGAATGTTGCTCAACCGGCTGCCGGAAGGATTTTTCGTATTGTTCAACATACATTCGTTACTTAGACTTGGTCAAGTGTTTTCGTTTAGTAATATTGCGTGATAAAGTATTAAATAAATGTTTTCTTTGTGTTCATGTCTATGCGGTCAGTAGCAATTCCCTTCACGCTGTTATTTTCATTGTGAAAGCAAAAATTGCTGTTGTGAATCCCGTGCTGTTCAACTCGAAGTGAACTTGTATACACTGAAACAAGGTGGGAGACTGGGACAGGCTGGTATTCTTATTTCAGGCGAAGATTGCATTGTCTCGCATGTGTCGGTGTAACCGACATAGTGGTAGTTGTGGTCGTCACGCCAGAACCAGTTTCTCCCAGAATGGTGAACCCTTGAGGCCCTCTGTGAAGTGGAAGGACAAACTAGTTTCTTCCTCCATTTTATAAAGGGCGCGTTGAGCGGGAAAAAAAGTTAGCTCTGCAGGGATTTGAGCCCTGGCCCTAGCCCTCTGAAGGCAAGTGTCTCAACCGCTACAATGCACGCCAGCGCGTGCGAGATGTGAACACATTGGAACCATACGAATGCCTTGAATCTTCTATCTCCCTGCTTTCGGAGGGCAGCAAAGAAAGAAAGAAAGTCAGGCATGCACACGCCATGTTTCGCTCTGCCCCCCCCCCCCCTCCCCTTTTTCCTTACCATTTTCTCGACAGGGGAAGAGCTGCTGATCTTTTTTTTTTCTGTATATGACCTGCGTAATTAGAAATGCCGAGCACATTGCATCTTTTTTCGTGTTCTGCGTATGTAACTGCGCTGGTCATATCAGTACAAATTCTGCACGGACGAGCCAGTTACGTCCGTACATTCAGTGACGTCGAAGAAGAGGCGCAATCATTACCTTATCAAATTTCCTCGACAAATACATTTCAGAACGCAGGGGCACTCAACGGAAAGCGAAGAGCAGGGCCCTTATTCACAAAAACATCTTACGACAAAAAAATTCACAGCATATCCACGGGGTGAATGATGATGAGTGGGCGAAGCTCCGGAGTGAATCACCGGTAAACCGTTAATCGTCCGTGTATTTCGCCCAGTCGATCATCATGTAAAGACGTGAGAAACACTCTATTCGAACGCTGGGATCTCGCGTTTAAGGGGACGCTAGCACAAACGCGTTAGAAACATGCAGTACACTCTAGTAATGGGGGAGAGGCCACAGCGTCTTACGCAGCCCCTTACACAGGCCGGAACGCGCACCGCATTTGCCGACGCCATCGCATGACTGCTGAAAGAGTATAAGGCGGAGAGGCCACAGCGTCTTACACCAGCTTCTTACACGCGCCGTAACGCGCTAGCACAAACCCATCATCATCGTTAGAAACGGACAGTCTTTCGCTCTCTCTCTCTCTCTCTCTTTCTGTCTCTCTCACACAAGACAGCAGATGGAAGAGTGAGAGAGCTCGCGCGCCGGGAGGAACGCGCCGAGGGCGAGCGCGAGCCTCCCGGCGCGCGAGCTATCGAGCGCAATCCTAGAACGAGGTGGTTACGACTACAAGGGACGAACGACCCACGCCTTAAGGAGCTTCGCCCCTAAAACGTCCGTAGGGGAAAATTTCAGCCAATACCGATGCTGGACATATCATTAGAGGAGTCGACCGACCAATGGCAAAAAGACACGAAAGAGAAGTTTTGTGAACTCGGCCCCAGTTTTATAGGTAGGTCACGTGCTGAATTATACGACTGTCATTGATTATTGTGGTGCGGTTGAGGAAAGAACGCTAATTTCTGCAGCCCATGTCGGGAGTACGCCTAAGCGTCCGTGGGGGTGGGGTAAAAGGGAGTGAAAGAGACAGAAAGAATAGAAACGCAGTGGTGGAGGTCTCCGGAAATTTAGGCCACCCGGGGTTTTTAGGGGCGAAGCTCCTTAAGGCGGCACCCGTTCGTCCCTCGTCGTGTCGTAGTATGTAACCAGTCTTACGCTTTGACCTCCAAGGTGGTGCCGGTGGGAGATTTCTCCTGTGCGTTGTTGAACAATAAAAAATTCGCAGCGTGCGCGTTAACTAAAAGCCGAATTCTTCTGTCTCTCATTCCCCATTAGCAGCCATTGGCACGTTCCAGTAGTAAACGTTAGTAGAAGTAGAAGTGTAAGTGTTAGCTAAAAGCCGACTTCTGCTGTCTCTCATTCCCAGCAGCAGCCATTGTTTACCTCCAAGGTAAACAAGGCTCCCTCGCCGCGAGCGCTGGGAGCCACGCGCTCCCCGGCTAACTCGACACTGCCCCGGCAAACGCGAGAGACAACGTTGGCGCAGGCAGCGTCTCCTAGCAAGTTTCTTGATTGAGAAATACCGACTGCTCGCGTTGGAGAAGCGTTCACCGGCAACCCATGTATATATATATATATATATATATATATATATATATATATATATATATATATATATATATATATATATATATATATATATATATATATATATGCACTGGATCTTGACTTGCAATGATGTGCCGGTGGGAGATATCACTTGTGCATTGTGCATAGTTGAACCGTGAGGATTCGTAGCATGCGCGTTAACTAAATTAATCCGGAACTCGGCACGATCTACGATGAACATCCCGAGCTTCGCCGACTCATCATCATTCACTCCATGGATATGCTGTCATTTTTTTAACGTGCACTGACAATGCACAGTACACGGACCTCTGGCCGACTGTAATTTAGTATGGAGGCATGCTTTGCGCGAGGAAAACGTGCAGTCCACATAACTGCAACGCACCTGGAAGTCATAGTGCTCACCACTCTTATTCTTTGCTGTTGACCGAACGCTGATATGTGCAGCCGTCAGGTTTCCGAAACTTTCTCTTAAAAAACAAGATTCTAACGTAAGGAGCTTAACAGAAGTGTAGAGAGTAAGAAGTCCCACATGAGCCGATATCCACAAACGCAACAGCCGCCGCACGCGTGCGTATGTAGCTGTTCAATTATACGAACGACACAAACCGTTCGGCGTAGCAATTTCCTAACATAAGATACTACTCTACTACAGGAGCTGGGAAACAAAACTCACCTGAATGTTGCGACAGAATTGCTCAAGAAATAACAACAAACGTCGCCGCTATACAAAATACAACATAGATGTCTAATAAACGCCACCCTGAGGCAGGGCTTGAGATCACCTTCAAACAGAAGATCGTGAAGCAGTGTTGACCACAATCTCTCGCTCGAAAAAGGTCAGTGTGTTGCAACCTAATAGCTTCTGCGATGTAGGAAGGTATTATGTAGGAAGCTATTAAGGAAGCAACATCCTGCCCTTTTCACTTAAGGTCTTTGTTGTGCCTATAGAGGGTATATTTGAACCATTTTTTCGGAGGAGGTCGCTCCCTCTGGGGGTAACTGGAAACGAATTTTGTAAAACCTATAAGTCCGAACGATGTACAGATGTTGGACTATAGTCGAGAAATGGCTGAAGTACATCCTCCTGTGATTAGAAAATATGGAATGTTCATGCAAGAGCTATGCTGAGTGCAGAGTGGAAAAAGGCAGCGTTCCATGCTGGGCGTACCAAAAGGCCGTGAGATTGCATATGAACCAGTACCCCCTGCCTTTATGGACGATGCCTCTGCTTCCAACAGCATACAAAATGTTTTAGGGAAATGCCCCACATTTCTTCACTAGTTCACTCTAGAAGCAGGAAGTGCTCGCTACGGGACCGTCTGCTAGTGCCAGTTTCCTTCAGCACCTGCGCTTGCCTTCAAACATAGAGGTCTTTTAGGTGTTTTTCCTGTAATGCACGTTAACTTTCAGCAACTGATCATCGCTTCTATTGACTTGGAGTGTCTTTTGTTAGGCCATGATAAGTTCGGAATCTACATAACGCTCGAGGGTGCCTTTGCGGAGAAGCACAGAGCACAGCTGTGCACGGACGCGCAAGGTGAGCTGCACAACACCAGCCGCGCAATTCATCTCGTCGTCCACTTGGTCAGCTCCAGGGACATTCCCCGGACAACGAGCTCTCGACTCTTCCAAGCCTCCGCCTAGACTTCCGTTCCTGTTTCGATCTTCTAGCAGCGTCTCGTTCAAATATTGCGGCTCAGTATACCACATGCCTTCTCGTCACTTTCCTTCGAATGAAGAAATCGTAAACAGGGTACGTGTACCAAGGGTCGCTGCACATTTCTTAGCGCAGCGATCTGCGGCTCTCGGAACGTCCTTCGTGTGTTTTTTACCTTGACTCGGTCAGTGGCCGCAACCCCTTCATCGAGCAGTGGCTGCTAAAGCTTAAGGAATCTGAGCGTTCTCTCTATACTCCATGGTTCAGAGGTGTTCTCCGATAGATGATGCTGGGTTTTTCTCTTTGCCTCTTACAGAAAGAGACACCCTTGAAATTTGGTTCTGAAGTACTCTTTGTACGCCGTGGTATCGTCCTGTCTATTGCACGGGCCCTCTGCTCCTGTGCTGCTATGCTAACTGAAGTACATTCCACAGGATATGCAACACCCACCGAGGTGACTGAGCACCTACGACGTGGTGCTGTTCAGTACGAGCCTGCACATTGAAGTGTAGCCGCAGTCCCCGCTTTCTTATGCAGGCGGAATGTCCAAAACACCCGCGTACCATGCACCCGAGTGCACGTTGTAGAACTCCACGAGGTTTAAACCAAACCGGAGTCCTCCATTACGGCGTGCCTCATGTCACGTCTTATAGCCTTTGCCCATAAAGCCCAACAATTTTGTTTCAATTTTTAACTCTTTGCAAGGCACTCCTCTAGAAGAAGTGGGTTGGTTAGTTGAGTCACTTTTGCTCTAAGCATGTGTTGCACTCACCAGGTGAATGGCGGTATAGTTTTCAGGGCTCAGCGCGCTCATTACTATCATACTTACGCATACACGCTCCCTCTGTACGCTTAACGGTCTGTACGCTCCGCAGGCTAGCAGAATGTGAGTTTAACACGTTCTGCGATGCATTATTAGTACCATCCAACGCCCTTTCAGTAACACATCAAAGTGCGTTGCTGCAAGCCCATGAGACAAAAAGAAATTGCAAGCTCCAGACCTTAATACGCCTTGGGATGCCTTCAGTTTAAGGCGAAACGCACGCACGTGGAAAACCACGCTACGTCCACTCCAATTCTCATACTATACATGCATCGCCAAAAGAAGCCGCGACGTTGCCTTTCCACGCACGCTTCGGTCAAAGTGGAGCGAATTCCCGCGAAGGCGGTGCGCGGACGCAGAGAAAACCCTCGGCTGGCAGCGCGGCCGGCAGCTTGCTCTATTTGTCTTCCGAAGAAGAAGGAAGAGAAGGAGAAGAAGCGCGTAGTGGGATAACAACCTTGGCCCCACGCTGTGGAAGGTGCGCGCTAAGTGGCGGGGTCCATTGTGCTCGGCAACCGCCTCTGCCTTCCAAGTCGAGAGCACCACACGGCACACATAACTGAAGCCTTCTAACAACGGCAACAAAGGACGCCGGCATTGCGGCCACCGAACCCGGTGCCTCGCAACGCCGCAAGGTGCATTGCACGGAGCGGATGATGATGGGCATAAGGATAGGATGAGAGAGACGATCGTGCAAGACTCGAATACGAAGCGATGTTTGCCGAGCGATCGCTCTCTTCTTGACGTTACGGTGCGCTATAGGAGTGTTGCATTGTTGACTTTCCATTGGGTGGACACAGGGCAACGTGCGAATACGTAAGTTCGCCTATATAGCTGTCTTCGCCAGAGCGATGAGATTGATCAACATGGGCATCGTGGGAATGATCACGTGGGGTCGCTCTCGCTTGCTCGTGGCGTAGGTTCGATCTTGATTGGATCCTCTTGCGAAACCCGCCCTGTGAAACGCGCTTGTTCTTCTTGTACGTACGTTGCTAATGAGTAATAGGGCGCGTATTTGACATGGCTGCTTCAGAGAAAGCGTACGTAATAGCCTGCGGGTGAGTAAACATATGTTGTTTATGTGTGCGGTCACCGACTGTTCGGTATAACAGTATATGTAGTTCGTGCAGCACGAAGTAATCCTCGTGTGGAAATGGTCGGCAGATGCGTACCATTGCACGAACCGAGTGCTTTCATCGTAGCTTATGGTAGCTTTATTATTTAATTAATGACACTGCGGAGAAGGTAAGCGTGAGGCATGGTAATTTAGTGGCACATGCACTCTCTGGGATATTGGCTTTCTTAAGCGAGTAGTTCGAACCCGATGTATGTACTCAGATTTACAACGGCTCTAAATTAAGGTGGTTTTTATTCTCTGGTACTTTTCGCTTTTCTTCTTCTTCTTCTACTTCATGTTGCATTTGGATCGGATAAAATTTATTTCTTCTTCTTTGGTCTTCTTCGTGGTCGTCGTCATCTAAAGCAGGAACGCAATGAACAGTGATCCTTTGCAAGAGCGTTTTGATGAAGTACTAATCACGTACATCTTTTCTCTCTCTCTCCCTTAGCACTATAACATGAAAAACGTTGTGCACTGATCTCGTCAAAACGATGCGACTTGAGCTTAACAAACGCAAGTTGGCGTACAGGTCTCAACGTCAAGTTTGCTCGGGTACACGCCTTCCGAACAAAGTCAGTTAAAAAAAAAAAAGAACACGACATAGTCACCTAACCAGTTGACTCAACCCGGCCTCTCTACGATTCTTGTCGTTCGGGGTACATGGCAAACCGAGGACTGAGAAAGACGATGCACTGTACAATACCGGTTCTGGGTCACTCCAGTCGAGCCATCCCACAGAATGCTGCGTACGAAAGCGAATCTTCCCCACCTTATCAAGGGTCCCATCCAAAACTTCCTAGATAGTGAAACTGCGGCATACCGTCCCGCTTCTCCTCCTCCTACAGGTTCGCGACGAGCAACATTGTTACGGACTCCTACACGTAACGACCGCGCACGTCGCCGACGCGAGGTCGTCCGGCCTGCTCCGATGACTCGCCGATGAACTGTACGTCGGCACCGTATCTCGTCCTGGGGCGTCCCTACACCTACGTCGCGCGATAAAAAGCGCGAGGGAAAAGCGGCCAGCGAGCGAGCTGGTTCTGGCCCGACGTCATCTCGAAAAAAAAAAATGCGTTGTCTTTTCTGTTTCTTTGTTCTTTCAGACTCAAAACTTTCGCCCCGTTTTTTTTTTTTTTCCTCGTCGTCCGTCACTCCCTGCAGGAGGTCTTTGCTCCCCGAGAGTTGTACTTTCGCGGCTTCTTCTTCTGGGGTGCTCTTGTTTACGGCGTTCTCTGGCGGTGAATATGTGCTTGTGCGAGGTCGCCCAGTTTTCTTATTTTAAACGTAAGAACGTAGCTGAGAGCGTGGAGGCACGCTCTCTATATAGCTGGATGTTGGAGAGGTCTTCCTGGTCATGCCACTTCGAGTGGCAAATGCTATGAACGAAGTGACCCATTGACACATGGTACTCACGCACACAACATATGTACACAAGCAACGTGTAACAAAATAAAGCAGGAGTAACGTACAGTTGAGGTCAGCGTCCCGGAGAAAATAAACATTTCCTTTGCCTTCGCTGCGCGTAAACAGGCGCTGCTCCGAAAAACCGAGTACAAGGAGAAACTCAAAGGAGCTGACAGGGCGTTCATTACTACATCCTATAAATCGGTGACTAATATTAGACATAGAACGTTCATCGTATATAGTATACCTTGTGTCCTGGTAGCAGACGATGCGGCTCTGGGAGAACAACGGTTTATTGCATCATCGTTTCGGTCGGAGTCCGACCTTTCTGAAGACATGTTAGTCTTCAGAAAGGTCGGGCTGTCTTCGTAGTCTTCGTAGCTCAGCGGTAGAGCATCGGATGCGATATCCGAAGGTCGTGAGTTCGGTTCCCACCGAAGGCAGGTTTGTCTTTTGGCCCACTTTAATTCCTTTCTACTTACCGCAAAAAATTACAATACCATAATTTGGAATTGCAATAACTTCCCCTATGCTTACCTAGGCTTCAATGTTTGTTGTTTCATTAAGTTGTTTCTAACAAATAAAAAGAGCCCTTGACCACTCCCCTTTCGTTATATATATATATAATACGCATATCTGACCAGCTCAAGACGACAGACGTGTATGTATCACATGGCCCTGAAACGTCGCGTTTCATTGCGTGAGCACTGTGCGTATCTGAGATGGGTTGATTAATTTCCTTCTCTTTCTCATTCTGCTTATAAACTTATGCTTTTTGCTCTTTCCAGCACAGCCTTGGACGACTACCATCGACTTATTGATCGGGCTAGCTGGATTGCAGCTGCCAATAGCGTCCTGGACTTGGGGCTCCACACTCTACGGGGCATCACCACCAAAATAGAAAATAGTTTTCTACTACTACTACTACTACTACTACTACTACTACTACTACTACTACTACTACTACTACTACTACTACTACTATTCTTCCTTCAAAGCCCTGGCAGTAAATCTCTTGCAATGTCTTCGCGTTCGGAGGTGTTCCACACACACAGAGGTTACAATTATTGTGAGAAACGCTACGGTGCCGCCGCTGCTTCGGTCTTGTTTACGTAGCTTTGCTTTTACTCTACTCCACCTTATTTTTTTTTAACACTGTGTCCCTCATTCTCGTTACAGTTTCCAAGTCGTTTTCATAACTCTCATTTTTCTTATTGTTTCCCTCTTCGTTTCTCGGTCTCGTACGTAGGCGCTCGTACCGTTCCCTTGAAACTGTACCGCCCTTGTGAGGTCGCTCGTTACCTCACGCACAGTCATTTCTCTCAGCGTGGGCCCTTTTTTCTTCTCACGTATTTTCCGCGTTCGGTTTCTTTTTCGCCGCTCCATTTTTTTTTCTTCAGTGCTCGTCTCTTTAAACAACGCGGTCGTCGCTGCCCTCCTTGAATCAGGTATCGTACGCTTCGCACAGCTGTCGTTATGTCTCCGTTATGTTCGGTTTTCCTCTCTTATTTTCCCCTGCCACCCAATTTACCGTTACGAATTCTACTACTTACCGGTGACCTGTGTTGCTGGAATTTCCTTGTTGCTTTCTTCTCACAGCTGTGGCTACTTTCTTTCTTGCTTTGCGAAACCATTTGTGCTCCAGCGTAATGGCACTCATTTTACGTACAGTACCTCTACAGGTTCTCCCGAAGAGAACTCCTTCTTGGGCTAGTTTGTGCCTAAGTTTGTGTAACACGTTGTTCCTTGCTCAAAGTATGCAAAATTGAATACATTGTTTTCTTGTTCCGTGCTTTTAGACAGAAACAAAGCGTCAAGCCTACAGATATCTCACTCCGAATCACAGCTAGATCACTCTCCTTGCATCAATACAACTTCGAGCACGAAACTGCTCGTGCTGGGTAATTCCGGCTTCTGTTAAAGCAGACCAATGCTGCAGGCACGCCAGTGGAAGCTCTCTCATTCCCACAGAGCCCGCCACGGTGGTCTTACCCCGCCACGGAGGTCACAGCGGATCCGAGGGTCGCGGGATCGAATCCCGGCAGCAGCGGCTGCATTTCGATGGAGGCGAAGTGTTGAGGCCAGCGTACTGTGCGTTGCCAGTCCACGTTAAAGAACTCCAGGCGGTGAAAACTTCCGAAGAACTTCACTACGGCGTTTCTCTCATTTCCACGGTTTCTTTCCCATTCCCCCACGGTCGCTGAGCGGTGCTCCACACAATGGCTGCAGAAAATAGCACCCTTCCCTTAACTAAACCGTAATTACGGTTTCATATAGTGCGTTTGCTGTTGCTTCCAGTGAACGCGTTCCTTCGAGAGCTTCTGGTGATCCTCGAAAGCAATTAAATTTCTCCCCAATAACCTCTGGCCTTCGTGACCAACTTCATTTCTTGCACACCTTACAAATACCGCTCGAAAATTATTCATTCGATCCGTATCTTTCCACACTTCTTATCTCGAGCCTGTGTCCTCTGGGTGGTCTCTCTACCGAACAATCTGTCCTCCAAAGTAATCCAAAACCTGTTAGATCGTTCCCAGTGATTCGGGAGTTTTATTGGCATGCTGCCTCTGTTGTTTTCCTCCTTCATGTCAGAAACAAGGGGAGGGGGAGCACGAACAGTTTGATTCAGCCTTCCTACCACCCCCATCTAAATTTTCTTGGAGTATAGTTCATTCCCTTTGTCTGTATATATACATTTTTCTCTGTTATCTGATATCAGGTCGGCCGTCGCTCCAGCGCTCGACGGCAGAGAGCTTTCGGATCCCGAGCAAGGCCGCACGGTCGACGCTTGAGGTCGGCGCGTCGGAAATTCACTGCTCCGCTTCGACGAGAAAGAATGAAATGGCACGCATGCACGCATGTTCCGGTAGCTCGGTGGTGCATTTTGAACGAACGGCAGGGTGCGGGAAAGGGGAAGTTAAAATGTTACATAGCATGCGCCCAGGCGTTTTTCTTCTTTTTTATTTAAACTTCATGCTTGTTTGTTTTGCACCCTTGTCTTCCTTTCCGGTCCTTCTTCGTTCTTTTACTTCTTTCTGTTTCATTCGCAGTTTCATCTATTTGCTATCGCTTAGTTCCGCTGCAGTGTACTCCCGCATTTACGCCATTTCGTGAGTAACTGACGGGGAACGCGATGCTCTCTTTCTTTCTTTCTTTCTTTCTTTCTTTCTTTCTTTCTTTCTTTCTTTCTTTCTTTCTTTCTTTCTTTCTTTCTTTCTTTCTTTCTTTCTTTCTTTCTTTCTTTCTTTCTTTCCTTCTTTCTTTCCTTCTTTCCTTCTTTCTTTCCTTCTTTCTTTCTTTCTTTCTTTCGTTAGCGGCCCCCATCGCGTGCGGTGGAGTCTGCAGATGTGGAGCGGTAGATACGGCGTGTGCACACGTGCGTGCAGCAGTGCACGAAAATGAGGGGTACGTCAAGCAGCTGAGGAACCGCGCAGAGGGGCGAAGAAGGCACGCGCAACGTACAGAACGGGAGCGCCGCGTACATTGCTTGATCGAGTGAGTTTTTCCATTTGCTCAGCTGTCACGACCTCAGACACTTTCGCACTCCACGGAGGCAGCGGCTGTTAGTAGCGGAAAAAGCTTCGCAGCCTAGTTTGTCAATAATGACGAAAGTTGCGCTAGATGGTAAATCAGTGATGATGAAAGACTGTCTTGTCTGTTTGAGGCTCCTGTGTGCCCAATGTCCGTTTTTCCAGACATACAACCAAGCATGTATGTATACGCTTTCGTATAATCGAAATATCAAAGAAAACCAACTTTATAATGAGTGAGAAGCTTTCACAGAGGTCAATCTAGGCACGCGCACCAGAAAGAAATGTCAGAGAGGCGTAGCAAAAATCATGGACTTTTTTTCGCTGATTGTCCCTCAATAAAGGTTCTATTAAGGTGAGCCGAAAATTGCACAGGACCTACCTCTGCTTCTTTTGCACCTGAGGTACGCCGACAAGGTGCATATTTATGCGGATAGGTCCTCGAATCTCCAGTGCTCGTCCGGAGCAGCGGTTTTCCCAGCGAGAGCTTCTATCATCACCTTTTTTTAAGACGGACCACCGGACAACATCGACGGCTGCGGAACTTGCTGCTCTGCGTGCTGCGCTTTGTGTAGTCAACGAGGAACCACACCGACAATGGTCCGTCTTTAGTGATTCAAAGGCTGCCCTACAGTCCTTGCTGGCAGCCCTGCTGCGCAGACCATACGAGCAATTGGTGTTCGAGATCAGATATCTGCTCCATAAATCATATGAGAAAGGACAACACGTGACGTTTCAGTGGCCGCCCAGTCACTGCGGCTTCATTGGAAACGAGCGCGCTGACAATGGCGCCAGGTCTTTACTTCAAGGCACCAACGTTGAGACCATACCACTCTTAAGGTCCGACGCTGCTAGGAAACTTCAAGGAAGGAAGGAAATAATAGAGAGGGGAAGGCAGGGATGTTAACCAGTGTAGGACAACCGGTATGCTACCCTGCACGAGGGGAAGGGGACGGGGGAGATTGAAAGGTGAAAGGAAAGAGAGAGAGTGTGCACATATAGCACATTGTCAGAGTCAGTGGCACCTGCATGGTACGCGACATCATACATCACTGTTACAGTCGCTCGTGCAAGTCTGTCGTCTTTAAAAACTGCAGCAGCGCCTTTGTCACCTTCAGCTGCGATGTCTTGTGTGGTCGACTTCAAGTGATTGCACAGGAGATTGCACTCTCGCTGTGGAGTGCCTCAAGCAGCCAAACCATTCAGACCAGTCGACAACACTACCTCTTTTGCGGCATTTTCGAATACCAACTGGACTCCGCCGAGCAGAGGCCACCCTGCTTTATCGTTTGTGGCTAAGAGTGGCTTTTACGAATTCTTATTCGTTTATGATCGGAATGGCCGACAGCGCTCTTCGTGACACCTGTCGTCGCGAAGAGACGCTGTAACACATTTTATGCGACTGTCCTCGGTGCAGAGGCAATCACTGGCGTCCACTATTGCCCACCCTGATCTACGACGGATGTCGCTCGATACCATTCTGGAACGTCGACCATACAAGACGTCTCAGCTGAAGGCGAAAAATGTGCTGCTGAAGTTCCCGAAGACGACAGATCTGCACGAGCGACTATGACAGTGATGTTGCATACGATGCCGGAGCCACTGACTCTGACTGACAATATGCTGCCTTCCTCTCTCTCTCTCTCCCTATTTTCTCTCACCTTTCTATCTCCCCCGTCCCCTTCCTCTCGTGCAGGGATAGCATACCGGTTGTCCTGCACTGCTTAACCGCCCTGCCTTTCCCTCTCTACTATTTCTTTCCTTCCTTTACAAGAAGACGACAAAGTTTCTAACGCAACTTTTGCAATCGAAATGTGTGCACAGGCGAGGCCCTATCTCAAATAATGCAAGAAGTCGGAAGCCGCACTGGTGAAATATTATTTCATCTTAACCAACGGAGCTGTAATGACCACCCATTTCTGTCGTGTCTCCTTTCTATCATCTTAGATTCCCCTTACCCCCTTTCCCTTGCACAGGGTAGCCAGCCGGTCTCAGCTTTGGCTAACTTCCCTGTCTTTCTTCCTTTCCTTCGTCCTCCTCCACACCCAGCACTCGTTCCAATAATACTTTGCGGTATTAACGCTTAAATAAAAGCAACAGCCGCGGAAAATTTCAATCCGGGTGCCCTTAACCGTTCGCGACACCTATACAGACCAACAATAACGAAAATGGAGGAAAATTGAACAATGAAGCATGCCTGCTTCTGCGAAACACAAACACAATTCGAAAAAAAAGAAGAAAGAAGGGACTTTTATTGCTTTATTCAAACAACACCTTGTTTAATCATCAGTCCCTTTTCGAGTGATCCCTCGTACCACATTCTTAAAGCAACATAGAGATAGAGTGAGGGAGAAGCTTTTTTATTGACAGCCGCACATTTTTGCTTATCCGGCTTGGTTCGCACAACGTGCGCAATCTCCGAACGGTTCGACGTTTTGGCGACAATATGTCCGTTTGTGTTCTACTCGTAATAGGAAGCTTGTTAACAAACAGGGGAGGACATTTAAGAAAAGAAGGCATGTTTAGTTGATTTTGTGGGGTTTAATGTCCCAAAACCAGTTCTGATTATGAGAGACGCCGTAGTGGAGGTCTCCGGAAATTTCGACCACCTGGGGTTCTTTAACGTGCACTGACATCGCACAGCACACGGGCCACAACATTTCGCCTCCATCGAAATGCGGCCGCCGCGGCCGGGTTTCGATCCCGCGACCTTTGGATCAGCAGCCGAGTGCCGTAACCACTTGACCACCATGGCGGGGCAAGAAGGTACGTTTAAAATGACAGTGCCAATACGATAGTGATGTTAACAGGTATTGTTGCAATGCTTCTCAGAAGACGGTCTTCTAAAGAGCTTTAATGACGGCCTCCTTCATGCCACATGCAGGAAATGTTGGATGCCCCAATAGTCGCACATCGTCATTTATCACTCGAAAATCGCATATTCGTCGGCATAATGTGTATGCCGTCGAGCCAAAGCTCAATAGATATAACTGCGATAATGTAAACTAAAGAGAATCCAGCTGCCTCGATTCCTCGTCCTCCCTGACACAGTTCGTCCAATGCACCTTCTCAGCCAGCCGAAGCTCTGGAAGATTACGAAAAGGTGCGCGCTTCGCTTTCGCTCGGGACGCTCGAGCAACGTCCCAACATCCGCGCAGAACGCGACAAACGGGAGCAGCCGGCAGAGGTTTTCTTTTTCTTTCTTTCTTCTCACTCGACTTACCGCATTCGCCTTCGCTTCGTCAACGAACGAAAGGTGAAAGGCCTTAAAGAAACGATCGGCTCCACGCGCTGTAGACTGTCCGGACCCCCCGATCCGCACAGATGTACTTTCCTGATGACCTTGCTGAACCGACACGGGTGACTCTGCGGGACGCAAGTGACTTTTCTTCGTCGTCTTTTTCCGTTGTTTCTTTTCCCTTGGCCTGATGACGTGTTGTGCAATGGGTCGTGTGCTGCCTCCGTATGTTGTACGAGCCGTGGCCGCAGGCGCCTTTATTTTACAAGTAGTTGTGGCGCCAGCCAAACTTGACGACGCAGCGCACGTCCCTTCACAAAAGCGTGAGCCCGTGAATTGTTCAGTGCGCGTGGCAGTACAGAGAGCGGGGAATTGTTCGGTAAAGATCGGGAATTCTAGACAATCTTCATAACCCTCGCAAGCTAGGAATACGGTGATGTTTAGACTCCTTGCAGACTTTTTCTCTGCAAGTCGTATATAAGGGTTCACTAGACGACATTTAGAAGTTCTCGCGGAAATACCGCATCTAGGCACTTGCTAGACGACGTATACACGTCGCATGAAACACTTTACAATGAAACACCTAATGGAAGCGCGTCGTCCCGTTATTCCTCGCATCCGGTTTTTTAGGAAACTATCCTAGTTGTCAAGTTTGGTGCCATGTTGTGTTTGCGTAACTGCGGTGCATACCACTTCTTTTCCAACCGGTGGAGCAGCACACAAGTACGTAAGCAGTTACTGACGCCGAGCAGTGCTCCCGCAAATTGTTGTTGCGTCTATAATTAGCGCGTACCCACGAGGGGTCTGGACACTGTTGTTAACGATATATGTGAATGAAACAAATTTAAAAAGCCAGACGTAAAATATAAGAGAAAATAAAAACGAAGGACAGAGCTCTGATGAAACCAATGCAGTCACTATAAAAAAAAGGAAAATTGAAATTAAGAAAGAAAAAAAAAAGATTAGGAAAAAAGAATCTTGTGGTCGACAGCACTAGCAGTGTAATATACCGGTGGTTTCCACAACTGCTGCAGAAGCCAGTGCTACTTTCCTCTTACTCAAGAACAACGTTATACAGTAATAACAAGATTTCATGCAGCATTTCGTTTCTGAGCAACAAGTCTTCAGCTATCTGGGTATTCATTATCAATATCCTGGTGCAAATTTCGATTTTTAAAAGTCTGCGTACATTCCTCTCTGTTGTGGTTTGCACAAAAAGTGAAGGCTGTAACTCAATACACTGCTCATAGAGAGACTACGAATGCTATACGTAAACGGCTCACATACAACTAGGCCCGGTGAACACGAACAAAGCAGGCATCTTATTGGTTTAGCAGAAAGCTTCTGGGCGTCGTTAACAAATGTTTGCAAACTCCTCACGGCTTGGAAAAAACGAGAGGCGGAGCTCAACTTCACATCGCTCTCTCTGTATATAACAGCTTTAACTTATAGCTTGACAGCGGCCGAGAGTATGAGTGAGAGGGAAAAATCAAACTAATTTTTCTGACATGGCACGCGTCAAGACCCGGTTGACCCTAGGTGCGAGGGTTCGACTCCTTATTGCAGGAACGAAAAAAAGAAAGTGACAAGACGACATACGTAGTTTTGCATTCGAACGGGGCAAATGCGTGTCAAGGAGACGAATAAATTAGCGATTTTCCTCACTTTGACTAAATACGCGACGCGTTCGAAAGAAGTGGGACGCGAAGAGGCATGACGCCACGCACGTGCGACCATCCACAGTGCAGCGTATACGTGACTCGTTTCGAGATGAGGATCTTGATCATTAAAGTTCCGAGAATACTTAAACGGTGCGCGGGCTCGGGGACGGAGGACAGCTTTTCTTCGGTGCTGTAGATCACCAGGACTTGTTTGCTCTCCTCAAGGCTTAGAGAGTCAGGCCGATCCACTTGATCGCACGCTCCGATGGCCATAAAGGCGACTAATGGTCGCGGCAGGTACCGAAGTAGATAGCTGAGAAATCTGGATTTGATCTTGCTTTCACCGGTCCAATATTTTGTGTGTGTGCTTTTTGTCATAATCTCGAACGCAGATACAGCGTAAACATTGAAGCGAAGACGGGCACCCGCTGGTACTTTCGTTGTTGCAATAGCCGCGTTTGTATATACGAATTCCTGTTTCCTGTTGCTGCAGGAATTACAAAGCGGAAGAAGAGAAAAAGACCGATTGAATGAAAAGATATCGGAGAATTAGGGGTGATGCGTACACAGTAGTAAGACATGTTGCTGCGCGTTACACACACACACACACACACATACACACATACATACGTACGCACGTACGTAGATACATACATACATACATACATACATACATACATACATACATACATACATACATACATACATACATACATACATACATACATACATACATACATACATACATTTTGTATCCGTAGTTA
Source organism: Hyalomma asiaticum (assembly GCA_013339685.2). Lineage (NCBI taxonomy): Eukaryota > Metazoa > Arthropoda > Arachnida > Ixodida > Ixodidae > Hyalomma > Hyalomma asiaticum. The sequence goes on from CM023484.1 coordinate 49,836,232, forward strand.
TATCCGTTAGAGTAAATTAGACGCGGAACGTGAGCCTACTGTTGGTCCCCCGGTCTCACGCTGTTGCCATTCTGTCACGCTCTATTCTATATTTAAACCTACTATGACTACCTAAGCAGATCATACATATTTACCAAGAATAAGTTACTAATTAAGAATAAGAGAAAAAGAATAAGTGAAACGAACAGATAAGTGCTGAATGTCACTCTTAACCACGGTGATGTCCAGAAAGAAAAACTTTGAAAAGCGAGAGATTGTCGCCGATAACAAACTGTGCAGAGGGGCGAGAAAAGGAAGGCGACCGTCCCACTTCTGCGGTGGCACTTAGGAAGGAATAATATTTGCAGTCCGGACGTAGGACAAGCAGCGCGACAAGGTCGCCCGATCGGAAACCCTGCCCTGACTCTCTAAAGAGCTCGAGACCTTACAGAGTCAACGAAGCCTTCAGAATTATTGCACGCCAGGCAGGCTGAGACGACGGTTGCATGGGTGTATAGTAATGAAGAGTGAGTGTTGTATATTATAACGGACCGACGGTGCCTTGGTATTCCCAGGACGGCGCAATGCACGGCCGTGCGGGTAGTGCCGGTTTAATTAACGATAAGAGAACTCGTGTTAAAATTCAGAGTTCGACATCGGAAGCGCATTAATCAGTGAGGATAAATGAAGACAAAAGGAAGGAAAAGTACACGGTCCTGCTTGCGGAAACTCGATAGCCTGTGTATTGATTCGCATTACTAATGAACATATACTGCCCCGACTGTCCGGTACTGAATATATATATATATATATATATATATATATATATATATATATATATATATATATATATATATATATATATATATATATATATATATATATATATATATATATATGGGGAAGGTAACGGCGAGTCGTCAGTGGTGGCCGCCAACAATCGGTAATTACCCGAGTAGCCGACCAAAGCGGGCGACATATGTTCGGAAAGCGCAACAGGGCCGCGCTTTGGCGATGGAGCTGATCACCTTCCACGATTCGCTTGCACGTCTACGGAATACGCTTTGCACTCAGTATATGTACGTACGTCGAGCCGGTTCCATGGACACCGGCCGGTACGGTACGCCGCCGCCCTCGGCAGTTGCGTGTGTGATCGGCTCACCTGCTTTATAAGAGGCTTTCTTACGTAGTAATACATTGCTGGCAAAGAAATACGCGCCGAAGGGCTGGCTGTTTTAACGACCCTGCACAGTGCAAAGCCTTGTAGAAAGGTGCGTAAGACGTGTACATGCTGTGTGTGGCTCTCACAATGTTCACGGCCTATACGGCGACAGAATGATGGCCACCTTGGTGTTCAGACTATGTCATGCACAATGCTTACTAAATAATTTAGTTTTATTTTTCTTTGCAAAGAGTAAAGATTGGTATCTGACGTCGTTGCTATTACCAGTAAGCAACAGTAATAAAGAGAACAAAACAAAGCTATGGATACAACCTCCCAGACAATGCAGCATTATTACACACCCGTAATAAGAATAAAAAAGAAGTCTCTACCACGGCCGCTACATAGAACACATATCGCTATATGAGGCGGCCGTGTCTCTATCGGCCATATTTACTTTTTTCTTTAATGTGAAAAACATGGGAATATATATATTTTTTATTTTGTATATTGCGCACCGTTGCGTCCTGTTAGGGCCGGTTTTTCATCGCAATAGGTATCTGATTGCACCACACAGACTTCCTGCAGGTCTTTAGGAGGTAGCTGAAATGTACGAATCTGCGAAGTGTTAATGTCAGGTGATACCGATCACGACGTCTGAGGCGTAGCCGCAAGTTCGTACGTCTGTATGCTGTGCGAGGTGTAAGTCCGACGTGTAGGTGGCATGAACAATTCACTTTTTTACAGTGGGGCACAGTGGGACACAGCTATATCTGTATTATCACGGTCATCTATCTATACGTGTTACAATGGACCGCCTCAATGTCTGCACCGGCTGACACTTGGAGCCGCGACGCACTCGGTTCATTGTCACCTGCGCACCCTTGAAGCTCGTATCATTGAGTTTAACGTAATACTGAACTGTACTAGCAATCTTGAGTCATCTACAGTCTTCTTTACGTATTGATAGACAAGTCAATTGCTTAACTGAGATTGAATTAGCAAAATGTTACTTTGGCGACAGAACGATAGCGAACATTAGGCAGCAGTTGCCCAACGTCAGCTAGTGCTGAAGCCAGTACAGAAGTACAGCTAGTACAGCTAGTACAGAAGTAAATGCGGTAATTGTTTTCGATGAGAAACTATCATCGGCTATCATTTTTGCCAAATACGTAGTCTACTATAGTAGTGTACGATACGATTCACTTCAAATACCTTCTCGAATCTGGTCGACCATCGCATGCGCGTAGCACCTTATACAAAATCCTGCTGGATGTAGGAAACAGCACGCCACAAAACACGACCGCGGAAAGAGGCTGTTCTGGTGAAGATAAATGACCTTGCGGAAAGGTTGGCTCAGAGCTTCAGACGTGTATCTTTTATATCTTCTTCAACCACTGCATGTTGGTAAGTCAGGAAGCAGTTTGACATGTCATTTATATGACAAACTCAAGAACCACAATTAAGGTGTCCCGAGGTGAGCTGCAATTCGCCCCAACTTCCTAATTCCGCAGAGCTGCGACTGCACGCTTCACCACACCTTGTATGGGACCCTTACCGCTGCATCGCACGGTGCAAAAACGCTATACAGGTAGCGCCGGCTGTCTTCGAAGCACGCAGTGTCCGTGCTCCTACGCCCTTTACTTCTAAATAATAAGCCGCGTCTCACGAACCTGCCGCCAGTGAAATGGCTTTGGGGAGCGGTTCGAGAACGATCGGTCCCACACCCCGTTTTATATCTTTCTGAACATCACCGCTCGCATGAACCGGTTCACTATGAGAACGAGCCGGTACACGGTAGCCCTGACAGGCTACTATCGAGTACGACAGCCACCACTGGGTTCGTTGTTTTTTATAGGCCTTAAGTGCACCTTGTGCGCGGTGGCCTACCGGCACGCTGGTTCAGGGGATCAGGACATGTCTGCGTGAAGACATTAGGCGGCAACCGGTGGTGCGTATATATACAAGATGTATGAAGGACGCACGCCGTTAAGTTAGTGACCTGCTACTGGCGGCGCTCCTGTATGTGCCGCTGCTTCTGATAAAAGCTTCAACTTTTCTTACTTCATACTTCTGTGCGCTTGATTGTGCACGGTTTATCAAAAGCGTGCATTTGTGATGGGCGTGGCCGAAGGCTTTCTCCGCCCTTCTTCATTTTCCCCAAATTGACGTCTTCGTATTTTCGTAGAAGCGATACGATCTTTCAAGGGTCGATCGATGAAAAGTTACTCGGCATCAAAACGCTGGAAGTCAGCAAGCGTACGGTGTTAACTACCTTCTCGTGACATGGGGTAAGGCTCATAGAAAGGGAAGGCAGGACACGACGCAAGTTCCTAAATCAGAAACGTGTGCGCCCAGGCGCTACGGACGTCAAGGTCAGTTGCGCACTGGAGAGTGAAGTAAGGTAGCAGGCAAGAAGGACATCAGGGGTGTGATCGCAGCGACCGCTCCTGATCACGCGAAGTGACTGAGATCACCAGCTGAGGCTAAACGTTTCAAGCGACAGCGCCTAAGGCTTCGGCCGAGGGCTTCACTACGGCGGATTCACTGTGTAAAAGCTTTAAATATAAGCGTAACGATAAGAGAGAGGAAGACAGCGGTGTATATTACAAAGCAAACGTTGCTAGACGGCAAGTTACATATCGTTAAGATTAAGGCGAAAGAGTGGAGGTGAACAAGGCCGTACGATACGCCGAGCGACATGTCCGATGCGCCATTACGATAACAAAATGCTGTCGCTATGGAATAGAAGCGCGGCCGAGGAAGGCAGATAATTAGTTGCAATTATTAAGCTAGGAAAAATTTTGCGAAACATAAGACTCGGTCGACCGACGCAATTCGGCTGCAACCTGGAGATAATTAAGTTGGTACCTAATTCCGCCGAGAACATATAAAATGCACCAATGACACGACGGGGCTGTGAGGTGTAATACGAGGTGTTTTGAATAGTGATGGTGAACTATGAACAGATAGTGTGCATCTGAACGTCTGCGATATACCACCCAAATCGAAAACCTGTAGCGCGCAGAGACCATAAATCCTCGGCTGTTTGGAGAGCATCCACAGCAAGAAGCCGATTAGCGGCATTTGGTAGACATGTTGTCCTTGTTCTGTTTTAGATAGTGCGGCATCGGCTTACTCAACTGGTCCACAAGCAAGCTATCGTTGTCGAACATCTTCTGGCTTCATGCTTATAATTATGCAATGCTGTGTCTCAAAGCATGTTTTCCCCATCTTTTTAAGAACGCTTGTGGAAGTTCTACCTTCCTTTGGTTTAAGCGGCATCGCAGCTCAAGTATAGGCTCTCGTTCGAAGCCTTGCAAACTATTACGTGAGATCTAAAGGGATCTGATCTGCTCAGAAGATCGAGTTTCTGGAACTCGGCAGGATAAGAAGGAGCAAGGTCATCTCGGAAGAGAAAACCGTGCGGCTGGGCTTCATGTACCTTCGATCACACCGCTGCACTGCGAGTAAGTCGCGGATTCTTAGGACCACCGTATCATGCGTGCGCAAATTCTTTGCAAGGTAAGCACCGCGGGACATCAATTTACATTGGCAGCCGCACAAATAGAGGGACACATTATCGGGACGGAATAAATGTACGCCTATGGGCAGGTTCACGGATCGCACGGCGCATCCCAAACTTTTGAACCATGGATAATGGATTCTTTGTTCGGGTGCCAAGCCACGCAGGTCCGCATGTGTGTGACACCATCAGCCGAATCGACAGATAACGTCAACCTACCTAAAGGAGAACAAAAACGACACAAGGACGTTGAATTGCAGTGTCGTAAAAGGAACAGAAACGAAGGGAGGGAGAGAAACACCAAGAAAATTAAAAATAGGGAAGTCAAAAGAAGAGCTTCCGGTTTTTATATACCCCAGCATTGCGGGTAAGGAAATAGGGAATTAAAATGGAGACGAAAAGAGGGATAGGGAGAGAGCTACATGGCAGGGTAACGATGACAGCAGGAACATGTGGTTGGTCACTGAAACTGATGTTCCTCAAACACAGCAAGCACGAAGTGCTTGCTGTGCTGATAAGCATGAGTGACGACACAGCAAGCACGAAGTGCTTGCTGTGTCATCAGTCATGCTCGCCTTCGCAAGTCCACGAAATCTCGTTAGACAAAAATTTTCTACTAGAGTCCGGTTGGCTTAGTGCATGTTGTAAGTAAATGACCAGACGGGGTATACACATATAGGGCGAGCGTGCAGCAGGGGATAGATAGTTTCTCCAGGCGAACATCTGAATAACAAATGAAATGTTATCCGTATACGGTCGACTTCTTATCTGTGACATAACAAAGCAACCAATTAAGGCTGTTTTAAAAATGACTACCACGTTTTAAAACCAGCCATACCAGGAAAAAGAAAGAAGGGGGGGGGGGGGGGGGGTGTTGCGGAGAGTCATGTCCGCTTTGTCGATACGTTGGCTTAATAATAAGGCTTACCTTGTTTGCTCACAGATGAAGCCAATCTATTATAGCGGTGCATGGTCCCGAGCGCTGAAGGCGATTGCACGAAACTGCTATAACTGGTGTAGGAGCTTCCACAATTTCGATTTCCCTTTACAGTGTCAAAACCGAATAAACGTTCGATGCTGAAAGCATGTTCGGCTGTATGTACTACAACCTATAGGCGTTTCAGAAGGTGTGCTAATTTACACCTGTCTACTTCACGCGCACGTATATACACTACACCCAGTTAAACGAATGAGAATGGTACGTGGATGTTTTGCGCAAGAAACGGGTCGCCAGCGCCCATCAGATGGCCGTGTACCTTCCGTACAAACTTGGCATTGACGGTGTGATCTTGTTCTTTGCGATTTTGCTTCGAGAAAATTCCCAGACCTTGAATGAGGGCTTATCTTTACGACGCGATGTCCTGGCACGATGGCGCGAGCTTTCCGAGTTCGATGCGCGAGCTGGGGCGCGCATTTGCGCGTCAACACCTTGGCCCCTTAGCGCTGCCAATAACATTGGAGGCGTGCGAAAACGGAAGTAAATCTCGCCATTTCAGAAGCCGACTTTTTTCTCTCTTTCTTTAAGCGCCTGCTTCTTTTTTTTTTTTCTTTTCACCTTTTCATTTATATATGGATGTCAATCACACGCACGTGCGTCGGCGTGCGTCTCGCACCGTTTTTCGAAGTGCAGTTCTCTTGCGAAGCTGTATATGGGGACATAAATTGTATTTCGCCATCCTGGTAACAGGTCCTATATATTTAGGAGAGAACGTTATATGAGTTCACAACGACTTCTTGTTGCTAAGTGCCGTCGAATCGATGGCGACCCTCTATGACGTCATTACTATGAGCGCTCTAGCCGGAATTTACATGTTTCTTTAAGCACAAGCTTAAAACACAAGTTCTTTAAGCTCATCTAAGCGGTTTCATGCAACTTTCAGGAAATAATCTGCCATTGTTTTATGTATGATAGATAGATAGATAGATAGATAGATAGATAGATAGATAGATAGATAGATAGATAGATAGATAGATAGATAGATAGATAGATAGATAGATAGATACGGTTACCGCTCAAGTTCGCCAAGAACAGGTGGGTGGAATTGTGGTCGAAAAATTCAAAATATACTGGCCATACATGATGCATGCTGTGTAAAGATAGTGTACACGTAAACAAAAAGAAACTGATAGATTAAAAGCTGCATATAAAAGACGACAACGACCTCGGCAATTTATGGTTCGTGTGTGTCGAACGTGTTTGAAACGGGAGGAGGCAGGTACGTTAACTGCAACAGGCGCACAAATGTGACACCAGAAATCCACAGGCTCTCGATGTGGTGCTATATACCGTCGTGTATTGTGGCATATATATCGAATAGTGCACCATCTGTCAATAGAGGTGACATGCCATAGCAGAGAGATCCACGCCAACCCTATAAGATTTAAATAAAGCTGTACATAGCACGCTCTTAGGTGCCGCGAATATCAGCGACCGAGGTTGTCAGAGCGTGCGATGTGGCTGCCACCAACTTGTTAGACAAGCGATACCGAACAGGAGCAGAGCAACGAGGCATCGTCGTGTGGAACGTTTGTTAGCGCTTACAGCACAGAAGAAAGGCTAGACTGGTGGCAGGTGCAAAGACATATAAATTTGCGAAACAAGTATTATCGATGCTCAATACAGTGTTGATGCTTACCCAGCAGAACACAACTTTCAGTGGTAGAAACAACCAGCCGTGGTAACTTCGAGGGTAGCACGCTGGCTTGCCATCGATGTAGGGGATCGAATCCCGGCCACGACGGCCGCATTTCGGTAAAGGGGCTAAATAGACTATCAGGTGTTCAAAATTACTCCAAAGACCTCCACCTATACGGTGCGCGCATCATGGTCGTATCGTAGTTTTGGCACCTAAAACCTCATCAGTCAGTATTACCAGTGATAGAAATAACGACAGCTAGTAGCTTAGCGGCCAATGTGCTGCTCTGCTAACCATATAGAGGACGCGGGTTCAATTTGCGGCCGCTTTTGATGATTTCCGGAGTTTAACGTCCCAAAACCACGATCTGATTATGAGAGACGTCGTGGCGGAGGACTCCGGAAATTTCGACCACCTGGGGTTCTTTAACGTGCACTGACATCGCACAGCACGCGGGCCTCAACATTTCGCCTCCATTGAAATGCAGCCGCCGCGGCCGGGATTCCATCCCGCGACCTCCGCATCAGCACCCAAGTGCCATAGCCCCTGGACCACCGTGGCGGGACAATCTGCGCCCGCAGCGGTGGCATTATGACAGAGGCGAAGTGCACGAACCACCGCGTACTTAGATTTAGGTGAAAGTGAAAGGTAAACAACCCCAAACGGTTCAAATTAATACCCCGCCCCCCCCCCCTCGTCACCTTACTATATCTTGGCTCATTGCCTGCCATATCGTGGCTTTGGCACATAACAACGCATAGTTTGACTGACAACACCGGTTGACCAGCATATACAAAGAGGCACGGCTACAATCTCGACAGGGCATGGAACGTTACGCTGTAACCTTTCCAAAGCGAGTGTCCTTTCGATGGCTGTCGTTGTGGCCTTTGTCAATCAACCTTGAGCTGTGCCGGCCGTCGAAGCAGAAAAGCACACGCAACAAGTGCTAGTTATAAGCGAGCCTACGAAACGAACGACACGTTAATTAACACCCGAGGCTTGTCGCCCCTAACCTAGCAAGTCACCTCGACTGTTTCTCTTTTCTCTTCTTGCTCGAAGACAATGGAATGCGCTCGCCTCCAGGAGCGTGGCATGCAAAACGATCCCGAAACGGCGTTCAACGCCCTAATTAGAGCAACTCGAGCCGGACAGCTGTGCGGTCGTGTATACGCGCAATTAACGGGATCCCACCCTGCGCATAACGGGCTGACGTGCCCGAAGGCTTTGCTCCGGGGTGCCACAGGACCAGTGGACACCGTCCACCGATCAAGCAGTCTTTTTTTGCTTGCTCTCTCTTCTCCTCCGTATCTAGTTTCGGCCTCGCAGAAGGTAGGCAGTCAGAAAACGGAGCAAGAAGCTATAGTCTGTTTCAGAAGTTCCGTGCAGCGCTGTGGAAGTTACAGGCCTCTTCTGCCAATGAAGAGGGCGAACACATGTTGGACGTGTCCTTCCGCGGCTTGTCATCTGCCAATGGCGGGCGCTGCAGTGGCATCTGCTGCCTTGGAAGGAGGAAGATGAAGAGGGGTGCACGTGTCCGAAAAATGACATTTCGTCTCCTTCGGAAGAATTATGCGCTCGATGGCCTCGTAGCCTTAGCTCTGCTGCATGGAACTAGACAAACAGACTATAGAGCATGTTGACCGGCGCGCCTTGAAGTGTGCACCGCAGTGCCTGCGAATGCCCACGCACCTCTACGGTAGCCGGCGGCCACGCCTAAGCTAATACCCCCACGGTGCACACATGGCCTTAAACCGTAGCAGCGGGCCTATGCCAGGTGGTATGTGTTTGTGTGTGTCTTACGTGTGAGCGAGCGTGTGTCAGTGTGAGGCCGCCGAGCAGTGGTTCCAGGACGGGTATAATTAGCGATTGCTCGGGGTGGTCGTTTTCACCTTGTACCGTTGTACGCGTAGCCGACGCGACTATACAGCGAGAGTACGGCACGCCGTGTACGAAATTTCCTCGATGCATTCCGTAGCTGCGTACGGTGTCCGCAACGGCAAAGATCGATCGCGTCGTGTTACACCAGCTGAGTGGGGTACTTAGCACACATTCCTTTAGCTTTTGCCTCCGTTCTTCTGTTATAGCCTTTTTTTGTACTTTAGGTCACACCCGATTTGTCGCTTAAAGCTGACGCCGAGGGGGGTTGTCGTCGTAACTGCCTAAATTATGAAAGAAGTTATCATTACGAAGCTACCCGGCCACGACAACTGCATTTCGATGGAGGCGAAATGTTGGACGCCCGTGTGCTGTGCGATGTCAGTGCACGTTAAAGAATTCCAGGTGGTCGAAATTTCCGAAGACCTCCACTACGGCGTCTCGCAATCATAGCTGGTTTTGGGACGTAAAACCCCACAAATCAATAACCAATTACGAAGTTACGCGAGCAAGGAAACGCTGGTAAAATGTGCGGAGAGACGCATCTCGGACCGCCATGTCCGCATCGAATCTGAGGCATTCCCTATATCCCAAGACTCTCAACCAAATGGGCCACTATGACATATTTTTAAGCACGATTAACGTTTGCTTAGCTAGCTTGACCGATCTCAGGTGAGCGTTTTACCTAACCACTGCAGTGACGCCAACCCTGATGCATTAAAGTCATCGTAACTCATTCTTAAGTGACAGAGAATAAGTTCTTTTCGAACATTTATGGAAAGGAAACATAGTGTTACGAATGACATAGACGGCGCATACGTCCTGGTGTTGCGGCATTGCTTCGCGGTGAAGTTGTGGCACTGTGCTGTATGGTGAACAAAGCCGCAGATTTAAAGAAGCTCACTCGTATACACGCTTTATTTGAGTCCCTGTAATGCAACTTCATTACGAAAACCTATCACGCTTATTTATTGATATTCGCGTAACTACCATGATTTTTTGTCAGGCTGCATGAGACTGCAATTGCTTCAGCCTGTCTGCAGCTGTCCGCTGTCTACAACGTCACTTCTTGTCCACCGAAATGCAACGGTACAACCCGCACCCTTTGTTCGTTACGCTGAGCGTAATAACATGTGCATAGGGGCCGGCCCACACCTACAAACTAGTGACACCCAAGCATGGCCCGCCCAGGCTTTTTTACCCATTCTCCGAGGTCGCTTAACGCTGACAAGCCTGGTACAATGATGACGGTAAATGCTGCCACCGATATGTCGCTATCACCATTACAGTAAGGCGAAGCCAGTGGCAAAAAGAGATAAAAGAGGGGACGCCATGACTAGGCTATGTATACGACAAATGTGCGCCAAGCAATTTAATTTATGTGGTACTGAGCAAGGCTATGGTCAAACAGAAAGTGTGCGATTATTAAAGTGTCCATCGCTGCCAGCTTCTGTTCAGCGCCTTGGAATTAGCTAGGCTCAGCGCGGCAGTCTCGGCAGGAGATGTACCCCGTCTTAAGCAAAATCCTCACCCCACTTTTGCATACGCGGCCGCGCCCAACCAATGAGCAGAGGGCTCCAATTAACAAAGCTGCGTTTTCTATCATCGTTCCGAAAGAGAAACTGCTTGGCTGGCGCCCCGAAATTTGAAGACGCGCAGCCGGCTTGTCTACAAATTGCCTGTGCTCCTTTTTTCTCTTTTGTGCTTCTGTGAACAATTACCAGTGATGACCAACTGCTGTGGAACCCCCTTTTAGGAATGGCGGTCGCAAAGCGCACTAAGAAGCGTAAAACCAGTCCTCACAAGCCAAGCGATATTCTTTAACATAGAGGCAGGACGAGCAGTGCACGAGGGCTGTCACAATGTAGGACGATGTTTACGGTTCGCTGCTCGCAGCAATGGTGGCGGGCGTTAATGGGATGGGTGATCAACGACTAAAGGATCGGTAATGTGTAGCCACTTAACGTGTGTACACAGTTCACGTTCTCGAGATAGGGAGCAGCACACAATCCGGTTGCCGCATTTATCTTCGCCCAAGCTGAACAGGCTGCATACATGCCCTTGGCGCATGAAACGGTGTGCATAGAGAAATGGGTCTGTAAGTGCGTGTGCTCGAAAAAAAAATAATAAAGAAAGGCAGGTACATACTCCCTACACGCTTCATTCGGAATGGAAAATTGGCATTCACCCGTTCACAGCACAGATCTGCTACGAAATCCACACGTATTTCTCAGAAATGGAAACCTAAAGATTCACAGAAAATTCGTCATGCTCCGGGGATCGTTCCTGGGACCAACACCTGTCCTGGGAGGTCACTGTACTAGTTGAGCTTACCAGAATCTAGCTAGGATCCCCAGGCCGAGGCAAATTTTTCGTCAACTTTGAGGTTTTCATTTCTGAGAAACCCGCATGAATTTCCTTGTAAATCTGCGTTCTACAAGCAGGTGGATTCCAGTTTTCCCTCTCATAAATCGTTACCGTACGTTGCGGAATGCTCCAGAACTGAAATCCCGCGCTGCGAGTGGAATCGAAAGCCATTAGTTTCCGCGCAGATCCCGAAGAGCACAGCGCTTGTGTTGGTCATTGTATCTGTTTGTTGTGTAAGCAAGTTCGCCCTGTTATCATCAAAAAATGGAATACCAACTGGCTCGTAAACCCAGACCTTGCTCCCGAGGAAAAGCCTTTTAAAGCTGTGCAGGTTCGCGCCGCGGAATTGCTGCGCGAGTGTCATTGCTGTGATCACGTGAGCGCTAGGCTGCCTGTCACTTTCTTTTTTCTTCGTCATAAGTTCCATTTGCGCAGTATTGATAATGCCATATAGAGCATAAGGTAAAGTCCGAGGATGGAAATTGGATGCTAATTTGTTTGTGAAAATACTTTCTTCCAGCGTAATAAATTTTTATCAGTGCATTTGTAACCGAATTTTAAACATAGCGGGAAACTGGTAAGATCTCTCGGTGGCACGGTGCGCAGAACGCCTGCGACGTAAGCGGTGAGAAGGTAAGAAAAGAACATTTTTTTCAAATTTAAAGCAATAAAGACATGCCTCGAAAGACGACACGACCAAGAGTTCTTTTTTTTTTTTTTTTTTAACGGGCGGCTGCTAAAATTGTCGCTACTCGGTACAGCATGAGCGAAGCTCTACAAACGTCGGACGTTAGCGCAACGATGTCTTCGATGTATAGTATTTGAGAAGCAAGGACGCGAGGTTGCGGACGTTGTGTCGCTGGAACTATATATTAGCACGGAGAGCTCGAACAGACGAAAGATAAACACCGCATACCCTCGGTGGCCAATAGATAGTCCGCACCGACAAGGAGCTCGACTTCGTCTTAAAAATACGAGCATATTGAAGCCCTCATTCATGTGCATTTTGGCATTTTTATACAATCTTCGACTGTAGGTTGGCTGATTCGATAATGATGTTCCGTGTATATGTACGTGTCTTTCCGCAGTTACAATACTGAGACCCAGAGCAGCACTGAGCCCCGCCACATTGGTCTAGCGGCTATGGCACACGGCTGCTGATCCGAAGCTTGCGGGATCGAATCCCGGCCGACGGCGGCTGCATTTCGATGGAAGCGAAATGTTGAGGCCCATGTGCTGTGCGATGTCAGGGCACGTTATAAAGAACCTCAAGTGGGTCGAAATTTCCGGAGCCCTCCACTACGGCGTCGATCATAATCATATCGTGGTTTTGCGACGTAACCCGAGAAATCAATCAGTCATCAGAACAGCATTGAGTTCAACCTCGTTAGCTTATTATCGCGTCCTTAATACCAGTATTGCGACAGACAGCACGCCGAAATATGCGCGCCACTTGCAGCCACGCGCACGGCCGATAAGGGTCAGCCACAATTTTCGAAACAACCCTGCACAAAAAAAGAAATAAAAGAGAAGCCCTGGATTGAGGAAATGGATGGACGAGAGACGGCCGGTAGCGCGGAACGCAAGCTCTGTCGTCAGATGGCCCGCTGCGGCAATGTCACGCTTTCGACCTTCGAATGTTGTCGCAGTTGCGACCGATTATAATGATTAATAACTCTGCGTAGCGGATGCGGGTGTCCAGTGCTAACGGGATGCGAATCTCCCGTAAGGCTTTTATGGAATTTCATGTCCTCGCTGATTTGAGGAAAAGAAAAAAAGAGAAAAAAATTTCTGCCCCCCGTTTTTCGGAGCAAGCTATAGGACTACCGAACTCGTATTTCCTCGTCGTGACCAGAAGCCCGAACCCGCATTCTCTCTCTCGTCTTCTTTATAGGATGCTAAGGAAGAAAAATGAAGAGCGTAAGCGGCCCAGAACGCTCGTTTAACCCTGCAAAGGAAAAAAAAAGAAAGAAAAGAAACAAGGACGAGCGAGAAAGAGAGAAAGGAGTAGACAGGTTGTCCTAACGCATTCAGCAAAGTTGTTGCATTTTGTCATATATATGCCAAGTTTTCGCGCGCTTCTGACGAGTGACCGCCGGTGAACAGCTTAGCGCTATAATTCACCCGGAAATGCAAAGTAGCGTCCCACTGCAAAGCTAGCGTAGGCTCCTTTTTCTCGTTTTCGCATTTTTCTTTTTTTGTGTGTGTGTGTGTGTGTGTGTGTGACCAAACGAGAGTGAAAACGTAGGCATCCCGTTTCGAATGCATGTAGCTACATTCTTTTTTCTTTCTTTTGGATATATTGCGCAGAACCGCGTTCTACTCCAGCAGTTCAGTGCAGTATGACGGCGGATGCTTTATCGTCGCCCCTCTGTATTTGTTAAGAAAGAGGGCACGCACACACACACGTAAGGTTCACAAGAACACTGAAACTTCCAGGGATCAACGGCGATAGAACATCCACAGCTTCCTATGTCCGCGTACAGCAGGACGAAGGCCTTTCCCACTGCTGTCTAATTACCCCTGTTCTGTGTCAGGTGACCCCGTATCTAATGTATCTAATGTCTTTTAACTCAACTGCGCAATGTAGCTCCTTGCAGTCTTCGATTGCGCTTATGCATTCGCCATGCACCAACTCTGCAACCCCTGCAGGCAGCTAGTTATACCTTCGGTATATTACGCCTCCTAAAACACGCAGCTTCTTCAATAATGGAGCCCCGCCACGGTGTCTAGTGCTTATGGCACTCGGCTGCTGATCCGAAGGTCGCGGGATCGAATCCCGGCCGCGGAGGCTGCATTTCTATGCAGGAGAAATGTTGAGGCCCTTGTGCTGTGCGATGTCAGTGCACGTTAAAGAACCCCAGGTGGTCGAAATTTCCGGAGACCTCCACTACGGCGTCTCTCATAATCAGAGCTGGTTTTGGGACGTTAAACCCCACAAATAAATCAATCAATCTTCGATAACGGAAGCCTAAGGACAGACGCGACGTCATTATCTAGGCGCCATACGCACTAAATAATCTCGCCTTTTTGAGAACAATTGGTAAAGATCAGCCTTTCCTGTTGCTTCTCTCTCGCATCCCTAAGGAAGCTGCGCGGCATCGTGGCTAAACAAAGCCAAGAATAAAGTACAGGCACTCCGGACACGCAACTAAGCAATTACACGGCACAGATCGTCGTCCCAACAAGGGCTTCTACGAAGGAAATTTCACACATAACCAGTATTATCGAATAACGTTTCTAGGCTCCTCTAATTTGCCCTAGCGAAAGCGCATGCGAGAGTTCATTCTCGTTCCCTGCGTGTTGTACAAATATCGATGTGCTTCATGTAAGTGAAACGTTAGCCGCGGTTTCTTCGCCTCCCTTGTTCGCTCATACAACGCTGAGATGGTGGTCAATACTATAGATTTCGGCCAGCCTCTCCATGCTTCCGTCATAACACTAACGCTTTATTTAATAATGAGTACCCTGCTTGTCCTGTTAGTCCCGCCTCTGTCCGTCGTTCAGCGTGTACGTTTACCTCAACGCTGCGTTCTTAATTCCTCGACGACGCAAGTGAATCAACTTTCGCCCCTTGTAAATCCTTGCGGAAAACTTTCTCTACTTCTCAGACTTCCTCTCACTATACGTACAGACAAGCGCTGCACGCAACTGTCGTCGCAAGAGCAGGTTCGCTCGCTTGCACAGTGGCGCCCTCTCCCGCCTGCTAGCTATACTCTGTCTCACCAGTTCCGTGCAGCAGAGCCAAGGCTGCGAAGCCATCGAGCGCCGAATCCTTCCGAAGCGAGACGAAATGCCATTGTTCGGGCACGCACACCCTGCTTCTTCCTCCCTCCAGGGCTGTAGCTGCCACTGCAAAGCGCGGCACTGGCAGACGCCATAGCGCGGAAGGACGTCACGTTTAAAGGGCAGCTCGGGCGATTTTTCATGGTCCACTGATATCAATCAAAATTTCAGTATATGTTCTCCTCGGTACTACAATAATTTACGCCAAGCCAGACGTTGCAAGTCATTTAGTTTTCGTGAAAATGAATTTTAAGAATTCTTAGCGGATTCCCACCCGAGCCACCCTGCGTTTTTGACGTCATTACCTGCAACGCTGCCTACGCGAGCAGGCGGGCCGTCTAAAGCAAAACGGCGATACTTCAGCGCTCAAATCATCGCTGTCAAGTTCAGAAGAGCTCAGTACCTCATTGGATGACATCGCCACTTTTATTTTTCTGGCACCCGCTCCATATTTCTGATGTGGGGAAGGTTGTGACATCATCGCATCTGCTGCGCGAAGCGTCTACCCGTTTCGGTTTCGGTTTGAACACAACGTTCATACGGTTATTTGAAATTATTGGTGCGTGTCTGAGCAAGCTGAATGACCCTGGCTGCTTCAGAGCTATCAATACTATTGGAAAAAAGCGATATCAGAATATGGTGAAAAAAACCGCCGGAGTTGCCCTTTTAAAACGTGTTCACCCTCCGGATTGGCCGAAGAGGCCTGTAGATTCCACAGTGCTGCACGGAACTTCTGAAATACACTATAGGCGCCCTCTCGCAACTGCCGGTGTCGTCCTCCTGGAGGAGAGAGCGCCAAACAGGTTCCGGCCTGGCGACGCTAAGCGGATGCGGCTGACATTTCACCTTCTTTCGCGGGTCACTGGCGCGCATGGCCCGCAGAGCGTGAAGTTTCTCGAAACACGGCGTAAAAGGCTTGTCCCCGCGGGGTTCTCTCGCTATAAGCCTTTCCCCTTCGTCTCCTTTGTCTCATTTCCCTCTCCCTCGAAATTGCGTTACTCGTTTGTTGTCTAGTTTTTTTAAGAACTCTCGGTCATTTGCCCCCCGTGCAGTTAGTTCTGCTTCTGGCCTCTCCGTGATTGCGAGTTTCTTCACGTGCCTCCCTGCATTGCGTCGTCAGCTGGGTATACTTTTGCCAAGGCCTAACGCCACGATGAGTTCACGTGGCTGCGATAAACGACCTCAGTGTGAAGCTCGAATGAAAGTACATTTACCTTATTGTTATATTTCAGATATTGTCTTGCTGAGAATCTATCGCTCGCACTGTGCTGGCCTAAACAGGAGTGGGTAACCAGTTCTTCAATATGGAGTATAATTTAATTAGTTTAAAACATTTAAAAAGGACGCAGGCGCAGGCAACGCAGACTTCATTTCAGTAACGGGCTCCCTCGATAGCATGAATGCGGCGTCACGTGTAGCGGCTCAGGTACAGCTTTATAAACCTCTACCACAGTAGAAAACCAAGTACTCTGAATCATGTAACTTTTGCTATAAACAGGAAACATACGACAACAGCACGAATTTTTGTCGTTGTTATTGACTCAGAAAGGCTTAGTCCGGTCGTATATGTTTTTGTTCTTCAGTGAACGACGAAGACAGTGGCAAGAAACGGCGTATGTCTGCCTAAGAGAACGCTGTGCCTCAGCCTCTCCAAGCGAGTGCTCATAAGGGATGTTAGGCGCTGTGGTTGGTTCACGAGCGTTATGGCAGACCAGGGCAGACTACGCAAGAGTGGAGCAGTCGGGACACAGCGCTGTGTATTTCACTCTCCTGTAGTTTGCGCTGTATTGCCGTAATGATATACATCTCGTCCTTGTGAGGTAACTACTAATGTTTGACACCATCGTCATGGTGTTGTTCCATACATCCCCTACCACGACCATCATCATAGTGAGCCAGTTACCAGTGAGGAACGCAAATTCGTCCGGGTTACACTCTTCCGCTGAGAGACGTGACCTTCTTATTGTACATTTTCTTCGTTTATTAGCGCTGTCATCGTTACGTATGTGTAAATATATGGGCGTTCCTGCCAAGGAAGCCCTTGGTCTTGCAGAAGGGCGCTGCGGTCGTCCAGACAGTGCAGGAGATTCACGGCGAGAATTGGTTCCACAGGCTACACATACAGTGGAGGATGCATGAGTGCTGTCTGGCGGCGGCTGCGGTAATAAATGGACGGGGAGCGATGACCGGACATCCGGCGTGCGCGTCCTTTTCTAGTCGATCCAGACGCCGCGTTTCCTGGACCCCGCCCCGTTTCCCATGACGCAGGGCGTCGAGCCGACTCGCACGCTGCGCGAACAAAATTGTTGCGGATGATGCGGCTACTGGCCTTTCCTGAACTGGCCGGCATTACGTGGCTGATACTTTGTTTGCTTCTGTCAACCGTGTTTTAGTTGGCCCCGGGATGTTGACCGAGTAACGTCATAGCAGCATATTTACCGTTGCGGTTAAGCTGCTTCGATGTGATAAAAGACAAAGCCGGAACGTTTTTGGCCTCTGCGCCAATAAAACAACATAGGCCTATTCCATGGAATGGTATATATAGAATACTGTTTTCGTGCTGGCCCTTCCCCATTGTTCAGTTCTGCTATGAGAGGCAGAAGTGACCAATCTCTGAGCAATCTCGAATCCATGATCGGTCTGTCCTCCCTTGACAGACATAACTTACAACGATCAGCGTGGACCAACACGTAAAATACTATTCCGCATTCCGTGGTACGGTGTAGGCCCCCATAACCCGGGTGCCACGTATTCGTGACGTCACAAGAATGATGATGTTCACGTAACGTCAAAATTAAGTCCAGCTTCCCGCCGTGCTGCTACTACAACATGACGGATTCAGTGACGTCAGGGAAGAGCGCCTATGGGTTGCATACAAGCGCATTCAGTGGTCACACGGCGCAAGCAGCATGCGCGTCCCCGACGCCGATGCATCGTGCCGTTCGACAACGCCCGCGGACACGGACGCGAGGAGACAGTCACGCGTTTCACCTCCGGTCCATTCAGGTGCACAGTGCAGTGCAAAGGGAGGGTCTGGGCATGGCGCCGCACAATGACGGCTGCGTGGTCCCGGCGATGACAAACGGGTCGTCTCCCGAGCGTACGTATATGGTGAGACCGGCCTTGCACGCTATACGGACAGACAGGGCGGCGCAGGTACATGCCATACCGTATCTTCGCGTGTGTTTCTCGTACCTGAATGAACTTTTTTTTTTTCTCCACTACAAGAGGCAGGCTAATCAGGGCGGTTCTTGTACGCTCGCGTAGATGTTCGCACTCGGTCTCCGAAGTCGTTCTGTTCTGCGAACGGCCCGCGACGATCAGGAAGACGTGGAGCTCAAACATTTCCGGTATCCTTGCTTTTTTTCCTTTCCTTTCATTCTTTCCTTCTTTTTTCTTTGTGACACAGAGAGCTCATCGAAGCCTGGTGGCACACTCTATAAGATCAACGTGTCAAATGCTCGGGGAGGTACTTTTTATGGACCCCCAGTACATGCTGGCCAACCAGAGAGTCTCCTCTGGTTGACATCCCTGTCCTTTATCTACCTTGTGCGCGCGCTCTCTCTCTCTGTCTGCACATTGACTAAACAACTGTCAAGTATCGACCGAGGTTCAATCAATCTATTCAATGTCCTTTTCCTTTCAAACGTCTCTCTATTTGGATGTCTGAACTAGCGGGTGTCCGCGCAACGTAGTGCAAAGACTAAGAAACGTACGAATGTTCTATTCATGCAATGACTGGGCAGCTTACTTGAGCAACCTGCCGTTAACGACCAGAGTTCATCAGCCAATGTATGCCTCGTTCGCCTGCATGTATCTTGGAATCCTGAAGATTTTTCTCTTTATCTCCCGTTTTTCTCGCTATACAGTCGAGCCCGACTATATCGAACCCGTTTATATCAAATTATCCCGTATATCGAACAATTTCTAAACACGGTAAGTTTACATTGAGAACATATAGCAAAAGTTGCGGTTACATCGAACGAAAATAGCAACGACAACCGATATATCAAACTCCACATGCCTCAAAAGTGCCCGTGAGTTGGCTTTCCCTCGCGATGGCGGAGAAAAGTGCCGGTACCACCCTAAAAAAAGTGGTTCAGACAGAAGTAAGGCTGAAACAGAAGAACATCCAGGACTATTTCATGCGAAAATATGGCACGGAACTCAGCCATTATATTGTTACGGGGTTGATGATTAATAAAGCCCTTTTAGTAATATGGTGCCTTTACGTCAACAAATCCTATAGCGAGCCTATATCGAATTATGCCATATATCGAACTTATAAACGTTTTCTGGCGAGTTCGATATATCCCGGTTCGACTGTATAACGCTTGGATATTCAAGCAAGTAATACGCATGAAAATGCGGCATTCGTGCTCTTCTTGACTTGAGATGAAGCGGTAGTGCCTTCTCGCCACAGCGAGGTCGCCGCCGGGACAGTATACCGGCGACGCCTGAGGATGCTGCATCGCGGCGCGTCACACGCCTGTGTGCGATCACAAAAGGCGCGCCCGTCGGCAACGTCCGCCGTCGCTTTCTGTTCCTAAATGAAGCGACCGGAGAATACTTGGACGATAAGCTCATTCTACAAAGGTGGTATTGGAGGGTATACGGAAGGATCCACCGTCCGGTGTCACGGAAGTCTACGCCGTAACCGATATGCATTTGTTACTAAACAAAAGATGTTCGAGCTATGTGTTGTTCTTTTTCCTAAGGAAATTACGCAGTTTTCGGGACTAGAAAGAAAGCTCAGGGGAAGCTGGAGGCTCGAATCGATGAACAGATCGCTAAAAAACGACGGAGAACAGGAAATTAACGGGGGAGCCAATTAACAGAGCTGGAGCCAATTAACGTTTCGACAAGTGGACTTGTCTTCTTGACGAAGACGAGTCCACTTGTCGGAACGTTAGCACCAGAGGCATTCCCTGTTCTCGATTGTTTTTAGGGATCTGTCCAGCAGGTTTGGGGAGGCAGTCACACTATAGTTCACAATGGTGATCCCCACTGTGCATCTGCCGTCGGCTGCCCTTACGTCACACAATGCCGACAACTGTACGCGTACGATTTCTTTAGACAAAATAGCGCGGGCCGCAGGGCCCTGGGCTCAAGGCTTTGGCGCAACAATGCGTACCGCAACATGATATCAGCTTGAGTGCTGCGATGACCTCACGATTTAAACACTTCAAAATAGGTTTGGAAAGAACTTTAAAACACACGAACAAAATTTTGTTTACAGAAAACATATCGACAGGCCAAGTAACCGCACTTTGCACAATATGAACAACCCTAAACTTATATTACAGGAACGCCGGCTTCCGATGAATTCGCAGTTCCCTATTCCATATGAATAAACTCACTTCGCATATTCTGAGTACTTGTTAATGTATGTATAGCACAGCATGCATGCGTGGTGGTATTTTTCTGCGTGTGCGTGGCGTTAAAGGGAAGCTGCGAAAGGCTATAAATGCGCAGGCTTCCTATCGTCAAAACGAAATTTTCGAGGAAGAGCTATCGTTCTTCATATTAGTGGGCTGTGCGGCTTCGAAGTCGGAAGCTGCAGGCCCACAACCCGTCATCAACACAGACATACATCACCGCAAGATGGCGCCCAAGCATATACCAGCTATTATCAGTCTCAAATGCGCACGCTCAAAGCCACGTCGTCGAGTTGCCAAGTTATCCCCCCGAACGCGCATAAGAAAAGTCCCGCGCTGTAGTATACATCTCTGCGTATCTTGGCACCATACGCCACGCCCCTACGTTTCAAGAAATAGGTGGGACGGCCGATCACTCGCATCTGCTACCGCTTCCTAATCCACCGCGCGAGCTCGACAGCATCCTCAACCTCTTTTAGTACACTAAGGATCGTCTATAAAATGAGAAAATACCCAGTCTTATCCTTTCGTACGTGCGGGCCATTCCGCAAAGCAACCGCTCATATCGCCCTCTACAATCACCTTTCCACCATGGTTTCATTCCTTAATTGTTTTTACTCTAGCGGACACGCACAGTGGGACAGCTGGGAGGGAGTGCCAACTCCTCGTTTAGGCTGCAATTAAATGCGTTCGCGTACGTACAACGCGTCCGCGTGTATACGTTCTGGTCCTTGCCGCCGCCTCGCGATCAGACCTGCGCCTAGACGGCGCGAGGTGGGCCGCGCCTCAGTACGTGGCAGCATCGAGGAAAAGCGAGACTGCCAGTTCACGGTCGAACGTGTCCCGGTGATGCTCGGCGGGAACGGTGCCGCTTCTTGTACTACGCACGCACTGCCCGTCGTAGAAATGAGTAGCGGTGACGGGGAAGTGAGAAGCTTACACGTATATTTTTAACGGTGGCGCATTCTCGTGTGTCTGGCACCGGCAGTTAACGTTCAACCCTTTTATCCGAGTTCGTCGAGTAGGAAGCGAGAGAAACCGCGGCCACGCCTTTCGTTACCGAGGGGTTGTTTGCCTGTTTTTTTTTTTTTTTTTCATTCGTTTGTCAGGTTGTTTCTTCACCTGTTCCGACTTGCTAAAGAAGTACAGGCCACTTAATCTCCCCCGTACATCGCTAAATGTTTTCTTGTTTCCAAATGGCCGTGCATCATCTAGGTATAAGGCTAACTGGTCCAGATAGTCTGTGGTGCTCTTACCTTGCCCATGATGTGCTGTGTTGTGGTGTGCTTTGTTTTCTCTTTTTGCTTGTCTTTCTGCCTTTCTGTATTTCCGTGCCCTTCATCCTTATAAGTTATAACCTCTTTTCCTATATTTATATTTTCCTATCTCTCCTTTTCAAGAGGCCGGTAGCGGTGTCACTTTTGCTAGACATTTGCTCGCCCGCTTCTTGCTGGCACGCAGTCACACAAGCACACACACTCTATCGCTCTCTCCCTCTCTCATACGCACAATAACGCACAGTCACAAACACTCGTATGCACGCACAAACACTCTCACGCACACACACTCACGAATGCATGCACAGTCACATACATGCCCACACGCGCGCGTCACATGCGGACACTGATAAACGAACAAGTGACGTTGTTGTGGCCTCTGTAATTGGCACATACCCACGAAGGGGATTGGCTGTACTGCAGGTAATGATATATCTAACTGGAAAAATTAAAAGGCCAAAGCTAGATCTACATGAAAATGAAAAGGAAAGAAGGAGTTCTCATTCAAAAACCCATTCAACTGTACACTTCCTTTTCGCTTTCCGTTTCCGTTTTCCGTGATGATTATGAAATCCATCGTGCACTGCTAGACAGTCACACGTTATTCCATGCACGGCAGGCGCTCTCTACCGCACTGCCTACGGCCACAGAGGACATCTGACCTCTCGCTACATCCGGGTAGTTTCCTGTAGGGAAGCATTATTACTGGTAGAGAGATGATGTACACACGTACGCCTTTAGATACGCACAGCGCACACCTACCTAGTAACTCGAAATCCGCTAACGCCATCGAGACAGTGCGCTGTCGCTATTTCTGCGCGCGAGGACCACACCACAACACCACTTCCATCCGGGTTTCTTTTCTTCTGGCCCACGGTGTAGAGTCTGGCCTTACACCGCCTAAAGAGCGAAAGTCCATTGTGGGTGCGTCCTTTACAGGAAAGCGCGGCCGCGCTGACGCATTCATTTTCCTTTCATCGCACTTGTGCTCACGAACGTCGTTACAGCGCTGGCCAGTGCCAGAGTTTTGCAGAGTCTCTCCGCCGAGGCGCCGGACAGCTTTCGCGTGTTTGCACGACCCTCTCGCGTAATGCAATGAACGACAAGAAAGACGAGCGCGCTGTCTGGCTCTTTCGACAATGCGTCGTTAGCTCATCACTCGAGTAATAAGCGTTCACCTCGACCCCCTGAATGGCCTAATCTAACTCTCTCTCTCTCTAATCTAATCCTTTCTCTAGAAATCCTGGGTATACGCAGCGGCGGCGCATAATTTTTCACTCGCAGTACGCGAAGGAGCGGCAAGTACGTCATCTACAGCCACAGAGGTCCTTGCGCCTATGAAGGAACTGCCATAAGGTCAGCCCGGCGCCGTTTCGGAGAGGAAAGGAAGTCGGGGGAGGGTCACGTTACAATGCAGGGGTGCAGTTGCGCATGGATATCCACACGAAATGCGCGTAGCGCCGCCTCGTAACTCGCGGCACACGAACTACTGCTCAAAGCAGCTACGTCATCTCTTGATTGATTGATTTCTGGGGTGTTACGTACCGAAAGCACTATATGATCATGAGATACGCCGTAGTGGAGAGCTCCGGAAATTTCGACCACCTGGGGTTCTTTAACGTGCACTGACATCGCACAGCGCACGGGCCTCAACATTTCGCCTCCATCGAAATAGATTCGATCCCGCGACCTTCGGATCAGCAGCCGGTGGCATAACCACTAGACAGCCGTGGCAGTGCTTACGTCATCTCTTCATCCATGCTGTACTTTCATGCGCATGACTGGCATTTCTTTTGCGTGGTGGTTCCATCTGTCGACTATTGACTGTCGTAGAGGTAGAGAACCTATCCTGTACGCAACACTTCCAATTCATTCAATCAAAAAGTCACTCAATCCGTTATTACGTAAATGAATATGCCAATTCGAGTTAGCACGTGTGCAAACCAGGGATTCAGTTCGCGAGGCATATCACGAGTGTGGACACCATGGTTCGGTGCATCATGTCGTATCCACGACTCTGGCGTTGAAAGACGTCGTTACTGCAATCCACGCTAACGTCATGGTTGTGTATGACGCTATAGCACTCGCGAAAGCGTGCAGTGAATGAATCGTCAAGGATGGGACCTTCCTTTCCGAGTTCAAGCGCCTGCAACTGCTCGACCAACTAGGTAGAAGGATGGCACATCTTCATTTAGTCTTTCAATGCGGTTTTGGTGAATATACAGAGGTTGGACTACCCAGGTTGTAAGACAAAGGGATCGCAGGTATACACAGACATCAAGCGATCTAAAGTAGACGAACAAGAAAGCCTCAACATGAAGCCATCATTCGGACTGAAGGGCCTCCATTGATCAGGATGTTAACACGTTGAAACATGTTGAAGAATCGATAGGGCACATTTTGTGTAACTGCTCGCAGCACTGTGCAGAGAGGCAATCCCTTCGCTACGCACTTAACCAGCTGTATGACCGACCACGGTCGGAAGAAGGAATTCTACGACATCGTCTAGACCTCACGTCGCGGAAGAAGGCCACGCAAGCACTTCTTGAGATCTACCGGCCTTCGTGAACGCCTCTAACTGGGACGTCCTTTGTGGGCGTGTCCGTATTTTAGTTTCTGTGCGTGTCTGGAACTTTGTACCCTCTCTCTCTGTCATCTTTCTAACCCTATCTTCTTCTCCCCAGTGTTGGGTAGCAAACCGGAGACTAATATCTGGTTAACTTCCCTACCTTTCCTCTTCATTTCTCTCTTGAAGAGAAAAATAAGTCTTCCGTTACGAAAATTAATCTTCATGGTAACTTCTACAATCCCACTTACCGAAGACCTTAGAAGCACGCGAAATCTATGGTTACTCTCCGTCCTTTCTCTCTCTCCTCGTTTCCTTTTTGACGCAACATCGTCTACGTCACGGCTCGCGAGCGCACACTCCTTCACGCCAACGCAAGCGATGCGCGTACTATATGCTTCACGGCTGCGGCAGTAAAGGGCGGTGGATTCAAGGTGTGCGGGATGCTGGTGGCGACGATCGCATCCGCCTGCATGCCGGGACTCATCTATCGCCATAAGAAGAAGTGCGAAAGATGAACGACAGAGAGAAGGGAGGGAGAGGGTATAATGATGTACTACTAGCGACGAGAAAGCGGAGGCACGCGGCCGAGCGGTCAGCAGCCGTCACGCCCCACTTGCGAGCTGGGTTGTTGCTGCCGGCGGCCGATGCGCTGGCGCTCATATTACGAGAAGACAACGAGCGAAATGCGCCAGTTTTCTGGCAGTAGTAGACGGTGGACGAGGAGGACCGGCAAGGCGCCTACAGCCCGGACGGCTGGTGCGAACCGCGCCCATGTAGAGGACATCACATTGATAGCGGACGTCTGTGGTATACGTCCTTTATATGGTATACGTGATCCAATATGGTGTACTGCTGCAGCTCGGAAGCTTGTATAGTTGCCGGCGTGAACATTTCTGACTGGTTGTTACCGACAAAGCTTGGTTTTTCAGTAACGCAGATGTGTACGTTTGAGTCGACGTGGAATACACCTTTCATTTTTCACAAACTCATGTAAACCTGCAATTTTTATGTGTGTTCCTTTTTATGTCTGTTCGTCGTTGTTGCATTCACGACGACCACTAGCACTACCACCTTCATAATCATCATCTATACGCCCTCTGCATGGTAAAGGCATCTTCCATATTTACCCGTTAAACGATGTGTAAAAATATTCGCACATAAGTAACGTGTCTCCACAGCCACTATACGTAGTACTCCGTGATGAAGGCAATAAAATCCCGAAAATAAAAGGTTTAGGACATGGAGACACGATATCTCCGACACAACACAACACGTATTAAAGCGATAGTGAGTAGCCACGAGGATGGTATCAAGCACAGGTTACAACGGGCGTGAACAGAGCCGACACTCAGAGGCAATCCGAGAACCAGATACCAGCGCATGAATGTGAGGCGGGAATTGAAGTAAAATAATAAAAGAAAACTAGACAAAGTCGAGCGGGCCACGTTCCTCAACACGACTGATAATTTGAGCTCGCCATCTCGGCGCTACCGCACGAAAGCTGGTCGAGCCTACTAGGCCTACTATATGGCCACTAATCTCTGGAAGATGCCGAGCCTCAGTCATCGAGCCACTGCAAAGTGCAGTGCAGGGCGTGAAACGAAGGAAATGTGCTCTCATTTTGTCCGGATAGCTCTCGTGCGTCTCAGTTTGTTCGGATAACGCGTCGCTTACGTAAGACCAGGGAAGCTTTTAAGACTTCCTTGCACCATACTTTTTTTTTCTTTTTTTTTCAAGGATCAGTTGAGTTCTAAGTGTCCAGTGCGGCCCAATGTTTTCTGGAAGTGCGATAGGGCAATGGCTACGCAAAGAGAGCAGTGATTACCAAGTGCGCGCAACAAGTACGTGTACATACGGGTAACGGCTGCGTTATTTGCCCTAGTGCTTCCATCTGGCACACACGCACACACACACACACACACACACACACACACACACACACACACACACACACACACACACACACACACACACACACACACACACACACACACACACACACACACACACACACACACACACACACACACACACACACACACACACACACACACAAAGAGAGAGAGAGAGAGGGAGATAGAAAAAGAAAGGCTGATGGAATTTTTTGCGCCTAAACTACGCTATTGATCTCAACTTCGTCTTCTCAGGCTCAGGAACTTGGCCAGCTCTACTCTGGAGAGACAGGCGCACGGAAGGAGGTTGTCGTGCCGAGATGTGTATTCGTTGAAGTCAATAATCATTCGGCATCTGGCGTCTCTCTTTCGTTTTTTTTTAACGTGTACACTTATAAGTGATAACGCCGAATATTACAATGTAGGACAGCACCTTGTGAAACGCCCGCATTGCTAATCTTTACGCAACAGGCGGTACATGTCCACGAACGACGGAGAGGCGGGATTCCCACCAAGTTTGTCGGTGTGACCTAATGGGTTGAGATAAATATATCTGACGCCCGAGGCCTGTCGAACTGCGTACTTGCACTGCCTCAGGCGTTGAGGTTCGTATAACCTCGACGGGAGTGCCCATTCCTACGGGACGCTTAATTGTCCCGAGGTGTGGAAAAACCGGCGGGAACGCGTACCGCGAGACGAATTTGCATATATGACATGAAACTTACAGATAACAGTTTGAGGATTGCGAGAGGCAGGACTGGATTTCTAGCCAGCTCGAGGAAATCCGAGCAGTGTTAAGCGAAGGTTCTCTTTATTTATTTATTTTCCTACGTAGCAGTCAGGAGGCGAAGCTGTCGTGCTATTTTACACGGTTAAAAACGAGGGCTCGCCAAGAAGGTCGACGTCCGCAGCTACACCTGACCATGAGTGATTCTGTAATAGCCCAGTGGTTGACAGTCTGGAGAGAACGACCACGCTGTGGTCTCGCTCTCCATATAGTTGCTGCTTTAACTTGCTTATTACACGTGCCTGTCAGATTCAGGGGAGAAACGTGTTCGGCTGTTAACGCGAAGGGCGCGGGTTCAATACCGGAAGTGGCGGCCGCATTTCGATGGAGGCGAAATGCTAAAGGCCCGTGTCACGTCTTGACGAACCCCAAGTGGTAGGAAATTTCCTTATCCTTAGTGTGGCGTACCTCATAATCATATACCGTGGTACTGGAGCGGAAAACCTCAGCAATTTATATTCAGGAGAGGCGCAGTTGTTTTGATCGATTGCACTTAAAAGGATAGTAAGGTGAAAAACGATTTCACTTTTACTAGTAAGTCACCTTTTCACACTACCAAAGGCACTACTCTCGCGCGTAGAGGACGCTCGGTAAGCTGGAAAATGCACATAAGGAAAATACGCGTTGCGACCCCGGCTCTGAGGTTCTCGTACTAACAGAATTGATGTCATAAGCTTTGACGGCGTCTAGAAAGGTCTATACATAATTAACTATAGGTAAAACAGATATACGTTGCGTTCGAAGGAACCTACAGAGACATGTCGCCTTTTAAACAATTTGAGTGGGCCAATCTGGCGAGAACACGAGAAAAATGAATGGGGTTCGTGACGTCATCTCCTCAATGTTTTGCACGGAATTCAAAGGGGAAACTTTGACCTCTATTTTCTGTTCTGATAATGAATATAACATGACGAAACTTGCGCCAATAGAGTTCCCGAACAATAATTTATGTTTAAACTACGCTGATCTTTCACTATAGGGTCCGTTTAAATACCGGCACTTCCCTTGGCGCAAATATTTGCTTACGAACAGAAAAATTGAACCCGTCGTTGAAGGAAAAGCAAATTCGTCAGGAAGAGGAACGTACATGTACGTACCGCGTTGCACCGGTGACCTATACGCTTCGCTGAGACAACCGAAGCTCTCAGCGTTAGCGCTGTTTAGTCTGCAGTACTTCGTTTCACGGCTCCTATACGGCAATACTACCCTTCCTATGAGCGTACACTCTGAGAAAGGAGCATTCCAGGTAGTGCCGTATAAAGCGCGTTTGTGCTGCTGCAAGTACTTTGCTTGGTTGTTTAGTGCGTGGAAAATCTCGGTACCTACTGTCGCGGACGCAGAAGTTGCGAGTTCAAATTCGCTTCTAGGTGGTACTTTTAATATACGGTTATTCTTTGCCGGATGTGCGCAGGCGTCGTTTCCGTGACGGAATTGTTACGTCAGTGAACTCTTGGTGGATCCCGTGATAAAACACTTTCGTGTGTAAACGGAAACCTTCACCCGGTGTTGTCCGTTAAACAGGTTGTGGCGTTTTACGCGAGCTGTCGATTACCGACAGAAGCAGAATCGCGGATGAATGCCACAGACAAGATTTTTAAAAGAGAGCTGATCGCTACAGCATACTTTATAGAGATGGCTATGCGCGAACGTGCACTTGGACGTTAATTAGTTTGTTTACGCAAAGCAAGGCTTCGTGTGCCTGCCCGACAGCTTGCCGATTTCACAATATCCGATGGCCAAATTGACTTCAGGATGAGATGGGCGGTATGCGCACGGCAGGACGATCAAGTCTTCGTTGTAAGACGGAACACCTGTCTCACTTCGCCATGAAAGATATCGATATAAGCGTTGGCGATGTGAGTACTTGTCTTTGTCGTTCTTACGGAATGCTATAGGCATTTAAAGAACCTCTAACCCTGGGCTCACGGTTAGAGGGTCATGCCAAGAACTCTGCCATGCCAAGAACGCCTGTGAAACGCTGACCTACAGTTTATGATAATCATTCTTACACTGATCGGATACTTAATCAATTCACGCGATAGCTGCATTCGGAATTATCCATCTTTGATTAAGAACGTGCGGAAATGAAGAAAGAGAAATATTGCTGACGCGCCATCGATAGCAATGGCTGAAAGCAACAGTGACGGAGTGGGTCATTTCATCCTGTCTATCCGTCCGTATTAAAAGGGTCAGACAAGGGTGCGATGAACAGTTCGTGCGTACTTCATTAAACCAAATAGCCGACAAAATCACGAGTGCCCCGAACTCGCTGCCCAAAACCCGTTCTCTTACCCGCGGCGAGGCCGACTGGTCAGTCTCGGATTTCCATAAGTGAACTTCCGACCTTTAAATCCGCTCCTATTTGTTTACACGCCCGGCACGACATGAGCGAAGAAGCTGTTAGCGCTCAATTTGTCGATGAGTTGCGGATCAAGCCTTGTAAGAGAGCGTGACCGAATTATGCGGCTCATATTCAAGCGTGCGCGAGGCAATCGATTAGCTCCTTCGATGTTTACCTCGACATATTTGTTGAAAAGTAATGTTGATATAGGCCAGACGGGTCTTCCCAAGGGCGAGAATAACACCACCACGCAGACGTGGCAGCCTTATCAGTGAAATAACGAATCAACGTACTATCGACACCAGTTAGGCCGAGTGGCACTATGAGCGAGAGCTGTGGGAGTCGACATCGATTACTGAGACTTGTTCGATATTTATGTGGAGTGCACGAGCTGGGTTTATTGTAACAACCCCAGGCTTTTACCATCAAGCTCGTGTTATTACGGCTCACAAGCATTACGACTGTTTTATCAGTGTGAAAATTTCCTCTTTATCTTTACTGTTATCGTTTGAACTATGGACATAAATGTGTTAGACATAGTACACACTCTAGCACATTTAGAGACAAATCAACAATATTATACTAGGAGACATCAAGAATATTGGAAAGCACGGAACGTTCGCGCTATCCCTTGCCTTCAGTGTTATAGTATCTTCACTCCATCAATTCGATTTATTTATTTCCTCCTTCGCCAAACTTAGATCTATGCATGAAAAAAGAATTACTGCAATCCACGCAGTGAATGCTGACGACTAGGGCGAAGCACAATGCATCGGATCGTGAATTATCAGTGAAATGACTAGTTAAGCGATTATGATGTTTATTGTTGTTGATAGAGTCTTGGATTCCTGTTGCCCTTTGGTATAACGGCTCGGTGGTCGGTGAAGACGAGGTCGAGCGATTTCTTCGTCAAGGAGTTGCAAAGGAAAGTTGGCAAAGACTAGTTCGATGCACGACACCATGTTGGTTGTGGCGTGCTTCCTCTGGGAAACGAGTTTCAGGCTATATACGTATCGCCGCATTGCAGGTTTAGTCATCGCCCGCCCCTCGATTCGCCAGGTTGCCGCTTATGCGTTCCACAACTTCGCGAAGACAGGTTTCGCTTTCCTGTTACACCGATTTCTATGACAGAGGGATCAACTACATTTTTTTTTTTCAGTCAAGAAACTCTCTAGTAGACGCTGCCAGCGTCGGCGCTGTCTCTCGCGGGGGAGGGCGCGTTCTCGTTTCTTGTGAGCGTTCATTGCAGAAAGAGCGTTTCCATAGCCGCCGCGGTGGTGTAGTGGTTAAGGTACTCGGCTGACATCCAAAAAAAAAAAAAAAAAAAACGCGGGTTCGATCCCGGCCCCGGCGGTCGCATTTTCGATGGAGGCAAAAATGTCAGAGGCCCGTGTACTCTGCGCGCACGTTAAAGAACCCCAGGTGGTCTAAATTTCCGAAGCCCTCCACTGTGGATTTTCTCTCCTCTCTAACTCTTTCACTCCCTCTGCCCCACCCTCACGGATGCTTAGCCGTGCTCCCTACAAGGGCTGCAGATATTAGCGTCCTTTTCTAACCGAACCACAATCAATCAATCAATCAATCAATCAATCAATCAATCAATCAATCAATCAATCAATCAATCGATCGATCGATCGATCGATCAATCAAAGGGCGTTTCCATAGCGCGCGCCATTCGCTCTCTCCCACGACAGCAGACGACATCGCTTAACTGCACTGCCTCGGGGATGGGCCCACACTTGCGCTTCGACTGTTGACTACGGCGGACGGACGGACATTGCGAGGTCACAAGGCACTTCGCTCCTAAAAGACGATTTGACTTATCCGCTTGTCGTGTCTTCACTTTCTTTTTAGGGGCGAAGCTCCTTAAATCGGCACCCGTTCGTCCCTCGTAGTCGTAGTCGTAGTGCGTAACCAGTCTTACGCTTTGACCTCCAAGGTGGTGCCGGTGGGAGATTTCTCCTGTGCGTTGTTGAACAACAAAAAAAATTCGTAGCGTGCGCGTTAACTAAAAGCCGAATTCTTCTGTCTCTCATTCCCCATTAGCAGCCATTGGCATGTTCCAGTAGGAAACGTTAGTAGAAGTAGAAGTGTTAAAAGCCGACTTCTGCTGTCTCTCATTCCCAGTAGCAGCCAGTGTTTACCTCCAAGGTAGTGCCTGGTGAGATTTCTCCTGTGCGTGATTAAACAATAAAAATTTTGTTCAAAACGCCGTTGATTGATGAAATAAACCAACGAAAGACGCCAGATGTTTTCTAAAAGCAAAACGAAAAGACGCCAGATGTTTCTAAAGCAAAACGAAAAGACGCCAGCTGCTTAACGAAAGACGCCAGATGTTTCTAAAGCAAAACGAAAAGACGCCAGCTGCTTAACGAAAGACGCCAGGTAAAGCAATGGTTTTCATCTGCAACCAGTGCAAGAACCACTTAGCTTACATTTCACCGACCACAAAGCGGTCATAATGAAAGGACAACGGAAACCAGCAATAAAAGTTTGATAAAACATTTAATCAATCGTTTCACGTCATTTTTATCGGGCGAATTAACGGAAGAAATTTCACTGTTTAACCGATGATTACTTCCAGGAGCTTCGCCCAATCTCATCATCATTCACCTCGTGGATCTGCCGTCAATTTTTTTCATTGCTCTTTAATTTTATAGTGTGGTGCTAATGCGTCTTCATGTGTATCGAATTTCTTTTTTGTTATCTCTATTATTATTATTATTATTATTATTATTATTATTGTTGTTGTTGTTGTTGTTGTTGTTGTTGTTGTTGTTGTTGCCCACGTGCCAATGATTAGCTGGAGCTGCGGACTAGACAAGCCGTATATTAGCAGCTTTGTGTCCTCCCATCTGTGTAACGTGGTGAAAAATAAATACTTCATTTGATTTGAAAACCACGATATGACCATCAGGCATGTCGCAGTGGAATGCTTCGGAAATCTCTACCACTTCTATCGAAACGCGGATTACAATTTTGGATGTGTAGTGTTGTAGGCGAGAAAACGCGGACACAGAAAGGACACACAGGAGCGGCTTTACACCTCTGATGAGCGAACGTGATAACAGCTTCTTCACCACGAGCGTAGGCACCAAGATTCTCACCCCAATTACTACGTTTAAACATTGTAGAAGTAGCTATACAGGGCAGTGCACATATTACAGTTTAGCACGACCACGCTTGCGATGTTCCCCTTTCCTCTATTGTTTTACTTTCCATGTCTCCCTGTTGGCTGACTCAAGCCGCTTCGAGCTTAGGTCAATGAACCCTGCAACCGTACGTTCTTTTATAACCGACACTGGTGAACGCTTCAAAACGAAGCCCTAAACGAAAGCGGCAAACGCAATTATTGATTGATTGATTGATTGATTGATTGATTGATTTGTGGTGTTTAACGCCCCCAAACCAGCTCTGATTATGAGAGACGCCGTAGTGGAGGGCTCCGGAAATTTCGACCACCTGTGGTTCTTTACCGTGCAACTGACATCGCACAGCACACGGTCATCAACATTTCGCCTCCGTCGAAATGCAGCCGCCGCGGCCGGGATTCGATCCCGCGACCTTCGGATGAGCAGCCTAGTACCATAGCCACTAGACCACCGTGGCGGGGCTATAACGCAATGAATAGTTTGATGACTCTATTATAATAAACGTTTACTCCTCGCGCAACCTATATATATACATTCACGCCGGATGAGCACGCCGTTGGCATGTGTTAGAACCAAATGGTACATGCAGTATACAAACCGTGCCGTCACACAATCATCACGAGTGTTACGCCAGTAAATGCCAACGCGTAGAACGCGTCAATGTGCCGTCGAAGGCCCCTTGGTGCATACGTAACTCGTCGTGAGCATCGGCATCACGCAACAGCCGGGTCAAGTGTTCTCGCGCCCGGGGTATGTTAGCGCAGGTGATTGTAAGTGATTGCAAATATCAGATAACCCAGGCCTCGCAGTAAGGCGATGTTGCTGCAGGTAACACGACCTGTAAATGCACAAAGAGAGGCCGCCTATGCAAACTTGATTGCTTTTTGTCAGGACATCACTCGGGAAGACAAAGAACCCATTGTCTGCCCGATTGTTTTCTTTGTGAGCGTTGTCCGCAGGAACATTTGTCACGCCCGAAGCAATGAAGTATGCCTTCTCCATCGACAGTAAGGTGAGGCCCCCTCGCGTTATCTGATTTACATGCGGTTCGTGACTCTTCCCGTGTTGTTGGCGCCTCTGTGCACGCAGCGTGCGGCTATGTGCTCGCGGATTAACGGAGAAATACCTCGAGGTAGGTATAGTTGATCAGTTTCCGTCGAACCACAGCTGAAAAAAAAAAAAGAAGAAGAAAGAAAGAAGAGAGAAGTTATGCCTATAAGTTTTCCCAGGGTTTCCAAATCATGCGCCACGAAAGCTCTGGTGACATTTTTGCGTGCCACGAGCCTCAACTAAACCTTGTAAATATTGTATGAGTTTGTGTGGCTGTATGTGATGTTCTGTGTTATGTGTTTATCAGTGTATATATCATTAGCATCACCCAGAACCCGGATTAGCACGTCAGGCACATTGCCAAGAGAACATCTCCAGCACTTCATTAAAGGCTTTCTCTCTCTCTCTCTCCAAATTTCGTGATAGTGAAATCTTTCTCTCCCTTTATCCGTACACTCAAGGGGTGGGGTTTTTAGGGGCGAAGCTCCTTAAAGCGGCACCCGTTCGTCCCTCGTCGTAGTCGTAGTGCGTAACCAGTCTTACGCTTTGACCTCCAAGGTGGTGCCGGTGGGAAATTTCTCCTGTGCATTGTTGAACAATAAAAAATTCGCAGCGTGCGCGTTAACTAAAAGCCGAATTCTTCTGTCTCTCATTCCCCATTAGCAGCCATTGGCAAGTTCCAGTAGGAAACGTTAGTAGAAGTAGAAGTGTAAGTGTTAGCTAAAAGCCGACTTCTTCTGTCTCTCATTCCCATTAGCAGCCATTGTTTACCTCCAAGGTAGTGCCTGGTGAGATTTCTCCTGTGCGTGATTAAACAATAAAAATTTTGTTCAAAACGCCGTTGATTGATGAAATAAACCAACGAAAGACGCCAGATGTTTTCTAAAAGCAAAACGAAAAGACGCCAGATGTTTCTAAAGCAAAACGAAAAGACGCCAGCTGCTTAACGAAAGACGCCAGGTGTTTTCTAAAGCAATGGTTTTATATTCAAAACCATATCGCGATACAGGTTTGTCAATCGTTTCACGTCAATTTTATCGGGCGAATTAACGGAAGAAATTTCACGGTTTAACCGATGATTACTTCCAGGAGCTTCGCCCAATCTCATCATCATTCACCTCGTGGATCTGCCGTCAATTTTTTCTCCTGCCTGTCCTTTTAATCCCCCACATCTTGAGTGTATTGGTTGAGGTGCCCACACTGTGAGACAGTTATATGAAATGAGGGTGCACTATCTGAAATGCGGGTGCACTCTTCACCCTCATTTCCTGAATTTCCTTCAGAATCTCCTTCTCTCCCCCCTCTCTCTTTCCCTTAGTCCTTCGTTCCCCTCACTACGTGCAGGGTACGAACCACACATAGCCCTGTTAACCTTCTGACGTATTGCAGTGCATGCTCGCTTTCTCATTTCTGAGCTCCCAAGCCCCGAATTCATGTTCGGAATTGGCCAGGAGTGCGTCTCATGCAATCTGAGAAAGCGAGCATCTGTAGAAGGACACCGAAATTAACCACGCTAACAGTCCGGTTGACTACTTCTTGCTGGCAGAAAACAGGAGAGGAAAAGAAAAGGAAAAAGAAAATTCACCCGCACATTGTAGTTTTTCGGTCAGTTCAGATGCTTTCAAGACACACAAGAGGTTTCGGAGGAAGAAGTGTTTTGAAATCGCACGCACACATTGAAGAAGAGATATACAAAACAGGAATAAAAATGTATACGTAGAGATGTCTAGTTTGCAGATGTAGCAGAGCAGCAGAGGTGTCTGAAGATTACACCACGTAATAACCAGGGTAATAAGGACATACTCGTTATCAGGGGAAAAGGTATTTTGAACGCTATGATCTGTGTTTTCAGTTGGCCTAGCGACTGACAATTGAATAGACAATGTAGTACATCAGCGAGATCCCATGCAGCGACTGGCTACAGCGACATTCTCTGTTCGACCCTCGCTAATTACGGTAGTCGTCTGAATTTACCTTGTTTGAATTTCTAGTTCTGACCTGTCCTAGCAGCTCTCGGAGGTCGAAAATGCATGCATGTCCCTAAATTCTTACCACACCGCATAACGACATATAGCTCTCTCTCCCTCCTACCCTCTCTCTCTCTCTCTCTCTAGCCTTCGTATTCAAGTGTAATGCGGGCGACAAGTCTCCCACGTATGTCGAACACACTGTTCTTGAACGAGTATGCCTTACAGCGAATGGCGTACAGTTGAATCTGCTTTCCAGTGCTGGTTAATACAGACACCGCGCCAAAAAGGAAAAAAAAAAAATAGAAAAGCGACAATGTGAACCTCCCACACGACATGTTTCAACGTGGCAAGCATGACCCTTCAACTACCGAAAAATTTCGGTTATTTATGGGGAAAATGGAGCTCAAGTGTTTATATGAGCCCGCGCATATCTCTCGCATGTCCGTTCGCCTTTCAATGTCAATGTGCTTGGCTGCATTTCTGTTATCCTTATATGTGTATCACTCTAGCTGTGCGCATGTGCCATCTGTGCAGCAAGCAGGCAGCCGGGAACAATCGTTGTAGAACAACGCAAAAGAAATTTAAGTGCATCGGCGCCGCAGGGTTCGCTAGATTCAGTTCTGGCTTTCAGAAACGAAGACTCGAAGTGTGTTCTACCAGTACAAGCCGCTTTCATATGGAGAATGTATATATACCCCGCGCCCCAGTCCCGTGGTATACCTCGGTCCTCCACTGCTTGCTGGAAGGGTCTCCCATAAGGGCGCCACCATAAGCAACTCAACGCCGTTACGGTACACGGCCACTGTTACGGTCCACCGCCTCGCACGCGCTGTAACCGCGCGGATGCAACGACGACAAGCGGTGTGCGTCAATGCGCGCGCTTCCTCGTGTATAAGGTAATTTCGTTGTAACACACTGCAACAGAGATCCACTGACTGCGCTCCACTATGCGACCTTGCCTGTCACATGAAGCGCGACCAAGGACGTTTTAAAAATGCAAAGTTCGTTGAGCGCAACGACGCCGTGCCAATCCATGATGTCAGCCGCGGTACCTTTTTTTTCGACGTTATAGTTTAGCATAAGCAGTCAACTACGTACGAGAGCTTGGCAAACCCAGGTCAAAGCTTTGTTGACGTTTCTTCGTGGCGCTGACTTGTTAGAAAGACTGTAATCCCCCTGTTTCACCGTTTGCGGACGCTCCTGGTTCATGGCAGGTTTGCGCAGGGCGCTGGCGCTTTCAATGCTGGGTGTCCGGAGAAATGTGAGCCGTTCGAGAACTGTCGCTTGTGTTCAACTGTCGAGGATCCCTGCGCAGGGCCGAGATGTCGCTGAAGTGTACAAGCAAGGGGTTCACATGTCTAGAGTATTTAATTCATCTCTCGCCCCTCGATTCGCCAGATTGCCCCTTAAAGTGTGAAGACAGGTTTTGACTTTCGTGTTATACTGATTCCTATGACAGAGGGATCAACTGCAATATTTTTTTTCTTCTGAATAGCGGCTGTAGCTAACACGTAGACAGGCGCCATAAAATAGAGAGAGGCAAGTGAGAGAAAGGCAGGGAGGTTAGCCAGAAGTAAAGCCATAAAGAAGAAGCCTCACTCGTGTGATAAGGGATAGTGAGGTGGTGAACCGGTACTTTAGATGCCAAGCAGCTTATGGTGAGGGCTTTGCCGGCCCCTCCTCCCCACGTCCCGCGTCCCACACCCCCACAGCGCATGCGCGTCACCTCCCCCTCTCTATCCTCTCCTACGGTCCTCCCCTTTCTCTCCTCTAGGAATCATCTACTCTACGGAGCGGCGCGCACAACAGGTGGTGCGACAGCTGCATACTCCGCTGGGGGCGCCACGGTAGTTCCGCGGTGTGAAAATGACGGAGCGCGCGCGCCTCATTCTCTCTCCTGTGCAGCACCGCGATGAACGCTCGGGCCGCTGCCGCAAAAAATTACACCATCTCCCGCTCAAGCTAACCATCTCCCCGCTGCTTCGCATCCACACATGGTTCCCTTTAGCGGGAGATGGTGTAATTTTTTTAACGGCGGAGATGTTTTGGGGGCTAGTAATGTCGCTGCCGCCGTAATGGGGAGCGTGTCCTTGGCCTTGACCTACTACCGAGCTCGACCCGCTACAACACGACAGTGATTATACGAAGGCAAAGAAAGAAAGAAAGAAATACCGAAATAGAAATAGCGAATAAATAATGAAATATGGCGAAGGAGTTAGAACACATTCACAATTTTCCGAGCAGAAAGAAAGAAAGTGCAGGGCGCTCGTATCAGTGTCACGTTTATCTCCGTATCCTTGCTATGTATGCATCGTGAAGACTTAGCCGACACACGCGGAAATGAAGGAACCCTCTTTTGAGAAAGCAGTGTCCTAGAGGATGTAAACTTGAAAGCGACCAACAACTTCCTTAAGGTACCTAAGTTACCTGGTTTCTTTATTTTAACGGAAAGCTTACCGGTCAGACTGTCCTATCATGCAGTGACAGCGGGGAAATCACCGTAAATCATTTTTATCAGAATTTCTTGCATATAGAGTCTTAACACTAATACATGTTGCAAACAGCGGCTGACAGCTGTCGTGTGTGTTTGCACCGGGTTCTGCCCCGACAGAGCGCGTGCGCGCAACGCCTGGGAGACGCTGCCCGCATGTTCCGCGGTTAAAAGCAGATTTCGGTTGCCGTGAGGGGAGCGACGTTTGTCAGCATCGACTCCTTTGGCTGCATAGAAAGCGAATAATAAGACTGGGATGCATTTTTGTGTATTGACTGCAATTTTAAAACCGAGATATATGGTCGTGTGAACAACAGCAGGCGACGTGCAGCAATTCATAGACTCCAGAAAGCAGTGCCAATTAAGGCTTCACCGCCAGGCTACCCCACGTTTCATTTAACCGCAATTTCACTTGTCGGTCCTTTGAAGGCGTGGAACACGCCACCTCGAAGTGCTTGCTATAACTAGCAGGTAGGCTATGTTGGGGTAACGTTCTGTATAAACGTATAGGCGACGTTTCGGGTGTAGCACGGCTGGACCAAAAGACGTCACTAACCACCTGTAATGTAATCGCGTTATTTGTGACGTCCTATGACTTTCCTTTACATATGGGACATCGTGACGGATCAGTTCCCGTACATATAGGGCTGGAGCAATTGAATATATTAGGAGGCGAAGCTTTATTAACTAGATCAGCTATTAAAGTTTCGGTTATCGAAGAATGTTGAAACATAGCAGGAAGTGTCGAAGAAAAAAAAGGGAGGTGCGGCGCGTAAGGAAAAAAAATACTACAAGTTTTCGCTCATGAGAGCACAGCATATTTGTATAGGGACATGAAAAAAGAAAAAAAAAAGAGAAAGGAGCACTAGTCACAAGGTCACAATCACTAACACAGAAACGCGCAAAGGGTTTATTAGTTGGAGCTATAGAAATTTGCGGCTGGGGAAACAAGTCAGCAAAGGAGGAAATAAGAGATGCGCGCAGTAAAGGATGCGCCGTGTTATGAATACTGCATTCGTACAGAGAGGGAAAAAGAAGAAAAGAAGAAAGAAAAAAGGGCCTTGGCTACGAGCCTGAGCTGAGGCGGCCGGGCGCCACTGTTGCATATAGTATGCACACCACACCTGCGTGAGTGGCCGCAGTGTGTCTCGGTTGCATGCATATAGACATGGCACGACACCGGGCTATCATTAGGCACACTCAAGCGGCTTCGACTACCCCCTCTCCCTCCCCCTCTTTCTTCCTACCCTTTTATTCTCCACCTGGCGACGCCATCACTACCATCAATTTTCTTCGTCTCTCGCCTCGGGATCCTTCACGGCATCGATGCGAGGTTTGTGAGTGTGTTGGGGCGAACAGGAGGTATGGTGCGCGCTTCTGTGGCTCACCTTGAAACACTTTGCGCTTCTTGTTCTTCCCTCGTATGTGTTTTTGCTACCTCTTTCGTTATCGTCATCTTATTTGCTAGAAAAGTAAGGAATTTGTGTTCGCACTTACGTATGCTCAGCGCGGCAAATTTCCACAAGGAGAAATCTATCGTCGCATCCTTGCCGCTTAGGTATAATGGCTTGGGTATAAAGAGGTCACTTAATTTCCCTCACTGTTGAAGACGGAAAGCGGTGATAAAGAATTCTTGAGTGTAGTTGATTCTATCTGGAACGAGAGCGTGCGTGCGTGCGTGCGTGCGTGCTTATGTATGTATGTATGTATGTATGTATGTATGTATGTATGTATGTATGTATGTATGTATGTATGTATGTATGTATGTATGTATGTATGTATGTATGTATGTATGTATGTATGTAAGAGGAGGGGGTGGCAACGCGGCTGGTGTTCCGTCGCAAAGCGTGAGGTGGCGGGTGCAATTTTAGACTGCGACAGTCGTACCTATAGCATAGGGTGAAACGCAGCAACGCTCGGAACCATGAACGCATTGTACGTCAAAGCAACACGGGCAGGTAAAGTTGATCCTGACCTTCGCTACAGCGCCTCCTAGCTGCAGTGTTGCTTTGGGACGCGTTGAACGTATTGGCGAGCTGCCAGTAGCTGGGCAGGGCTAGGCCCTGTCTCGCTCGCATGGCTCTCCGTTATTAACAATGCCGCATCATACGCAAAGCGAAGGCACACACACTTTATCGTTGCCAGGAACTGCAACATGTATGGCACATCTTCACTTCGCATCAAATATACTAGTAGCAACACCCAAGGTGTTGCGTAACACTCACAACAAAACAAATTTCTCTGGAATATACCGCAACATTGCTGCACGCCTACATTCGCCAGAGTTTCGGTCTGTGCTGTTTCTGTTATCCCTTTTTTTTTTCTGCATAGCTTGTTGTGCCGATATGTATATCTAGAATGCTTCCTCTTACCCAATGCTCCTCGTTGAGCCTGTATGGTACTTGAAATAATCAACAAAAATAAAAAACACGAGTTTCGTAGAGTGCAGTGGACTTACACGTAAACTTCTTACAGAGAGCGACGACTGCGAATGCAAAGCAGTCATACGAGGGACAGGTGTACAGGACAGCACAACATTGCTTCGGCGACGCGTCCGTCTTATCTATAAGCAAACGAATAAATAGCGAACTGCACGCGGCCGGTTTGGCACCCCTCCTCTACCCCTCCGCTCATTTATAGAGGTGAACTCTATTCCTCCCACCATTAGTTATTTGCTAGTAATCAGTTAATTTTTGCTTGTCTGCAGATTTCTTTATGGTTACTGATACCACGTTACCGACGCCGTTGACAGCAGTGTCGGAACTGGTTACGGCACCTTGCGGTGTTTTGACCAGCTACAATACATTAGAATTTCTACATGCACTCGCTTTAGTATTCCCACCAAAACATCGCATGACTCGAAAGTTCCAAGTGTGTAAGGCGATTGTGCTGCCATGTTGTTGACTGCGCAGGATCACGTGATCGATCCAACGAGCCGGTATTCCATTTTAGAGGACGAGCCAACTGGATGCGCTGTGCATGTGAAAGATAAGACATTCCTGATGCGCCTCTTCTCTTCGCGCACTCAGTGAAGGCAACGCGCTTAGCATATGCACCCCTCTATACACTGGTGGATCCTATTCTATCAGCAAACCATAGCGCACTATGTCGGAGCGCGCTGGCAGTGACGCACAGCCCATGCATCAGTGGCCGCAAAAGAGATATACACCAGCAGGTTTAAAACGCGCGGGCGCAAGCTGTTCGAAAGAAGAGATTGTACTCAAGTTAAGGCGCCGGAGGAGCGGAGCGAGAAATCGAAGGCATTAATCTCTTTCCAAGGTAGCCCACTTTTCGAGCCGCTGGCGTCGAACACATTGCAAACACGCCTTTATTTCTTTCTTACTCAACAAAGGGCTTATACTGGGAAGGTCCGTGTAGGCTATAACCGATTAGGTGATAAAAAAACGGAAAGGCAGGATCCACTTAATGTATATGAGACACGGGGCTTCGGTTTAAGTAACGGCTTCGATTTCAGTCACTCGTATATACTGGCAGCGGTTATTGCCTGTGCAGGGGAGTAACTACAACGGGATGGCGCGAACCGACCATATAGTGTGTCAGTTATGCCTATACAAATACGAAGGCAAGAGTACAAAAAGCGAAAAAAGTACAAGAGATAAAGAGAGAAGCGGCATAAAATTTCCTCGTATATGCTTCAAGGAATAAGTGACTGTTTAAGTTGGTGTCGCCTAGCGTTTTTTAATGAAGGCAAGCGCAAGAACACGTAGAGCAGAGACAAGAATCTCCGGAAGGCATCTGAATACTTTACTGTTTTAGAAGACCTCTTGAATTGATTTGTCAGTGCTTTAACGAGGTTACGTTAATATGTCATCAATTCGCAGATACTGAAAACTGCGGCCGGGGAAGCAGCATTGTTGTAGTAGCTATCAGCTGAAAGCTATCGAACGTCGTTTGTTTTATATCACTCATGTGTCCAAATGGCGCGGCACCAGGAACTAGCCCATATTCAGACAATTCGTTCTCCCTCTGTAATCATGTCCTAGGCCGAGTTCACTCTACATTATCTACATTATGTCGTGCCCTTTGCCACGGGCATCTGGTA
Source organism: Hyalomma asiaticum (assembly GCA_013339685.2). Taxonomy (NCBI): domain Eukaryota; kingdom Metazoa; phylum Arthropoda; class Arachnida; order Ixodida; family Ixodidae; genus Hyalomma; species Hyalomma asiaticum. The sequence goes on from CM023484.1 coordinate 49,878,533, forward strand.
CACGTTATCTGCGAAATTGTCTTCAACGAATTACGACCTTATTTACGAGCACCTTATACATCGTTGTGTTTCGACGTGTTAGCGTAAGACAACATGTTTCGTGCTCGTGCCTAACACTATGGTCGTTATGCTTCATATCACTAATAATCTATTCTCATTTTAATGTTTATTCATAAGCGATGCGTATGCTTGCTTGCTGCAGGGACACATGATGTAACCTTAAAGAGGCAACCGCACGGATGCGATACCCGTGCGGTTACATCATGGGGTTACATCGGTAAGTGACGCGACGGGTTGACCTTATCGCGTTGTCACGTAGCGACGTGAAGCATTCACGTGCACGGGACATCGCGAAGAAAGATAGTAATAGACTCCTCGTGCCGAACGGCTAAATACAATCAAACGTGCGCAAAACAGCCGCAAACATGCTGCGAAGTTAATATTTCTGCCAGGATATGATTGATATGGTTTCATACGCTGTCGACTTAGACCTTATATGCCGATCATACACCTTATTCGCTATTGTGTTTTCAATGTACATGCATTTATGTAATGTTGAGGCCCGTGTGCTGTGCGATGTCAGTGCACGTTAAAGAACCCCAGGTGGTCGAAATTTCCGGAGACCTCCACTACGGCGTCTCTCATAATCAGAACTGGTTTTGGGACGTAAAACCCTACAAAACAACAACAACAATGTTAAAAGTACACGGCGAGGCGTTTCTGAACTTCTGTATATTCATTAGTGAATATTTCTTATGCTTGTATGCTTACTATGTATATTATTTGTATATTTTCATGTTGAAAGTGTATAGCGACGCGTTTCGAACTTTGTATATGAATTAGTTCGGCGTTTTCTGATACAAGTGTTTTAAATTATGTCTATTTTTACTGTGTTTCTTTTTTCTCTGTAGATGAATCTGTTCATGCATTGCACTTCTGATTTTGCCTCCTACTGTTTGTTGCCAAAAAAAAAAAAAAGGGACACAGACATCGTCAAGCCGTAATGTGGCTTTTTGTCTGTGTTCCTGTCATCTGTACATTGTATAGATGCGAATTAAACTTCAAAGTTCAAGTTCAAAGTTCAGTTGCTAAATTGCTAAAACCACGGTGTGCTAGAACCACGGTATGAATAGGAGGCGTGCTGCCATCGTGGAGCGCTCAGGCATTTTTGACCACCGGCTGCCCAGAGGGCCCGCGACGCGGCGGTGAGGCTCGGCCTACCCGTGCCGACGTGGGAGCGGCCCGCTACTCTACCGCCTTGAGCGGTAGAGTTCCTCAGGACATAAATAATGTTTATTGTCTGTCTGTCTGTCTGTCTGTCTTTAACGAGCAGCCATCGCACATGCCTCTAGAGTATTTCCGCCTCCATCGAAAATGCGACCGCAGCGGCCGGGATCGAACCTGCGTCTACGGAATCAGCAGCAGGGAACCGTGCGCCGTGATTGTTGTACCACAGCAGCGGCCCTACTCCCAGAAAAGGAAAAGAAGAGCTCCAAGTCACCAGTGTGAAATGGAGTGGCCCCATCCGGTAGGTTGATATCCAAGCTTTCGATGTTACATGAGTGACGTTTCAGGCAGGGTCCGAACAAACAACGGGTTTAAATAACAACGACACTGAGTCATCAGACTGATGCGTTATCTGCTTATATAAGTCTTGCTCCTGGGTCCATCCTAAGAATTAATGAAGAAGACCTGCCTGTTCTGTCAAGCGCTGTGCGTCTCAGCGACACCAAGCAACAAAAGTGCTGCTACATTTTCTGAACGCTACTGGGCTCACTGACCTCTCTCAAAATGGACAAAAAACGCTTATAACGTAAGCGATGCTGCAGTACTTTCTTGTTCGCCCCCCCCCCCCGTTTATTTTTGTTTTTCTTTATCTCTATATTCCAAAACTTTCCCTCCCCTTCCTCCTTTCCCAGTGCAGGGTAGCAAACCGGGCTCAGCCTAGGTTAACCTATTCCGTTCTCCTCCTTCTGTCAAGCTTCCGTTGAGTGAGAGCTTTGAGTGTTGATTCGGAGTGGTGCCCAGAGTAGCCCATCTGTTTCTCTCTTGGGACTGGTTAAATGCGCCTTCTAAAGCTTTTCCTGCGTAGCGCGCCATTTTTACATTGCACGGAGTTTCGCGTACTGTATAGCGTTTGCGTAATATCAACCGAGTCCGCTCGCAGTCACTTTCCTTCGCCTACATAATAGCTCTAGGCGACCGCAATGCCGGCAGAACGGGGAGTCAACGACTCGCATAAATTAAGCCGTCCGTACGCTCGAGACACTCGTTGAACGTCCTTTCCGTCGCTTTCGCTTCGTCCCTGGGTTTATCGTGTTACGCGAGTCGACCGGACATTATGCGCACGTCATCGCACTGCTGCACACGGCCGTGACGTAAATGGAGTGGAACATTTCCGATCATGTCCCTGCGGCGCAGCTAGTGACGCCTGTTTTCCGTTACTCGAAGGGTGAAAGCCGCGCCATATAGCGGACATGCTCTGCCTTCTCAAGATTGAAAGCATTATAGATATGCAATGCTCCCGCGCAGCGGACTGTAAAGTAGGTCTCATCAGTAGAAAGTAAAAACAACAACGAAGATATGTGGAAATAGGGTATAAATAAAAAACAAATAAGTATCTTTACCGAGGGAGCGATGTCGCTGGTGGAATACATTAAAGATAAGTGTATAAATGTATAAATAACTGCGGCGTTTCCTAGCAGAGCTATAGCTGTCCTGAGCTGCAAGTCCGCTTTGCGAAACACGTGTTTAGGCAAATGAAGGAGGCATATCGCTTCTTTACCGGCTGCTCCAACGCTACCTCACAGTCTAAGCCTCCTAGTAGGTTCACTTGTATAAGTTCCTTTGCTCTCGGCCGAGGGGCATCGCCGATAAAACTGACTCCATCTCAACAAGAGAGTTTGCAAGAAGACGGCAGTTCTGAAGAGATTAGTAGTTGTTGAAAAGAGCGGTTTAACTGTGGTACCAATGTTTGTGGAAACGAGCTTATTGTATTTGTCAGGGCGCCTCAACTGACGCTGCAACGACATATGACGTAAATGTAACGTACGCACAAGGTCAGTTACAGAGGCGGTAACCGAGGCAGTAACTGACGTAGCTGCCCTGACGCAGTGAGCGATTGAGCTTACAAGTCACGCTGTCGAGACATTACCTTTACAGCAAGATTTTATGGAATACGATCACTTCTCATCACGCCGTCTTCGTGTTTCAAGACCCGTCTACAGAATCCTTCAAAACCTTGCGGTACACCAACAAATATGGGCGGCGGTTTTTTATTTATTTATTTCAATATACTGCAGACCTTCTCGGTCCAAGCAGGAGCGGTAGTACATAAATGGTTACAAATGTGTCGAAAATGACGAATACCTTCCAAAGAGACAGTTCAATGTTGGATGACATGTAAACAACAGTTTCAAAGATGCTGTTTTTAAGATAACATGCGAGCACAATAGAAAAATGTAACACACTATTTAGAAGAAAAAATATCGCCGATTTCTTGAGCAAAAGACTCCACCGTTTCACAGTTCACCGCAGATGATGGTAGACTATCCCAGTATGCTATTGATGATGGAAAAACAGAGTTTTGATGAATGTTGTTGTGACTTTTAGGCAGCCGTATTGTCTTCTTGTGGTTAGTTCTTGAGGAGCACCTGAAGGGTTCAAGGAGGTATTCTCTTCTGGATATTTTATAATGTCCATGATACAAATTATACAAAAATTTCAATTTGGAAATTATTCCATGTTGATCAAGACAACACAGTTCAACTTTTTTACGTAGAGCGGTAACACGGGCTTGCCTGGAATAACTTGAAAACACCGCGTGCCGTACGAATGGGCTTACCCGAGCTCCGGGCATGACTCGGTGAGCAGGACGACGCAGTCGAGGCATCCCTTGGCGGCCGCGTAGTGCAGCGCCAGGGCGCCCGTTCGGGACTGCAGCGACGCCACGGTGGGCGCCATGGGGCTGGGGCCGCCGTTGCCGCCCGCCTGCAGCAACCAGCGGAGGACGCGCCAGCGACCGTGCCTGCAAGGGGACAACACGGGGACATTCAGTTCACACTGAAACGCAACGACAGTTTCGCTTGATGTATATGCGGACAAAACAAGCAAGCATCAAGAAAGCGAAATAACATTTAACAGATCGGCGCTGAAACGTTAAAAACAGATACGGAAAGGTGCTAATAGCTAATTGCAGCCTAACGGTGACGTTACGTTTAATGGTTCAGACACTTCTACTAGTCGTTACCGGTCACGGATTTATGCGACACACCCTACACCCCCCTCCCAGAGTGATCGACCCCCCCGCCCCCCCCCCGCCCCCCCCCGCACACACACATATACACGCACACAAGGTCTGGCAACACCATGGGTTACAGCCCCAAAATCGAAATTCTCAAAAAAAAAAAAAAAAACCCTGGTACCGGCAGCAAAAATATAGTATAGTACGAAGTCGTGATACATTTGTGATGATGGTAAACACACTCCGTTCATGTAAACCAATAGCCGCAAGAATAGCTCTCCTGCTTTTGACGACCATGCTTTTCTAATGGCCGTATTGCAGCTCGGGAGGCAATAAACAACGAAAGAATAAGAAAGTATGAAGAGTCCATAAGTTCGTTTTTGAAAGGTGAACGTCGAAGGTGAAAAGCTATGAATTCGCTTTTGTTTGCAGATTCCTACGCACGTCGTTCCCTCAGCACTTTGCTAACCCGCTTATTTTAACGAGACAGACAGACAAAGAACTTTTAATTATTTCAACAAGAATTCGTACAAAACTAGCACGCACCTCAAGAAAAACAAACGAATGCAGTACTGTCCTTACCGACAGCGCTCCTTCACATTCGAGTGTGATCAGAAGAGTGCCGCAGTTAACAAAGAGCTCGGGCAGGTACTACACGCAAGTCATCGAGAAGTGATAATCGATGCCTAGACATTCAGAGGTACGTAGAAGCAGTTTTTCGTTTAATGACCCGAAATTGAAAGCATTATCGAGAAGCGGACGGCAACAGGCTGCAATGAACTTCGCGCTCCGTACGACATACGGTATACCGAGTACAACAGGTTTGCTATGTGGCACATCTCTCACGAATGCTTCTTACTTCGAGGCATTTTTTCCCCCTCGCTGCTATGGTGTATTGGTCACTCGAAACCGTTTGCCGAGCTGGGTCTCACGGATTTCGATTAGGGCCTATCACACCAGGAACCGGAAGATTAAGTCTTAATGGCTGCACACCGAAGTCTAGTTGTAAGAATCGGAACGCAGTAAAACAGGGGGGGGGGGGGGGGCATATCGATCGTGGTGAGAGGATGATAAAGAGGTTGTGGGTAAAACAAAGCTGCAATAACAAAGATCCGCAAAGAGCCGAATGCGAAAGGAGTGCGTCGCCGGCCGCTCCGTGGGCCAAAGACCGGTCAGCCGTCCAGTCCAGTCTGCTGTCGGCCCGATAGCGAATGCGGGACAACTTGTTATCCGGCTCATTACGCAGTCTGGAATTTCGTACCGTGTTCTCAGAAAATAATAACTCTACGCTAGGGAAATACAACGTACACAAGCGCTCGTATCAAAGCCTTCATGTTCCAGATCGAAGTGGCAGCTGGAGACGCTTGCGTCATACTCGCATGACGTCTTGTCGTGCTGTTTTCACAGTAATTTCCAATTGTGCGCAATGCAAAAGCGTGCCTCGTCAGCAACGAGGTACCGCGTACCGTTAGTGATACGGCTATGAAGTTACCGCAGAGAGAGAGAGAGAGAGAGAGAGACCAAAAAGTACAAAACGTAAAAAAAAGCCCCCTATTTGCATACGTGGCGCAAAGTCCGTATCCATATCGTGTTTATGCATCGAACTATAAACATCAGTCTTTCCTTGCGGTCTGAGAAGAAAGGGCCCAGTTGAAGCTCCTTGATGCGGTCCGAAGGTTGCAACTTGTAGGGCATCTTGCATTCTTAGCTTCGAGACTTGGCCGTTTACACGCGAAGGCACGAACACACGGCCTTAGGCCCTTATGCAAAACTGTTTTGTTTCAATATTTGCACAAGCCTTCCGCTCCAGTATACGCTTGATAGGCGGAAAATTGTCCCGACAGTGAAGCGTATATGCTTGTATTAACTCGCTGCCTCGCTCAGAGGGCACCTGCCTCCGTGGTAGCTTGTAGGTAAGGACTCGTGCGTGCTGCTTACTAGAGAACACATGTTCGATCCTCGGTCACGGTGGCCACATTTTTTTATGGGAGAAAGTGCAATAAAATCGGTGCATTTAATTTACGAGCACGTCAAAGAACCCCGGGAGGTGGGAACTGTTACGGAGTTCCCCACTGTAGCGTGCCTCAAAACGATATCATGGTTTTAGCAAGTATACCTAAAATCCAGGGAAACGACTCATGGTCTAAGGAGACTGTAAAGTGTAAGCTATGTATACGCAATTGAGTGCGTATACGTGTTGTAGCTAGTGCACACAATATATATCCTGTTATAATACGCAGCTATCAAGACGCACGTCGTTGTATACGTGTTTCTAGCAAGTTTATGCTCTCTGGCATAGGTAGTACCTGTGGTTGTCTGTGTTGCTACTTGGTTGGGCATGCAGCACCGCCAATGAAGCGCAGCAATGCTTTAAACTGTTAAACGGAAGCTGAAGCCAATTACGCTTTTTCTCGTATAAGTAAGTTACCTATTCGCATTACCAAAAGCACCCCTCTCATGAGGAGAAGACGCTAGTAGGTTAGAAAACGCGCAAAAAGGAAAATGGCAACGCCTGCTCGGAGGTTCCGACGCTAACATGCGTGACGTCATGCGTTTCTGACGGCTCCTAATAAGTCCTGCGTAGCCGTTTATGGGTAAACGAAATATACATTCCGTTCTAAGGAAGCCAGAGACTTCGCATGGAGCGTTTCAGACAACTTGACTGAGGTAATGTGGCGAGAAAGCGTAAAAGGGGAGTGGGTTTTCTGACGTAATCTTCTCAAAGTATAGGCGTGGGATTCAAAGATGAAACTAAGATGAAATTTTGATCTGCATTTTCTCTTCTACCACTGAACATAAAGGCGCACTTAACTGCAGTTGAGTTCCCCAATACTAATCTATCAGTCCAAATCAGTTTACTGTTTCACTTTAGTGTATGTTTAAAAAAGCGAGTTTGATCCCCCCCCCCCCCCCCCTCCACTTTTTTTATTCAGGAACAGTACAGGAAGGCCGTGGAACTTATTCGCGATGAACCACTTCTTCGGCAAGCTTGTCTCTCCGGCACTTCGCGAGAGCTTTTTTTCTTCTTGCGACCTTTGTCCCTGGTCACAGCGCCGCCACAAGGGGAGCATTCATCCGCTATAGAGCTATAGTTACAAGAACATGAGCAAGGCGATCACACATGTTCCAGTGAAAAATACAAGAGGCTACCCACATTGCTTAACTTTACTAGCTGTAGCAATAAGAGATTAGACCACGCAAGCTCGGTAACTATACCTCACTGACCCATCTGAAGGGGTGGAGGGAGCGGGGGGGGGGGGGGGGGGTGCGTCGTCACTAAAGGTAATCATCGCCATAACGACGATAGCATGCAGTGTGTCCTGGAGCAGGTGCACAATGACAATGCAAAAAGAAAATATGGTTGGTCCCTCTCTCACAGGAATCGGCGTAACACGAAAGTGAAACGTGTGTTCACGAAGCTGTTGAACACGTAACTCGCAATCTGGCGAATCGAGGGAAATGAGGTAGGTTGGGTATTCTGGGCATGTGAAACCGTTGCGTTTAGACGTCAACGGCTCCTCGACACTGCGCAGGAATCCTCGAAACTAGCACACAAGTGAAAGCTCTCGTACGGCCGACATTTCTCCGGGGACACTGCAATGCACGCACCAGAGCCGTGCGCAAACCTGCCATAAACAAGGAGCGTCCGCAAACGGTGAAACCTTGCAAGCGAAACTGAACGGATTGTCAGCGGATTTTTTCTGTGAACACAACAGTCCGCAGTAGCGAAACGCGCATAATTTGCCTGTCCATGGCCGTCTTGGAGTTCATGGAGCAGAGAATGTCGCAACACAACTGGCAACCATATACGTCACACAAGACAAATGTAGCGGCCGTGATTGTACATTGTGCAAACAACGCGCCAGCAGGACGCCGAAATCTCCGGTGCGATAGAGGCGCGATACTACGGAAGCGGCAACTGCCGGCGGGATTAGCGGAACATTTACGGCTTCGCTCCGTGGTTTCTGGATGGCGGTACGACCGCGGAGAACCAATGGCGCAATGAAAGGGACGCTATAGTAATTTAAGAATAATTTGCTGGCTAAACAACCTTTGCTTTAACCGGACATCAATTATATGGAAATTGTAAAGAGGTGTGATACAGATATAAGTCCCGTTTGTTCTATATTTCCAGAATTTGTGGGTGGTGTGATCGGTAGAGCTTGCAGCTCCTATCGTCGCATCCCGGCTGGTTGTAGGTGCGACTCCCATCTGTGGTGCTTTTTCAGCATCAAACGTGTGTTCATTTTTTTTTCAGACAGCCACTTCCGTGACGGAAGTACGTCAGTGATTTCTTGGTGGACCCTGGCAAATAACACTTTCGTGTTAAAAACAGTCTCCCTGTATGTAAACTCGACGTATTTTTATGTTATGAGTTACGCACAGGAAGCCATCGCGCAAGAACGCACGTTTTCACTGTTCTTACACCGGGAGTTGCAAGAAGACCTTCGACGATTCTTTCTTCCTTTTATCTGGCACAGGGGTATACGAAGCCAAACACTCCGCACAAACTGAAGGGTATATACTAGAGCAACATCGGAAGAACACAGTGGATGCACATTTCAGGGCGGAACCGAAGGTCCCCGCGCCGCTGTTTTTCTAGCCCGATACTCGTCTCTCCTTGACGCTCCCGGTGCGATTTCGATCATCCTTGATCTTCCCCGCGGGCGCTGTTGCGCCTTTACAATTACATACGTCCCCGCGGAGGCTGCTGTCGATGCCGCTCCCGCCGCTGCTGCGTGTACTGCTCCACGTGTACAAGCCGTGCAACATGCGTGATTCTACGGAGAGCGCCGCTTTTTTTGTATTCCGCGGGCGGACACCGCGCCATTATGATGGCCCGCCGCACCCGGAGTCGGCTGCATGGCGTGCGCTGCTCTATAGTACTGGAGGCCATCGTTTTTTTACCTCGTCGGTCTGAATAAGTTTTTGTGACCTATATTACTTGGCTTTCGCACGCTCGCCTACGGCTATGTGTGTGTACAGTACGCAGCAACACTCACGAGGTGCGCTCTATGCGCATGCGCTCTTTTCCCGGGAGAAATACGCTTGTGGCATATGTTTCCGTTTGTGTGCATCTTGATAGACTGTGTAGCTTCCGCATCCTTTCGCGGGCTCTGCGTGCTTCTCATCCGCCGTTGCCGCGAACATTGTGAAAGCCACAGTATAGCAAACAGCGGGAATGTGGTAGACTTCGCACCGGCCTGGCGACGCTGATTTTACGAAGTAATCCACGTAACCATGCGAGAACAAACTTTTTGACGTCATGGCAGTAGCTCGTAACGTAACTCTTTCATCAACGCGATCTTGTACGTCGTGTTCGTTATGTCCTTCAGTATAGTCTTGGTTAACGAATTGCAAAAGAGCAATTTCGCGAAATTACTATAAGTACGTATTGTATGCATTCGTTTGCAAAGAAAGTTTTGAAGCCACACTAAGACGCGAAAAAGCGAGCTCTGTTCGCTTAAGAAGAGCTAATATTTGCGGCCCTTTTGCCCGGCCTCCAAAGAATACTTACTCAACTGCAAACCGGTCGTGATTTTAGATCTTACAAGCATGTTAATCACAAGAGCGTCTAATAAACATAAGTGCTGTGGAAGGTGAACATAGCGTAGAATCCACCAAAATGCACCAGAACTAACTAAAATGGAGCTATAAATACGGCAGGGCAAGTCACTTACGTAAGTTATACTCTCAGTGTTTATCGGTGTGCACACGTAATGCTCAAGTCTACGGACTAAGCGGCGGCGTTGCATCTAATTTTGGATAGATTACAGTCGCTGTGTTGACCACGCCGTTTTTAGTAAACATCAATGAGTAATGCGTCGCGGCAGCACCGAACGTGTGTGTGATTTAAATTTAAAAATAAGAGAGAAACCTTCCTTCAGATAACGTAAACGTCTTTCAAATAACTGTAACAAACTCACAGTGCCTCCAACTTGAACCGGTTAACGGGGAAGAAACAAGCAAAAGAGCGAACGCAGTGAACGTTAAGAGCGCGCATTCGTCAGGTGAGTTTCTTAGAGCGAGAAGGGATGCAAGGTTAGCCATCACGCAGGGGTGTGTCGAACACGGTTTCCACTTAATAACCACCCTAGCTCCAGCGCACATTAGGGGTATGCCCAACGACAACGTACGCCAGAGCTCTATTAAATTCAGTTAAAATTGCCGGCGCTTCCAAGAAGCAAAGCTGCAGCAATTCATAATCAACGTCCAAACAAAAAAAAAATATGGAAAAAGAGGAGGCGTAACAGCAGGACTCTTATCGAGAAAGCTGCCTAGTATAATTTGCGTCCGCTCCATCAAAGGGAAACCGTCTCAACCTTGAAGCCAAAAGCACCGTTTGGAAGCAATCCAGAGCAGCATGACGTCATTCAAATCCTGCGAGTAGGGTTCCATGCGTACAGTGGAAACAGCCATGACAGTCAAGCGTTGCATTTACGTTTTTTTTTAATAGAGCATGTCGGATTTTTGTAATATCTATGCAGTAGCCGAAGGTGTACAGGAATTCACTTGTCCGTGTGTACGCGCTGCGCTCAAGGAAATCGAAATACCTCAAGCTATGTGCGACAAAAGACAACCTTTACCGTTGCGAACCTTGGGAATTTACACTTTTCTAAGCACATAAAAAAAAGCCAGCCTGCTATTTCATTCTTACATGGCAACATTCTTCGATGAGCCTAAACCTCCGGTTTTATTTCTCCTATTGCCAAAACAATCGTCGCAGAATCTTCCACGCGCTGCATCGAAATTCAACGTGATACGCGTGCAAGGTCGTCAGATGTTTGCGCCGGCTCGATGCGTTCCGCACGAACAAATAGCGAGATCGCGAGATCGGTTGTACTGGCATTATATACCTGCTCGTTCAAATGCACTAAAACGGCTGAAAGCGACGAACCGCCCTATAAATTATTTGAGCTGTAGAAAGCACGATATACTGGGCCAGTTTAATTTGTGGGAGGACTATAGTTTGTTTTTAAGCTGAACAGCTGTTATAGCTCTCTTTTTTAGGCTAAGTAACAAGAAACTACGTTTGGGCCCAAAAATGGTGCAGTCTCATAATGTGGGCCATCTTGCCCAATAGCGTCGTCTTTGAACATTTGGGCATGTGTTGAAAGTATGTGCACGTCGTACCCAGCGGTTTGTTACTTGTTTGTATATGTGTGTGAACCTGTGAAACATGTGTTGCACACGCTGCATCCATGTGTTATGTCTACGTGACTGAAGTATGTTTTGTGATATTTGGAACGGTGTGGATTGTGTAAATACGTTATATTTCAATGCCATTGATGTTACCCGCCTCTGATATAATTTCTTCTAAACGGATGGCGCAGCGTAACGGTGAGGAACTAACCATGTTAGAAGGGCATTTATGTCAAGAGACTAAATAAGATGAAAAATTGGCGGCGTATTTCCTTTCCTTGGAAATGACTGGTGGGCACGATGAATTAGCAGCACGTATAATTGTGATGTTTGTGTAATTGGTGAAGTATCTTGTATACCTTATAATAAGAGTTATGGAGGATGGTACATTGATTGAGAGAGTTAATAAGCGCAGAACCGACTTTCACAAAGACGAGAAAACACAGGCCCTGTGTCTTGGTGAATGTTTGTTCTACGCTTATTATACCCGAAAATACGCACCATCTCGCCCAATATGAAAGTTTTACTAAACGGCACATTTCCTTCTCCTGGCACGTGACCAGTTGTATATACCGAATGACCCAATTAGGCGTGAACCAAGAACAGTAACACCGGACAGAGAGGCACAAGAGGTGCGTTGAGTTGAGCATATACCTGACCGACGCTAACCAGCTTATGTACATTATTTCTAGTTTCTGTAGCGTTGGACAATATCGAAGCTGAGTTACGCGAGCTGAGTTACGCGCTCTATGTCCTCTCGTGCCAGTGTTATGAGACGAATCAAAATACTTTTTTTGTTCGTAAATTGGTCTCTTCTATGGCCAATAACCTTCCTTAATGATACGTACAGCATCACGACTGCATAAAAGCCCCTATTACGAACACAGTAGAGGAATAACCTTACTGCGAGTAAGTGCCTCGACTGATTTCCTCTTCAGTGTGTTCGGAAACAAGTTAAGGTTAACTGAAACGCGTTCCTTGGTTCTTGCTTCCCGCAGTGCGCTTAACGTCAGCACAATTTCGACTCGCCCACACAACTTTTTGTTCGCGTTTCATCTGAACGTGCATCTGGAAACGTTTCTCGAAGCCCACCAGAATTATAGTCGCTGAAGCATACCCTCACAAGCGTATTTTATGATGTTTTTCTCAGGCAGCCAATCATTCTTCGAGCTCAAATAACGTTTCATTCGTAATAATTGTTTGCCAGTGCACAACTACGCTCGCTACGGTGGTACAGCGGCTACGGTGCTGCGTTACCGGTGCCGCGTTACCGGAGCCGCGTTACCGGTGGTGGCGGAAATGCCAGAGGCCCCTGTACTGTGCGTTGTCAGCACTCGTTAAAGACCTCCAAGGTGGTTGAAATTTTGCGCAACCCTCCACTGCGGATTGCCTCCTAATCGTAACGTCGTTTTGGCACGTAAAAAGCCACTCATGCAAGCCAATGCCCATCTACATGATTTGCCAGGCAATTGCTCCCACGAACGTGCCTTCCTTTTTTTGCTTTTTTTGTGTGCTAATCAATACTGAGCATGATCGCGGGCCTCTTCCGATATTCCTTTTTTTTCTTCTCATTGTTCCTTTTCCTTCAAGTGATTTCTTTTCCACGCCAGCAAATCAAAGAACACATAGCGAAAGTAGAGCAAGGCATTGCAGTGCCCGCGGCAGTCGCTCCTGTGGATTCGTGCAAAAATCAGTTTCCGGGACTTCCGGCTTTATTGCTTTTCCGAGTCCATCCAAGTAAAGTCGGCCGCGGAGTCCTCGGCGATGACTGATAGACTGCACTGCCGTAACAAAAGACCTTGGCGTGGCGGAAGTTGCATGAGCAGTCAATGTGGTGTACTACGCTGGTTTACGCCCATGGATTCGACAACCATGTGTGTCTGTCTTCTTTGTAATAAAGGCGAGTCGGCGGTGAGGCCCTCCGTTGTATAAGTGTGCGCGCCCTTGCGGCAGAGATGATACGTGGGACTGCGCTGCTTTGCATACACAAACGACGCAAGCGAGGCGCATCTCTTCGTAAAACTCTATGGTCTGGCGAGGCGGTCATCGGTCTATATTGTGTTTTGCGTGTGCGTGTGTGGAACAGGTGCATCGGGTTTGTATGCGTGCCAAGGTGTAGGCGTTCGGCGGAGCAACGGAGCTGTTCTTTTTTGTCCGAAACGTCCGCTTCGAACCATAAGACACAGCGTTCTCCTTCGCTACAGAGACTACCCCTGCAAGACAACGTTGCGTCTGCGTTATCTTGTCTTCCCTTCTTGCGTGTCGTTTCCTTCCGCTTCTTCACTCTGAATTGAATACTCTACATAGCTACTAAGGATATATGTGGAGAAACTCCGTTCATACACCTCTCGCGTGTTTTGTTTTCACGAAATCACCAGTTTCAACAGTACTTTCAAAAGTCAGACCGAAAAATCCGCCTGTCCGTCCATGCATGCCCCCCCCGCCCCTACCCCGCAATAAAAAAGAAAAAAAGAAAGAAAGAAATGTCGGAGATATCGGAGATATCGGAGATAGCGCCCGGTTTCTCCGAGGCCTACCTAAAGGAGTATATTGCACTATACTTCCGTTGAAGTCCCGGTACTTCACCATATTTGCCATGCGTTTCGTGGCATCTTTCGATGGGCAAATACTTCGTGTACAGAAACGCAAGCAAGCGCAATTTAAGCCAAAGTCGATCACGTCAGTGGTCGGGCCAACAATCCCCGTGAATGGTCGCAACACGACATGACGAAAGAATGGTCTCCCCTTAAATCTCGCTCCAAGTTACCTCTTAAGGATACAAAACCTATCGGTCATGAACCGCCGCACAAACGGACAGGCAGATACAGTCTTCTCGAGCGATTCATGTCGGGGCGCCCCTTAGCTACACGAGGCGTTAAAGCCCAGCCGCCACTCCCAGATTCAAATCCTTCCCTATTTTTTTTTTCGTTTATTTATCGTCGCCCCGAAGCTGCAACTGTACGACGCACGCGCCACTACCACGAGTGCGCATGAGAAAAAAAAATGGTTCCGAAACACTGCACTCTTTCGGAGCCACGCCTTTCAATCTAAGCATCTTCGCAGCTTCGGTCTTCTGACGTGGCCTTAAGGTGGGTGCCCCGTCGTCCCTTCTCAATCGCTTTGAAAACGCCGCCAACACCCAACTTTTATAGCGACTCCCTCTATAAGACATCCGGATTCGTCTTATTCTCTGGCGTCTTTCCTAGATATCATGCTCACCAGCACCAAGATCCATCAGGACAGTTCGCATAAACGGGAAGGCCCACGAGACGACGCTCTCGAAGCGGACGAAGGCGCCGCGACTCCAGGACGGGCGTGTCCGACCAGAACAAAAGACTAGCGCACGCCTCGCGGCAAAAAACCCCACGACGCCGACGACGACCCCTAACCTCTTCATCTTCTTCTGTTTTGTCTTTCCCTGCGTCGGCGGCGGATTTCCGAGACCCACGAGGAGGGAATGTGGGAGGTGGACGACTTCTTGAGACAAAAGAACGCCGCAAGGTCGAGGTCATCGTGCCATCAACTGTCGTCGCGCGGTGGTTGTTGGCGTCGTCCGCCGCAAACGAGTGTCGGGTAAACCAGTTTCCGCCAATGCCCCGCCCCAAAACAAGAACGATTGTCGAAGACGCGAGCAGGACGTCTGAAAAGCCGCCGTACGTGTGGGTAAGGCAGGACCACAAAGATGTGTCGCAGCTGTAGTGTATGTCAGGGCGTGAAGTAACTATGATATGGCATTGCGATTACTTGATGACATCCACCCTTTAAGTGAGCCGCGGCTTAATTGATTCCTCCTCGCCCATTACAGCCTTCTCTTTGCTCATTCGTAATTATCGTTGCCTTGTGGCATTCGCCAGACTCTCGAAAACGGGAGTCAAACGCGGGGCTAATGGTTCTTTAGCACACGCAATTAAAGGAGATATGTCAGTGCGCCACAGTTTTCAGGGCGTGAACATCTCAGCAGTTGTTTAGGTCGGGAGAGTCGAGGTGGTTGTTCGAAACTCTGCGTCGACCTTGTGGAGTTCTCGTATCAAGTGGGCCATTGTAAGCCAACTGGGTCTCCCGAACAATGCACGCTTGGCACGTGATACTGACGACGTGCCCAGGAGATGCTTTTGTATGAACAGGATTCGGTAGGGGTGGTTTCAATTATCCTTTGTTTCGGTTTGTTACGCGTTTAATTTACGCGTCGATCATGTTCTTCTCGTGAAGTCACCATCGTCTTACAGTCAAATGCATTTATAACGAAGGGCTCGGGACCTTGAAAAGTCTTCGTTGTCTAGGTGACTTCGCTGTAGAGGTCACCTACTCCCAACGGTCGCAGTGAGGTCCCGAAGTAAGCATTCCTTCCTTATGTCTGTCATGTTGCTGAACAACCCTGCTGGCTAAGGTTAATAACCCTAGCAGGACTAGACATGAATCGCCCGTGGAAGAGCAAGTACTTGGAGAATTCTAGAGTAATCATTCCGTGGCACAAGTCACAATTGATAAGCTGAGTCGACGAATTGTCGAGGGGCACTTTCACATCGACGAAATTTTAAAACTAGCACCAGTCTTGTTAGTACCATTGCGAAGCTCCAGCCATAATTGCACTGTCGTTCCAGCTTTGTTTATTCAGCGAAACGCCGTTGGGTTGTAGGCCGTGCCCACGCACCAAAAGGGAAAGCGCAGTGTGTGGAAGTAAATTTCTACGACCCTTCACAGTCTTTACAGTGTGCCCGGCCTACAGCCGTTGTACGTCTTCGACGGGTAGAGAAATGTACGTCCTCGACGTACATTTCTCTATGCAGTAAGCAAGAAATGAACGCCCAACTTCTGCCTCACACATTTGTATTCTACTGCACCCGTACCACAGTTCGCCTACTGTAAGGGAAAACACGCGGTCACGTCCTTTCGCGGCCCTGCCTTTCCATTTGCAGCGCGAACTAATTCATTTCAAAAGAGGCAGCAAACCGTGCAACCGCTTTCTTTCTTTCTTTCTTTCTTTCTTTCTTTCTTTCTTTCTTTCTTTCTTTCTTTCTTTCTTTCTTTCTTTCTTTCTTTCTTTCTTTCTTTCTTTCTTTCTTTCTTTCTTTCTTTCTTTCTTTCTTTCTCCACGGTCGCGCCCATACCCACACACCTATATGTACGGCTATACAAGCTAGCTTCGTGCAGGCTTCAAGAGACTTAACTGCCCTAATCGGGGTGCCTGTTACAATTAGGTATTTTTGGAATATTTTAATCGGTTTGCAGAGATACCCAGAGCGCGAGACAGAAGCGGCTAACGGGAGTCTGCCCGGCGCGGCTGTTACCAACGGTGCGTAACGGCACATCCCGAAATAGAGCGAACGTGACAGATTGACCACGTGTGGAGAGAGAGCGAGAAATAAAAGATTAGTGAGCAGAGCGATATTTCTGCTAGCAACGCTCGAGAAAGTCATGATGCGCTCGAGGAATAACCATACTTTATCAAGAACTGCGTGTACGTAACAAGAACCGTAGGAATCGAGGAAGCGGTCAATCCTGCTGCGTACATGGCTTCCATGTTCTTCCCCCCGTTTTCGCGCGCAGCAAATTGCGACGCAACGCTCGACTTGAGGCGCCTGTTGTGTTGTGTACGAATAGGATAGTATAATTAAACCGAAAGAGACGTGGTTGCTGGTTTTTCTTGCCCACGTGCTAGCTGGCTCACTGGACTTTACAGAAGCTATATATATAACGCGATCGAAACGGGTGTAGGAAAAGCGCTGTACTAGGGCACAACGTGGTTGAACTATAAAGTCTGCGAAGAGGTGCGGGTGGTTTCATGGCTCAATAAGGCCAACATTGTCGGTTCCTCAGGCCCCAAAATCGTTTCCAGTACCCAGAATCAGTGGATAATTTCACAAGGCATTTCGTTATTTGAGCTGTCTATACCACCGGACGACCACTGTTCTTCGCCAAGGATGCACTGTCCAGCATCCAAGGGCCAAGTTCCTCTTCGTAACTGCTTTTCGTACAAAGGAGCAGCATCACAAGAGCCAAGAAAGATACGGGATGGCATGTTTAGGCTATCATAGTGTATCTTACAGTCACGATGACAGTCACTTTGTAAAGAGTGAGAGGCCGCACCTATACGTGCGTGCTATAGACGGGACCAAGAAAAAAAATGGCAACGCTGTGAGGCGCACGGCACGGAGGGTACCTTTGCCTATAAAGCAGTCCGCTCTAAATTGCCACCTCTCGAAAAATGCCGAGAAATTAAATTACGACCAGCGTGGCCCTCGAATTAAGGGAGAGGCGCTACGACCAGAGAACGCTTGGCGGGGCGTTGGTTGAGCGGACAGGACGAAAGGCCCATCGAGGTGGCGCACCTTTCTCGGTCCCAACTGCAGACGCTCTTGCACCTTGTCTTTGTATATATACTTGTGCTGACTATAGGAACAGAAAAGAAGGGCGGGAGGAGGTTTGCTTTGTTACGAACTGAAATTGAGAACGAGGAAAAACCACCTTCTCGTCGCGTGGTAGAGCGTCCACTGACTGTGGGCCCATCTATAACCAGGCTGCCTGCATGCTCTATTGTTAGGAGACATTAGCTCGAGAAGCGTTTCGATACAGAGGCTCGTCAGACCTGCAAGGTAGCTCACGTACTGTTTGATTGCTGCGTTGTGTGGTCGTAAACTGACATGCGGGCGCCTTGGTTCAGTGTCTCGGTTGTGGCGTGGCATATGGGTATGCTGGCTGGATCGTTGCGGTCTATACCGCGGTGAAGAGAAGGGGCAGGCTATGCGGGTGGTCGTTTCGTGCAACGTATATAGCTGTACCTCCGGGAGCTTTATATGACTCTGCTCATACGGGACGGTCGTGGCGATGTACGGACGTTTACCATAAACACTGGCTCAGCAAAAATGTGGGAACATGTGACCGGAGGTTGTAGTTTTGGTTAGCGTATACCTCACGAGCTGTCAGTGCTGCAATGCTGTGATGGTGGCAATAAAGTGACATTGGGGAAAAAATGTTTGAGCGAAGCTGAGAAGAGGTATTGAGGTGGGTGCGATGGTACTAAGAAACAGACAGAATAATTTGTGCTTTACCAGGCTTGTGAGGGGACGTTTGACCGCGTGCGTAATTTAGTGGCGCGACTGACGCCTTGATAGCTCACTATCCTGACGCTAAGGATATTTCTGCTTAGGTATCACGTTTCTCACGGACGTTACAGTGAAGTCAAACTTATGGCAATAGTACTAAGAAATTTACAGCATAAATATAGAAAAAAATATCACTGAAACATAATTCATAAGCATTTCGGCAGGCTGCGAGATATCCATCACTGTTGGAGAGAAGAAAACGATGAACAACAGCTATTTCGAATTCTACACACCAACCACGTGAAGAATGTTGGGCATGCAATCTGACACCCCGAATTTTAAGCTTATACTTTTTGTTATTTGGGCCCCTACTTCCACACAACGCCATATCCTGCTATCATGTTCAACGGAAAAGCTTTACTCAGGTTCATTAGGTCGCGCTAGTTCCCTAGCCCGAAGCGGGTCCCTCCTACGTTGCGACCGAAAGGCATTGCCTTCGGACCGATCCGCGGGACGGTTTAAAAAAAAAAAGATGAAAAATACTCGAAGTCGCCTAATGCGTGAATAGTTCTGTCACTTGTTCGAGTAAATACTTAATTAATAATGATGATGATGAATAAACGTTTATTTTCGAAACGGTATCGCGGTGCTATTCCCGCTCTAGGTGGGAGGTCTCCTCATTCCAGGAACCCTCTGGCTCTCGCTGCAATTAATAAAAATTGATTATTTTTATGGCAGCCGCATTGACGCGGGAAACACTATGAAGCCTGTCCAATGACAACCTGTTCCAATATAGTGAAACACGGATCGAATTTACAAAGCTTCTCTTTCGTAAGTGCTTTTTGCCATTGGCTGACAGGCTTCAGCACCAGGATTGGCTAAAATTTGCACGTACGAATATCATTATTGTCTTGTTTTTGTGAACACAGGCCCAAGCACGCGCCATTGGCATCTCACCGTCATCATGTTTTGCATCAGCTGTGCACACTGCAAAGAGTGAACTGCTCATTCCTGAAGCTCGATAATTATGGGCGAGCTTCGACAAGCTGATTATAAGCTTTACAAATTCTGAGGGAAAAAACGCAGAAAGGCTTTCGCCGTTCGCCATACCAGGGCTTTTTCTCTCGTTGGTAAATAACCATATTACTAGCGTTTTACTGGTAGTCACAGCCGCGCGAGCGGTGGGCTCCATGCCGCAAACTCTATTTATAAACGCAATTTGCGGTCGCCGACCCGGCCACGCGCCAACGAAACACAGAAACGAACAACGATCTCCACACCGAACCAGGCGGTGTCCGAAACGCACCACTTATTCTTCGAACACTCACCAGGGGGGAGCGTACGTAAACGTACGTTTTCGTTACACAACGACCCCCCCGAGCACGTATACCCTCAGTGATCCACTTCGCACAGCGCGCGCTCGCGGCACGCAAATGAGGGACCTTGATCCTCGCCGGCGCATCTCGGCAGGGGGCGCCACAAATGTGGCCTAAGTTAGGCCTAAGTGATGCCTCCTCGCCAAGGCGTCGGCACATACAGTACACACAAGAACCCTGACCCATGCAGTGCCCACGCCGTCCAAGGGGGGGTGGTGCTCGCCAGTCTGTCGCAATCGACGCAGGAATCGCATCAATCAAGCGTGCGCCCGCGGACTGCCCGCCTCGTGCGATCACACACATTATGCACACCTGCGAACGTCTTCGACATCGAGAGAACAAAGTGAGCGGAGAGAGACCACTTATCCCGGGCGGAGCGAGCCGCGATAAAAACCCGTTGGCGAGGCGTACCGCAAAGTGGCGGTTGATTCGGTGATTCATTTGTCGTTTATGCGAACAGGTGCGTGTATTATAACTGCAACGTCGGTATTACAGTGCAACTCACACCGCGCGTCAACAATGAGAACGCAGTCGCGCGCGCGGGCGTGCACAGTTTTCTTATTGTTGTGCGCCGGGCTCGTATGGCCGCGACTCTACGCTCACTCTCACCTGATAACAGGGTGGAACACTTCTTGTCTCTTGTCATTGGGTACGCGAATTATGCCCAACGATCCAGATCCATGGCGGGAAGTACAGACAGAACCGTAACACGAGAAAGTCGCATGATGCGCGACGTGCCGTATATAGTATAGTACATGAGCAGTCTCGCGTTGCTATTATACCGTAGAGGCTACACAAACACGATGATTATAAGGAGCGGCACGAAAAATTGCTTACCGCCACTTTTTCTTCCACTTAGTCTCTCGCCCCGTGGGCTGGGCTGAAGTCTACAGACCACACCGAAAAGCGCCGTAGCGAAAGGTATACATATGTCTGTAACGTGATGTATGTAATGAGTGTTATGGCGTCTCATTCCATCGCTGTCGTGAACATCAACGAGGTGCACCCGCATGGGTGGGACCGTTATAAGGCCAGCAGGAGCAGCCCGAAGTGCCGCATTAGAAACACAATAGCGTGCAGCGACTCTGTCAGAAAGCGAGAGCTTTTACTCTGGAAGAACCTCGGCGGTATGGAAAGTTCGCGTGTTTATCGATTCTGTCATTGTGTTATCTTGTCCAGGGTAACGTTAAATACGGAGAATAAAACAGTACGAGCAGCGATAATGGGCCTAAGGTACGATATGGTAATCGCGAATACAGCCATACCCAAGAGACACTCGGAGGTCCCGGGAGACGTGTCTCTTGTAACCAAAGTCTCTTATAAGATTCGAAAATTCTAAAAACACTGGGAAGTCTGACTGCTTCAAGCTATTGTACATCAGCATCAAAATGTGTATTAACACATGTACAGGAAATTCGCACAAGATCGGTTAAAGCACTCATTCATAGCAGTTAGCACTTGTAGTGAGCGCAGATTGTATTATATATCTTCTTTACCAGCTTCTGGGGGTAAAGCCTTCCTGTTTGCAAGCCTGGTGCGGCACACGTGGAACACGTAGATTATTCATCTATAACCTACCTGTTCTGTATTGGTGAAAGAGATCAAATTAAATATCGAAGCAGTGGAAATGATGAAGTGAGAGAGTAAATACTTTTATTGACCGTATGCATGGCCGTATGCACTGACCGTATCAGTTAGGGGAGCAATTTCTGTCAGGCCGTGCCTGGCAACCACCTCCTCCGATCTTCGTATGGCCCGAAGCTGAATCGACGGGCTACGTGAAGTAAGTATGTGTTCACTTCTCTTCTTGTGTCTGTGTCCTGCACGCCTCTTCTTTTGATTATGGAATGTTACCAACTCGCTCAACTTTCTGTCCTTCTAAGTATGTCTTCCCAACGTGCACTGACAACGCACAGTACACGGCCTCTGGCATTTTCGCCTCCATAGAAAATGCGACCGCTAGCTGACATTTTGCTCAACCTATTTTTCCCTCTCCCCTAAAATCCTTCACTGTCCCAGTCTCTGTATAGGACTCAATTTCCGGAAAGCGGGTCACCAGCTAAGGAGAGTTTGAGACTCCTGTCCTACAGCTTTCCCGTTAATTAAGTGGAACACCCACTGATACTTTGCCAGTTTCCTTATCCCTTTCATTTTTCCTCGCTTTATAGTCCAGAATTCTCATCGCTTGTAGGAGCCAGCGAGCGATCTTTCAGTGAGACCTGCCGGTAAAGGTAGAAACCACGATAGCACTCAGATTGTTCTTGTCGCATGCACGCTGTCAGTGTTTTCTCGCTGTCTGCCGAGCACCTGTGAGGGAGAAAAAAATAATCTAGAGCCAGACGGAAAGGTCGTCAAACCCCACACAATCATCTGGTTTCCTGCACATATGGGGGAAATCAGCGGTGCTCCCACGAACCTCAACGAATCTGCCCACAATGCTGCACGAGGACTCGCCAACCGTGCAGTTACAAGGCAGCACGATGCTGAGGTTCCGGACTTCAAGGACCAGATGATGACGTATAACGAGCTCACAAAGCACTTCTACATAGGACGCAGGGTCTTCCCCCCTCCACATAGTAAACTAAATAGAGCTCAGGCGATTACGCTAAGGCTCTTACAAACAGGAACCTACCCGAACCCGCTATTAATAAGCAAAATATATCCGGACTTGTCTACTGGTACAAACTGCGATAAATGCAACGCTTCCATCGATCTCAGTCACATGCTCTGGCGCTGCTCCGCGTTACACAGCGACAAGGACAATACTGAAGAGCAGTGGGACACAGCTCTACGCAGCCCCACTTTAGAAAAGCAGCTATGGGCAGTCCAACGGGCCCGCGAAGCGGCCGAAGGGCTATCCCTTTCTGTCCCAACGTGGGAGCGGCCCGCTTCGCGCTAGAAAACTAGCGCGACCTAATGGACCTCAATAAAGTTTTTCCATCCATCCATCCATCCAGACTTATGAAGGGTTTTCTTTGATAAGCGCTCCTTACCATTGGCTAGCCGCTTTCGCTAATTATATATGTAAGGTATTAGAAGCGGATGAAACTGTTGTGAACATTTACAAGGTAAGACGTTATCGTGAACGTGGGCTCCTGGTCCACACCACACGGCACCGGCGTCTTGGGCGCTGTTCTAACTGTTGTGGGTATGTGCCACTATTCTGAACTATCGCCATCACTATCGCCGTTAGAACACTCTGACGTTTTCTGCTTATCAACGGGTATGCGCGGAAACATGGAGGGCACGCCTCTGCTGAGCGTCGATCATCCGCTGACTTTCGTCACACGCCACACGGGACGCGAGGTCAGCTTCCGTCGGCGCTTGCTGTCCAGCGCCAACGAGCTCCGACGTTTCGCGGCCAGGTAAGCATATGCTTTTAACCTTGCTGGTCGTCTGTTGACTCTTGCCGCGTGATGTCTAATTACGCGTACCTTATTCATCGCGGCGGGCGGCCCGGCCGGGTGCGGCGCACATGCTCTTCAAGTGCGGCAGGCGACCCGGGCGACCACACCCTTACAAAAATGCCCATATATGGCGATATCAGGAATTGGGCATATGTGGCTATATATGGCACGTGCCCGTGTGTGGCCACATTTGCCTAAATTGTGGTAGAAGCATATATGGCAATGAAAGACACACACGAGGAATGTCATGTAAGTCTCTGATACGTATTGGGCAAATACGGCCACATACGGACACGTCCCATATATAGCCAAATACGCATATCTGGCCATATACGCATGTCTATATATATATGGCACTCTCAGAAAACAGCAGCTGGAAAAAGCGGTTAAAATAGACGCAGATTACGAATGGTTAAGCTAACCAGATTTGTACAGCAAATTAAAAGACGTGCATTAAGGCTAATGCGTGTCGTTTAATTTGCAGGAATTAATGTCGTGCTATCTTGTTTCTTCACATGATTACTTGCACTCCTTTGCGCAAAAGCACTGCCTAACTACATTGTATGTATTGCTGTTACTAATGTGTTGCTTTATTACGTTGCTGTATTATTTTCTTCATGTATAGTATTACTACCCAACTGTTGTACAATTGTCCGTCTAATACTCCCCTCTGAAATGCCCTCGGGCATTGAGGGTTCAATGGATAAGTTAATTAATTAATAATGATAATTGCGGACGATAAAAACGACAGAAAAACAAGGAAAACACAGCCGAATCACTGCTCCCTACTTCACGCAGCTTTCCAGCTTTCACTTCAATTTTTCAATCTCCTGCAGTCATTGTTTCTCTTTCCCTCGGCTTCTTTTTCGTCGTCCAATCGTCTAATTGTTTTTTCTTCTTTTTCAGACTGACAGCAGCAGCTGTCATTGTCATGGTTACTGCCTACTTCACCGTCGGCGGCAGACCTTATGGTGGTAAGTTTCTACAAATTTTTTATGACGCACACATGGGCCACCTTCAACACTCTGTCAGCTCCATAAAAAAAAAAGTGTTTGCGCCTTGTTTTGCTAGTACATCAATAAAACGCGGTGAATATCATCGAGTAATGCGTTGCGACTTACACACGAGGGCACCGCTTGCTTGAGCACGATAACGCCGACGTATGGTGTGACGTACCCTCCACCACTAAGCAGATCGGCCATTCAGAAACATTACGTGGAAGAAGAAGGCGACTATTCCGAGGCTTTAGACAACCAACCGCTCATAAAAGATAACTTCATGAGCCTTACGTTTTGAAATACGATTTAGCGATAACGAAATGTCCCAGAATGGCGGAAAAAAATGTTGTTTGCTCATTCTTTGCACGAATCCACAGAGGAAATTCACGCGGACTTGCCGTGCTAAATTTTCCCACGCTTTCTATACTGTTGATGAATTTGCCCTCGCCCCACAACGTCCCTACCCACTGGTCAGCTCACATGTTATAGCTACGGGCCCGAAAATACGATGGTCCCGGGTTCGAGCCCCGAACACTGGTGAATGATTCGTCAGCAGGGAAGTGGATTTCCAAGTTCTTCCTTCCTTGCACATCACCCTGGCTTACAGGCTTTAGCAGAACTGATTTGTCGCATTACAACCTGTATACGCCACTCTCAACTGAAGTTCCCTCTTCAGGAAGCTTCATGGGCGCGGGCGGGAGTGGTCGCAAGTCCCGCATTCTGTTCCTGGAGACAGGGTACGCGCTCGAAGTCACTGGTCGCTTCGCGTGCGCCATCGAGTCGGCGGCCAGGAATCACCCCGGCTGGACCGTGAACGTGCTAGCCGCGATTGACACGGCGAACGGCACCGACACGTGGCTGGACGGGCCTTTCAAGCGCATGTTAGGCCGTCTACCCAACGTCGCTTTTGGAAACGTGCAGGTAAGATATACGCGAGAATAAGGCACCGGGACATTGTAAATACTACTAGCCTACGACTTCAAGGGTGCCGCCACGGCAGTCTAGTGGTTATGGTACTCGGCTGCTGAGGGTCGCGAGGTCGAATCCCGACCGCGGCTGCTGCATTTCGATGGAGGCGAAAATGCTGAGGCCCGTGTGCTGTGCGATGTCAGTGCACGTTAAAGAACCCCAGGTGGTCGAAAGTTTCGCGGAGCCCTCCACTACGGCGTCTCTCTAACCATATCGTGGTTTTAGGGTGTAAAGGACTTCAAGGACCAACAACTGCAAGTCACTGTCACCCACCTTCGTCACTGCCTTCGTCTGCTTGTGCACTTAAAATCTCACGTGAATGTGCACTCACATTCACGTGGACTAAGCGCGCAGCCATATGTGTCCTGAACAATTGCTAATGGCGGAATGCACTTGAAGGCGATTTCAACCGCCACATGGTCTCAGCGATGTTATGGTCTCATATTCTACAAAACAATGCCTATATATAGTTCCCACGATTCTATGACTTATACATACTG
The DNA here is from genome assembly GCA_013339685.2 of Hyalomma asiaticum. Taxonomy (NCBI): domain Eukaryota; kingdom Metazoa; phylum Arthropoda; class Arachnida; order Ixodida; family Ixodidae; genus Hyalomma; species Hyalomma asiaticum. The sequence goes on from CM023484.1 coordinate 49,904,212, forward strand.
TATAGCATATACAGACAATAAATGAAAGTGTATTCCTTCGGTGTTATAGTCTATTTACGCCTTATATATCTGCAGGCCATAAAACAACGTCTGTATACAATCTCGTCAGAGGAAAGAAACTCGCTTTGAAAATCTCCGTGGAAGCATCGCGTCTCGTTATGCGTTGTGAGCAGCGAATGGAATTTGCGCGTGCGGCGGCGACGACCTACTTTTCTTTATCTTTTGTCTTCGTCCGTGACCGTAACCTAATTTCCACTGGCATGTTTCCTAACCCGCAGTAGAAAGGAACATCTCTCGACACGCCCCGTAACGAGCGGATTACTATACTTCTCCGGCTATCGCTCAGTGCAGTCACGCCCTACACGTGTTGACTCCGTGCTGGCCTGCGGCGTCACGCTTCTTAATCTGATGCCGAGGTTTCGTGAAACCTGGAACTAATAATAATGATTGGTGAGGTTTTACGTGCCCTAAACAGGATACGACTATGAAGCACGCCATGGTGAAGGGCTCGAGAGCAATTTCTGGTCACCTACTGGGTTCTTTAACGTGCAGCGAAACTTAAGTACATGGGTGTCTAGAATTTCGCCTCTATCGAAATGCGAACCACCGGGTTCGGGACCGAAACCCGCGTCGTTAGTGTAAGCAGCCGAACACCGCAACGACAGTACCACCGCAGTGGCAGGAACCTGGAAATATGTGCCATAGATGTTCTATTATATTAAATTGATGGATTCATAATGCTCCACGCGTTTGTTTCCTATCATTTTTTTAATATTCTCGTCACATCGAAGGTCACTGTCACGACAGTTCTTTTCTTTCCCTTCTTTTATATTTTACTATTTCGGGCATATTTATAGCGCTTTCCTTTTCAGGCCTCTGTAAAGCTACCTTGAACATGCGCCTATTCTAATTGATTGCAATAATGCTTCTCTAGTACACCATTTCTTTGTACATTTTGGCCACGGGCTTCGCGTCATTGAGCAGCATATATTGGCATCTCTCAGCAGTTCATATGCCGCCCGCTATATTAGTCCCTATTACGGTCTTCAAAGGCACTTGCACTCAGCAAGAGAAAGAAAGTCATCAAATGAGAATGTGATGTCTACACTTCACGCATAGCGCGTGTGTTCGCCGTGTTATACGGCCCAACAGGTGGTAGATCTTCTGCGCGACACGCCTCTGGAGTCCTGGAGCATGCCGGATCCTCGGAAAGTCGGTAACCGTTTCAAGGAAGTCTTGTCGAACGTACTCCGCCTGGCTCTTCTCTACAAGCGAGGCGGCATCTACCTCGACAAGGACACCATCGTCATGAGGCCGCTCCACGGGTTCCGCTCCTGCCTCTCACAGACGTCGCTGGTGAGCCGACGCGCGGGAGTGTGTAGGGGCGGGCACTGAGCTGTGTACATGTCGGCTGCGTGCAACCATAAATTTTCCTCAGTGGAAGAATAATGCTTTACACTCCGGTGTTACAAGAGTCAGTAAGGCTCCGTTTCTCATGGGATCTCCTGATGAGAAAAAATCCGGCATTAGTATTATGCGTAACAGTAAATGTAGCGTCTGATCCGCACAACTTGTTACGAGAATTAAAAGAATGAAATATTGCCTTATATTGTCTATCGAAACTGCAAGTGTCAAGTTTGAGTAGTATTTTTCTCCACAAAATTTATGATAGCCGGCATTCTGGCACTCTTTATTGTCTGTACAAGAGTTGCAAATACGCTAGACTACAATTCCAGCTTAGCACGAGAAAAACTCCAGTGTAAATCCCGTTGTCATGTTTAGGGGACCTGATAGTAAGGTTGTTTCAACCTGAGTTTGCTGTGAACGTTATAATAATTCTAAATACTTCACCGTTTCTAACATTCGCGGACCAGCGCAGGGGTAAAGGAGTCTAGTTCTATAGGCGCGGCGCGACAATATAATGGATGAGGATGATGATGATGATGCGCAGTGGTGACAACGCTATATAACACTGTCCTCCCAGAAACTCTTGAAGGCAGCACATTCATTCGACTCAGTTCGAATAAAGACAATGTCGCCTTTCTCAGTATTTCTTGAAGTAGTCCCGTCGTATTTCGAATTACCAAAACGGAAGTGTAAAAGCCGGAAGTGAATTGAGAGTACCGAAGTACAAACCGGAAGTGAATTAAGCCCGTAAATAGAAGACGGAAATGAACATAACGCCGACATTGCGCAATTCTTACTTCCAATGCTGTCTTCTTCGTTTAGAATTCCTTTGCTTTTGTGCAAAGGAATTCGTGACATGCTATATCCCTGTTGTTGAATGTGTACGCACGGAACAACCCTTAAAAAAGATCGTCTTCAACTTCAAATGCTTCTCGAGCGCAGCGCAAGGGCGACGCGGTGAGCAACAGCTTCCTGTTCTTCAAGAAGGACCACCCCTTCCTGCGCGACACGATGGAGCGAATCGCCAGCGACCACCACCACGACGACATCAAGTCCTCCCTCGGCCCGGCGGTGCTGCACGACGCACTCCTGGAGCGCTGCGGCGTCGCCAGCGTGGCGCCTCTAGCCGAGGAAGGTCGCCCGTGCCGGGACGTGGTCGTGTTGCCGTGGCACGTCCTCATGCCCGTCCCGTGGACGTCCTGGACCACGCTGTTCGAGGCCGTGGCGTTAAACTCTTCGGGGTGGGAGATTTGCCGTGAGAGCCATGCCATGTGCCTCTACGGCAAGATGAGCTGGCAGAGAAAGGCCGAGAGGTACTCGCCGTACTGGCGTGCCGCGAAGGAACACTGCCCAGGATCGCTGCACATGGCCGTCGACCTGGACGGACAGTTCTGAACAAGGGCGTAGTCCTAGAAAGCCCCCCTCTTATGGACCTTAGTTGTTGAAAGTCCAAAGACATATTTGCCCTTTAAGGAACGCGCACACAAAGGTACAAAATGCCGACGCGAGGATCATTTGGATCAATTTATTTTGATCATTTGGAAGGAAAAAGAAAACTCGATAGTAAAGAATTGGCGAAATAAGTGGATTTGCTGCCTATGTGGAAGTCAGCATTTCGTATCCTTGCTTTCTAAAACTGTGTGTGTGCTTTTAACGGCAAATATGTCCTTGAACGAATGCCAACTAATCGAGGAGGGAATTAGTTGCTATGTGGAGTACAGGAGGAAGGGACCGATGTTGGATGATGAATGGACGCGGACTCCACGGCCACCTTTTGCCTTGCTCATCATAATGCTTTTATTTTCCGCCTTCTTTTGTAATCCATGTTTGTTCTTGTTACAGATTGTGCGGACATAATACCCGTTCCACCTTTCACCTGTGTGTGCAGACGCTCTCGACAGTGTTTAATGTTTTGGTGCCTGTCTCAGAGCTTGCCATTCTGCAGATGAATTCAGTAACCTGTTCACAGTTGCAAACCCCCTTCGTGTTGGTATCTTTAGTGGCTCGATCCTTCAGTGACGTCATTTCAAAGCTAGAATTTAACCCTGGTTTTTCGACACCAACCAAATCAGTGACATTCTTGTCTCCTCCTCTTGGGTGCTTGGTACCTTCTACATAGCGATGAAGATCCTCTAGAAGCCTGTTTGGAATTCGCGACTGCCTAAAGCGATCAAAATGTGTCGCATTAAACATTGAAAGTGGAGCATGCTAAACTGGTGAGCTTGTAGGGTAACGCGCTCGCGGAGCGATGGCGCGGCTAATTTGTCTATTTTCACTCGCAAAAATTCGCGCCACACGGCATGCCTAAGACCCATATGCTCAGTAGGTACTCCGCAAGCCAGAACACTTTGGCACAACGGTCATGTAGAAGAGGCGTCCAGCAACATCTATTAAGCCACCGAAGAAGATACAGAGCATGGCCACGCTAACAATCCTTTCCTTAGCTAAACAATGCGGGACACATATGATTTACAAACGCCCCCCGCTTATCTATACAGGGAGGCGCTGGAAATCTTGTGCACTACTGCCCAAGTTCAGAGGGCTGCCCGCGCAAACACAAGCGAGCACGCACCATCTCCCCCCCCCCCTTTCCCTCACACACGTATACGCATAATTCCCTGTCAACAACCGAAACAACGCCGCATATTAGGCCGCACACGCCACCCACGCACACGCATTCCACGCTGAACCAACAGACCGGGTGGCCCACATCGAACATCGCGCGCACACTACCGAATGAGAGGCCGCAACATCGCATTCAAACGTCTCGCAGATGAGGTTCCTCCCGCGTCGCTTCCTCGCATACGTTTATATGCTTCGCGTGCAAACACGAGCACTCTCGCGTCGGACGGTTTTTCATGCAAGCGCCGTGACCTTTACGGTGAGCAAGCACCGCCGCCTCCTCGGCACGGCTGTCGGCTTCGTTGTAGATGCCGGACGCATACCATTCATCAGAGCTGCGTGCCACCCGAACAGGGCCGTAGGAAAGCTCAACTCCGAGCCGCCAACTAAACGCAGAAGAAAAAGCAATCGCCGCGAAAGTTGCTTCGCCTTCCGCCCGTCTCGTTCGGATACCCCGGCTCGGCTTGGCATGAACTGGCTGAACGGCTCGAAGAGAATAGACGGTGTTCAGTACAGAGACTCATGAAATGAAAGTGTACGAGACGGGAAGGGCACATATCCGCGGGGCAGTGCGTGCTAACTGTGCGGTAGGATGAATCGTGGCGGCCGCGCGGCTTCCTAATTCAATGCGTCATTGTCTCGGTTCGAACGACTTCGGCCTTTGACCCCGAATACACACGACGAGCGCGCATTCGCGCCAGCAAGACAGAGACCTCGTGCGGGGCGAGGTTGTCTGGCACGCTCCGCGTTGCCGGCCCGCTGTCGATTTCTTTCTGTCCTTATCGACAGTACGCAATGAATCACCGTCACAGTGAACGCGCTTCGTTTGCCTGGTTCTCTGTGTATGCGATCCTATCGCTATAGTACGTGGTGGCAAGCTTCGCGGCAAATGGCTTGAGGGCAACAAATTCGGGGAGGAGCAGCAGGGATATAGCTAATAGTATAGAAGTCGTCGCATGTTTGGCAGGTAACGTGTCTTTTTTGTTATTCTGAGCGTGAGCCGGAGCATGTTTCAAGCGACCGGCCTTCGATTTCGTTACCTTCGTAAGTGAGACCGCCCTGAGCATCGCACCTGTGGATGAAATTGGCAGAGCGACCCTGCCGTACATGTCTTCGCTGACCTTCGCGAATGTACTGGTACGAAACGAGTAATGCCAACTAGAGAGCCACGCTTCTGGCTTGAGATCATGGCTTCCCGGTTTACAGAGCATCTGTCTGTTCGCTGATGATGTAGGTCGAGTGGACCACCGCATGCTTTTGGCATAAAACGAAAGAAATTAAAAAAAAACAGAAAATGGAGACGAGTGATCATTCTGGGAGTCGTGCCGCGGCACTTGCAAGATCTGTCCGCCACTGGGGCCACATTCACAGAGCTTCTCGTAAATTACAAGCGATCGTCGTTCGTTGTCTTCGTGCCAGCAAAGCCTTCGGCGAAAGAGCTGACACTTCGCGCGCGCGACCTGATTGCGTGCCGGCCCTTAGAAATCTCATCGTTCCATAGCCTGAAGTGCACTTTCACTCATGTAAACACAGAAAGGAGTAGATGCGCTACAGTAGACAAAGAACGTAGCCTGTCATGTGGTGTAGGGGTTCTCGACTTCTCTCGAACGCTCACGTGGTAAATCTCAATCAAAGCGAAGACACGAAAACAGAAGCAATGGAATCAGAGTTGCGCTTCGATTTTGTTACAGCAACGTCTCCTGTGTTGTTTTTACCCGTTGTATTACAGTTGTGTTGTTCTTATGATAGTACGAACGACTGCTTGCAGACACATGCTCTACATTCTTATAATTTTACTGTAGTGCTCAAGCAAGTTCTAAGTAGTCGATTCTAACAATGAGAGGGAAAATTATGAGGCTTTGCTGTCCGCTACCCACACGCATGACTTCGCACATGGCAGTGGATGGACGACGAGTTGTCGCGAAGCGAACGAGGAAATTCATTAATCGGGGGCCCGCTGAACCAGAAAGGCGGCTTTGCTGCACAGCGCAGAGGCGTTTGGCAAAGCGGCGCCCTGCGCTGCTGCTTGCTAGTGGGAGTTCGTGAAGACGCATGGCCGGCACTGTATAAACGCGAAAGGACGCGTATGCGCCGGGAGGTAATATAGGTTTCGCAAACAGCTGCGCGACGTCATGCGGCGTATCCTACCAACGCATTTTCAAGAGAGTGAGGCATATGTGTCCGCTACAACCCAAATGCCAGGAAATTCCTGAGAATATCGTAATCAATATACCCCCCTCAGCAAAACGCGTATAAAGAAGGCGTCTGCCTTGTAAGAGGTTGTGGGATTCAAAGCGTACCGAGGTAACTATTCACTGTCCAGCATTTCAGGTTAGTGTACTTCAGAGGAGCGCAAGAAACAAGGGCAGCAGCTTCTAATTGTGAAGCGAACGCCATGCACGTACAGCGAAGGGGCACGCGCGGAAGAAGAGGCACTTACCAAAACTGCACCCATAACTATAGAAATACCCTTCATTTGTCAAGCGTTTGCCTTCGAAGTCACAGACAATGTTTAAAATTTACGCAGTCCCTTCTTGAAAAGGGTCAACTGAAGGAGAACTTGCACGCAAGCTGCCAAACTTTCCAATGTGGCTTGTTTCGATAACCTCACGTGTCAGCAACGAGTTCCAAGAGGGGAAGGAGCCGCAGTAAGGGTAGCTAGTTCGAAGGTGGCCTTGGACCATGTCATACACGCTATTGCGATGCTCCCTTAAATGATCGTTCAATCATCTTCCGGAATCGGATAAACCGCGGTGAAGGCACAGGGCACGAACCGCCTTGTGCATGCGTTTCTCAAAGCATCGGTGTTGATTGGCAGCCGAGGCGGGGCGCTCAGGAGCTTAGAAAGCCTGGATGACTTGTCCGCCACGGACAAAAACAACAGTGACGCCAGAGTGCCTAGCCTAATTTCCTTCATCTTGTGCGATGCGTTGTGTAGGTAAGAAAGCACTGCAGCGCGGCCCCTAGAAACTGGGGCACTTTCTGGCTGAACATGCGCGCCCATGCTTGAAATGCTTGACATAAATGCTGTAGATCGTTGCGAAGGAAGCTAACAGGGCGGAAGAACAGGGGCGAGATCGGAGATCGTTATTAGCGAACGCGGGAGGTTTTGTTCGCATTTCACTGCATGTCATTATTGGCCGTGGTCATGCCTACCTCGTATAAGCAGCGGGGAGCGGCCACGTTTATGCACGGCCACGTTTTCTCTACACGTCACGCGTTTAATGTCACGAAACAAAAACTTTTCGTTTTCATAAAACAGCCTTACTCATTGGATGTCCTTTTTGTGTAGCTCTTTTTAACCCATTACTGGAAAGTAATGGGTTACCTCACTTCGGTACTTTGAGACTTAATGTCGTATCGTGCACTGTAGAGGTATGAAGCAGATTTAGGGGCACCTTAGGAGAAAAAAAAAAGGAACAGAAAGGGGGAGGGGGGGGGGCACCCCCTGTGCGCACGTCCATGCCACCACGCCCTTATAAACTGTATCAGCAAGCCTCACACGTCTCTAAATAACTGATCATAATATCTTTTCAACAGAAACAGAAAGCTACTCTAGTGTGACTTTGTTAGGAACAACTCAATGAGCCAACAGACAATGCAGCCTAGGAAAGCATAGGGGAAGTTAATTTTGATACAATTAACTTAATTGTGTACAGTTAACTTCCCCTATGCTTTCCTAGGCTGCATTGTCTGTTGGCTCATTAAGTTGTTTCTAACAAATAAACGAGCCCTTGACCCCTTCCCTTTCGTTATCTAGTGTGACTTTGTGATACAGGTAGTGATCACTTGGCAGTAGAACATCACGACGTCATAAGTGGTACTGCAACTCGTTCGGTCGTCAGCTAGAGCTTCCAATCACTGCATGGAGTGGCGGAACAGCTTCTATAGACCAACATGAAGCAGTAAAGCTACGCTTCGTAAATAAAGGACACGCTGTGTGCGCGATTTCTCGTTTTGTGTGTTCTATCCCTCCTCACTGGCGGCTAATCGTGAACGCGTGACCGGAACGTGGGCAGGGGGTGGAAGTCGTGGAGGGGAGTACGTGCAGGCCGGAAGCTTCGCGTAGTCGCTTCGCTCCCGCAGCCGCGGGGGCTCGGGAGAATCTGCAGCCAGCGCGAACAGATCGCGGGGGTGAAGTGTGGGGGTGATAAATCGAGTCCACCGTTTACCGGCGGTTCGGTCAGCTGCCTCGTTAGTTCGTGACCCCTATTCGGCGCCCCGGTTCTCCCGTTTCTCACCGTGGTTCGCAGGAATCCGCGGAAACGCGTGCTAGCGCCTCGTTCACCCGACGCCTGACCGCCGTGATTGCGCGCTGTTTTTACGTAGCTCACGTGTGTACGCTGGCGCGTGCTGCAGCTTTCGTGTCGAAGTGCTCGTCGGGGCATAGGCCACGTGTATCCGCCGGGTCTCCTATATACTGAAATAAAACGACTGTTTCCCGGTTTTAACAGTCATGTCATGCTTAGCACGGGCTTCCACACGGACGCACAAGTACTCTTGAAGGAGTACTGACACGAATTTTCGACATTCTCGTATTGTTGCTCTAAATGAAAGCACTAGCGTGGAGAACCCGAAACAGAGTATATATCATGATGCCTCGCAACGCAATGAATATATTTTTAATACGGCTGGCCTAAAAGCCCGGTTTCGGTTTCGGGACAGTTACCTAGTGACGTGTCAACACAGTAGGACGTACGTCTAAGTCACGTAGGAACAGCAATTCGTGATAGCGTCGCTGCAACTCTGTCGTCCGTGCTCAGTTACACGTAGGACACGCAAACAACGATTTCACGCGGTCTTCCAGCCACTCTGACAGCGATTTCGGCGATTTTTAAGAGAGTGAGTTCATACGTCATCGTAGTGTCAATTGCGCTGGGGCTGGCTTGTAGTGCTGGTCGACGAAAACCTTTAGCACCAAACTAAAAAAAAAAATATTTTGTACATGTTTCTTGGCTTCCGTGCGAAGGGTGTTAACAATACATTGCTAGGAAACGAAAATATGTATATTTTTGCCGCCGCAAAATCGTGTCAGTACTCCTTTAAGTTTTCCACACGGATGCATAAGAGCAGTTTCTGAGTAACTGTGAACCCAAATACTACCTTTAATAAGATCGCTATATTCGAAATATCGCTTTTCTCGAAGCTTGGCTGGTAATGCTGTCCATTTCTGCATTTCGAGGTATTCGATGTGCCAGTGATGCGCCCGGACCGTATGAGTACGAATTGGATGTCCGAACATCGCAGCGTACGCAGTGAATCTTCGTGTTCCTTCATTGGATATGTGTATAGACTGTGCGCAGCCGTCGACTTGTTACGAGCTTTTCTTTCGCACCACTTTGAGCGCTTATTCGCAGGGCGGTCAAACTGCCAAAATACGGGGCCAGTGCTGTCGGTCACTGTACGTATGTATGTATGTATGTATGTATGTATGTATGTATGTATGTATGTATGTATGTATGTATGTATGTATGTATGTATGTATGTATGTATGTATGTATGTATGTATGTACGAATGGATGGATGGACGAACGTACGGACGGACGGATGAATGGATTTGCTTATGCTGTGAACTGTCAGGTGAGGGAGAGGTGGGAAACCATCGTCATATTAGGATGTGGAGAGCCCTCCCCCGCCCTCTCATTGCCCTTTCCCTTCTGCTGCCTTGCTTTACTCACTGTTGAGGTGTCCTTTTCGGCGACAGACAGTTGCTATCCTGTGCTTTTCTTTTCTTTTCTTTTCAATTCAAGAATCTCTCTCTATACACACGTTACCAAAACGTCCACTCAGCGAGTGTCAGGCGTGAGAGAAACCGCGCACCGACACAATGAAAACGAAGAGAAACAGTCGCGGGACCGCACGACCGGAAGTCGGCTGTCTTGGCCACCGACCGAACCTCCACGCGGCGCTCGGTCGGGGGCACCTGGAACGTCCTCTCTCCTGAGCTTTGCACGCAACACCGTCCGCGGCCACGGCACCCACGACTCTTACAGACACGCAGCCGTTGCTTTCGCTCCTTGTGTTTGCTTCTCGCGTCTGCGGGGTCACCGAGCAGCCCTCGTCGTTTCTCCTGCGCTCTGCAACGAGGACCCGACCAGCGGGTTATGCACAACAGCTAGCGGCGGCTGATGCTCTCCCGCCAACAGGACGTTGTACTTACGCGACTGCGACGAGGTTACACTGCCCCCGAGACTCGCAGCAGCAGTGTCGGCCCCCGAGATGTGCGCACCTGCGCTGCGAGTTGCAGTTTGTGATGCACTTCTTGCCAGGCTTTAGAGTTTGCCAGTTTGCTTTTTTCTTCGCATGTGGTCCAACGCTCCCTTGGCGTCGCGCGCGCTGCGCTCTCAGCTGCACGAAAGAGAAAGTCCGGCATCTCTCGTGAGGTCGCACCGAGTCGTGCGTGTGCTTGCCATGAGGCGTGATGATGCGTGTGCTTGCGGTGGTGGTATGTGCGTTGTGCTGCTGCACGAACGTAGCCCCTTATTCTCGCCTCACGTATGCGCTTGTTAGAAGACCCACAGTCACTTTATTTCTTTTTTCCGTTTTTTTTCCTTCTTTTGTAGCAACAGCAAACTGGCGCTTTCACCTTCTCCTCGTTCTTATAGATTTGTTCCCTTTTTTTCTTATACATCTCGCACTTTCGGCTGCTTACTTGTCTACTCTGCACGACTCGACCTTTCTTCGCGCGCCTCGTCGTGTTTCCTTTCTTCACTTTCAAAGGCACCGTCGAAAGCGAGACTTTCTTCACCTAGCGAAGAAAGTTTTCGGTAAGAAAGCGCACGCACGAAGACCCAAGAGTCGCGGGCCAGATGGATATGGAGTGTTCGCTCGAGGACACACATCATCCTGGGATGGAACATCGACGACATCGATTGGATTGGACCCTCTTAGATGTTCAGGTAGATCCCGAAAGCGAGTCCTCATCACCCGAACCAAAGCTCACGTGATGTCACTTCGGTGAAGCTACATTGAACGAAGCTGGTAAGGTCGGCGTAGTCAGTCAACTATCTAAACGTTGGTGGAAATGCGCTTTGGACGCGGACAGAGAATACGAAACACACACACACACAGCGCACTATCTAAACGATTTTAAAAAGGGAAACCGGTGTGCAGAAAAAAATCAAACCCGCAAGTAACTACGCGAGCGATGTTCACGAAGATCTCAAGCAACGAAAACAGTTACTAGTGGCAGCCCACGCGTCGCACTGTGTCGACACGCACAACGTGCGTCCTCTTCGTTAATTGTTACACACGCTACACCGTCTGATTACGTAACCTAGCGAAACGTTTGCAGCAGCGTCGTTCAATCGAAAAGTGTCGCACTAGAGCGGGAGAGGAAGAAGAGGTCGAGGGACAGGTCACTAGAGCAGGAAGTGGACGCGGTTTGCCTCTCCCGCAAGAAGAAAGCAAACAAGCAAAAACAACAAGCCAGAAAACAAGGCTAATAGCGAAGGAAAAAGAAAAAGAGTGTACAGCATGGAGCATGCCGCCTCGTTGGGACAAACGGAGTAGCCGTCCAAATTGGCCTGTCATGCCGGCATTCCAGTTTCCTGCAAACAATGTTGCGACAGAAAGAAAGAAAGAAAGAAGGAAGGAAAGAAAGAAAAAAGAAAGAAAGAAAGAAAGAAAGAAAGAAAGAAAGAAAGAAAGAAAGAAAGAAAGAAAGAAAGAAAGAAAGAAAGTCTTGACACAGTAGTTGCCCCTTCACCTCCTCCAAGCGTCCCTTCTGGAGGCGCAGAGCTTTCAGAAGTACGTTGACCTTAGAGCAGGCCATGCAAGGCGAGGGACATTGCAGAGCAAGAGAATGCCCCTCAAATGAGAAGCAGGAATACTTTGCCAAAGCTGGCACTACTGACCTCGCTAAAGAAACAACTCAACTAGAATGGTTTCCTGGCCGTCTCGCCAACTTGGACATTGCCTTGTACCAGCCCTCGGGCAAAACGTATTCCTTTGCCACTACAAGACGCACGCCATCGTTGGCCCGCATTCACAAACACATCTTACGCTAAAAGTGTTAGTAAGAGACTACTTCAGCCAATCATGATGCTTGGCATATCATTATAGCGAAGACGGTTGGCGAATGGGAGAAGTCACTTACGAAAGAAAAGTTTTGTGAATTCAGCCCCTGCCTTCGAAGCACTCTTTCAAGCGTTATATCAGTACAAGAGCGGAATTTATATGAAGGTGAAGACTGGAGGCTCGTGCTCTTGCAGCGTACTACATGACACACACCACAGGCGTTCTCCAGCAGGCCTAACAATGGTGTGTTGATCGTCTATGAACAGCGTGGTTTAATGCTGTTCAAGTGTTTCATGAATTACGAGGGACACCTTATGACGGAGCGTCTCGGTATAAATTTGGGTCACCAGGTGGACTGAACATGTATAGAAACCTATGTTACACGAGCGTTCGACGTTTCATTTCGCCTCCATTTAAATGCAGCCTCTGCGTCTGAGAATCGAACTCGCGACCTCGAGTGCACGGGTGTAAGGTCATTGGTGCTGAAGTTCTGCGGTATATGTGGCTGATACGAGCGTTTAGACAAGGAGGCTTATCCTTGTACTTTTCTAGTCGACTTTTTATATGCCTGGATAAGTAGAAGTCCTTATCTCCGTGTCTTGCCTGCCTCAAATACAAGTTAACATATATAGTTTTCAGATCAAGTTTTAAAAGATGCGCCTCTACCTAACACACGTCTAATTTCTTACAATGTAAAGAACAGTAGTGGTAACTGTTCAAGATTCGATCATCGCAGTGACCCCTTCTGAGACCCTTCAGGCGGCTGCTTTCCCATTGTGCTAGCGTAACCTTAAAGTCGTCGTGCACTGCATACTGTGAAAGTACTGCGGCATAAAGTACGCCACGTCAGCCCTTGTCTACCACAGAGAGAGAGAGAGAGGTGGTTAAGGAAAGGCGGGGAGGTGAACCAAACGCGCATCCGGTTTGCTACCCTGCGCTGGGTAAAGGGATAAAGGTGTGAAATACAATGGAACAGAGAGAGAAGAGCACCAATAACGCGTACGCTTGCACAAGTACATTGTCTAAAGGCGGTCGCTCAGACCTGTCGACTTCAGTTACGTCAGCAAGGCCTTCGTTCCCTTCTGAGCCGTCGAAGCATATATGGCCAGGGTTCAATAATCTCGGCTGCTGAAAACGGCCTTGAGTCTAGTCTGTTGAGTACCACTTCAAGATGGTAGCGCGGTGTCTCATAATGACTGCAAATACACAGCACGTGTCCAATTGTTTCTTCAGTTCGGCAAAAATCGCAGGTAGATGTGTCAACCATGCGGATGCGACATGCCTTCATAAATGCCACCCGCATCCAGAGGCGGCATCATAACGTTGCATCGGAGCGGGAAATTCTTGATTGAGACACCTGCTCGTCTACCCGAGATTGCTACAATACCTTACGGCACAGCCGAGGGGCAGCAGACAGGCGTGACAAATGGCGGACGCTGCGATCCTCCAAAGGCACACGTGCATCACACATGCATTCGACGCCCAACACCAATGTATACATATATAAAAAAAGAGCAACAAGAGATACCGGACTCCAACACAACAATACTTCGCGCACCGGTATTATTAAATGCGAAGCATTTCTTAGCGAACTTCGGCGAGTTTGAGCGTATCTATCTATCTATCTATCTATCTATCTATCTATCTATCTATCTATCTATCTATCTATCTATCTATCTATCTATCTATCTATCTAGCCGCCTACGATTTTGTGCTCTCCTGGCCGTTTCGCTAATCGTATGTTTACGAAAATTGGTATGCCACATCACGACTACATTACGAACATAAATGACAGGTCACAACATGAAAATCATGATATGCATGTCATGAGCGGCATGATTTACATGCCACGGTCTTAGTGCTGTCCTAGGCGTTTCGCTAATGGGATGCATGCGAAAGTTGGTATGGCACAACATGACTGCCTGACGAACATAAATGGCAGGTCCTGACATGAAAATCATAATATGCATGTCATGAGTGGCATGATTTACATGCCACGGTCTTAGTGCTCTCCTAGCCGTTTCGCTAATGGTATGTATGCGAAAATTGGTATGGCACAACACGACTGCCTGACGAACATAAATGGCAGGTCATAAGATGAAAATCATGACATGCGTGCCATGAGCGGCATGATTTACATGTCACAGTCTTGGTGCTCTCCTGGTCGTCTCGTTAATGGGATATATACAAAAATTGGTATGCCACAATATGACTGCATGGCGAACATAAATGACAGGTCATAACATGAAAATCATGACATCCATGTCATGAATGACATGATTTATATGCGACGGTCTTGGTGCTCTCCTTGCCGTTTCGTTAATGGGATGTATACGAAAATTGGTATGCCTCGACATGACTGCATGGCGAACATGGCTGACAGGTCACAACATGAAAATCATGATATGCATGTCATGGGCGACATGATTTACATGCCACGCGTTTCGTTAACGGGATGTACACGAAAATTGGCATGCCACAAGATAACTGCATCACAAACGTAAATGACAGGTCATAACATGAAAATCATGACATGCATGTCATGAGCGACATGATTTGCATGCCACGGTCTTGGTGCTCTCTTGGCCGTTTCGTTAGTGGGATGCGTAGGCAAATTGGTATGCAACAATGTGACTGCATGACAAACATAAATGACAGGTCATAACATGAAAAACATAACATGCATGATTTACATGCCAGGCGTTTCGTTAATGGGATGTATACCAAAATTGCTATGGCACAACACGACAGCATGACGAACGTAAATGACAGGTCATAACATTAGAATCATGACACGCGTGTCATGATGGGCATGATTTACATGCCATGGTCCTGGCGCTATACTGCCGTTTCGTTAATGGGATGTATGGGCTCCGTCTACTGACCAGAGGGCGCTACGTAGCTCTCGTCGAACGGCTCAGTCGCGTACGGTGGAAACCGAGGCGACAGCGACGCGCACGTTTCTTCGCTGCTTTCCGGGTGTGCTGCGAACCACACGAACGCTCGCGGCGTCGCCCTTTGGAACAGTTTGCCGCAGGTTTGGAGCGCGCGTCTCAAGGGAAATAAAACGAAAGAAGGTGGGACGGGCGGTCGCTGCTGCTATAGAGCTGGAGACGCGCATCGCGTTCGCGTATTTCCCTGTCACAGTCTGCCCAATTTTGCTTCTTCTCTCTGCCAGGCAGTGCATTCTGGCGCTGATGTCGCACATGGAAAACTCGACTGCACGGAGCCTATACGAAAATTGGTTTGGCACAACATGACTGCATGACAAACATAAATGACAGGTCATAACATGAAAATCGTGACATGCATGTCATTAGCGGCATGATTTACATGCCACTCGTTTCCTTAAAGGGATGTATACGAAAATTGCTACGGCACAACACGACTGCATGACGGACGTAAATGACAAGTCATAACGTTAGAATCATGACATGCGTGTATGAGCGGCATGGTTTACATGCCACAATCTTGGTGCTCTTGTGGCCGTTTCGTTAACTTCATATGCACCAAACTCGGTATAGCGAGACAACAATGAAAATCCATTTTACGTTCCTGATGCGTGCTTCGCATTTCCTTGATTCCCACTGCACGTGGGATCTGCCAATTTTTTGTCAACGCATCTAGGCATACCTCAATTTCTGCATAAAACCCACTTCCACAAAAGTGGAGGGTCAGAGCATCGCAATGATCTCGACCTGTTCGCGTCATCATGGTCTACCTCCTGTTCGAAACACAAAGAAAGAAAGAAAGAAAGAAAGAAAGAAAGAAAGTAAGAAAGAAAGAAAGAAAGAAAGAAAGAAAGAAAGAAAGAAAGAAAGAAGAACCAGAGCTGCCATTCCACACTTGGACGCTGTACACCTTGCCGACGGTCCCGGCAATACTTATTGAACAACGCCGAAGGGCATTCACTGCACTGTAGCCGCAGGAGGGAGCGCCGACGACTGACAGCTGCTACCGAGGCGGCGATGGCCGCCCGAACAGCGCAGCCAGCGAACGATGCACGGTCTGGCGGAGCGCGATGACCTTGAACCCCGAACGCCGCCGTCGCCGCCTTCATCTTCTTCCTCGTGCGCGGCTCAGCTAGGCTTAGCGACGACGACGACGCTCCGCGCGCTTTGCAAGCGTCCCGCTTCGCGGAACAAAAGCAGCGCGCGTTCCTATCGGGCCGCTGCATCACTGGGGGGCCCCCTCTTTCCACTCTAAGCCTCTCGCTCTCCGCGTAACATCACAAGAAGAGAAGATTGTCGCCCTTTGTGCGGGGGTTGTGTCACACACGCCGACGACACGACTGAGTGAGCGACGGAGGAGCCTGGCTTGGGTGTCGTCGAGATGAGTTGGCGACCGCCTCCTTTCTTTCTTTCTTTCTTTCTTTCTCGTGGGCCGCTTGCTTCACACGCCCGAGTGTGTGTGTACAAGGTGCGCGTCGTCCTACAACGTAGGCTACAGCAGGCGACAGAGATACTGTTTGTCTTGTACCCCTGCCCCGCGTCCACGCTTCGCCCATGACACTGTTTGTTTATTTACTTTTCATTCGGTCCGTTCTATTATAGTAGAGGCAGGGTTGCCCTGCCGGTCGTCGCTCGCGTGTTCTTCCACGGGACGTGCCCGTGCCGGATTTGGGGCGGACGCGTGGTGGCGCGCGTACATGGGATGCGCTTCAGCCTCGTCTGCGCCTCGTTGTTTGACTGCGCGTGAACATTAAGCTGCTTATATAGCGCGTTTTCTTTTTCTCCATTTGTAAACGCGGCTGGTTTTACAATGTCACTTCGTTTTTCGTTGTTCTCTTTTTCCTTCCCTCGTTTCGCATTCTTTTTGTCGCAAAAGAGAGAGAGAGAGGGAGATACCGCAGTCAATGTAGCGTGGAGTATATAGTGCGAACGCGACAACGCCGCGAAATGTGAAATCAAGAGAGGTGTCTCCAGCCCACCGTGACCGCCCTTTCACGCGGTGTGCAGTTTCGTAAGTTTAGCGTTGTTTCGTTTTTTGTAATAATTTTGGCTCGCATTCCACGGTGCCGGTCATGATGAGAGAATGTATAACGGCGCGGCTTTTTCGCGCTCGAGTCCCACCTTACGTTGACACTGCGAAGTGCAGTGGACGGGCTTTCATTTTAAGTTCTTCGTTACATTTTCTTGTTTTCTTTTTCTTGCTTTTCTTTCATCTTGAGACAGTTTCCAAAAAGCGAGAAATGGCCTAAAGTTTGACGCGCTGGAGTTATGCGTTTACATATTATACGACCATTAAAAGGTGTGACGCACCGCATGTCTTTTTTTAATTTTTATTTTTGAGATCTTTTTGTAGGCTTCGAAGTTGGACGGCCTGCAAGAAAAGGAGCGAATTTACGGTGTCGGCTGCGTTTTTTCTCACTGCGTTATGCGAACAATACGAGCCGCTGAGCTCGCTTTAGAAACCAGACGCAGTGAGGCAAATGTTATCACGCACGACAGGCGGTCACAGCGCCTCTACAACAGGCGTATGCTTAGCGAAAATGCGCGACCTTAATTTAAGGCACATTCCTCGCCGTCGTTCGTTCGTCAGTTAGCCTGCGAAGTGTTGCGGACTTTTGACCGAGAGAAAAAAAAAAGGGGGGGGGGGAGGGGGGGTGGACTCGGCTGTATAGCTCAGAGGTCAGCTCTATCCCACCGAGGGATACGTTTAGCACCGTTCCTTCCAACTTGATTCTTTTTAGCACGGTGTATTACGTCAGTACATTATTATTTGATTATACGTCTAGCGTCTAACATACTGGAAGATATCCACAGTGACACGACAGCCATCGCAGTCCTCCATAATCGAAGCAATGAAATCCGATTAAGAAAGGTGGAAGACGGCTGTATATATAATCTCTTCAGTGTTGTTCACCGCATGTGTACAGGAGGTATCTAAAGCAACGGAACAGCTGGGTATAATAGTTAATGGAGAATACCCCAATAACCTGCGATATGATGACGCCATTGTCTTGGTAAATCATGGGACGAACTGCAAAGCACGATTAGAGAATGAACTGTGTGCATATATCTATGTATATAGCAGAGTACTACTATACTACTACTACTATTAGTATAGTAGTAGTAGTAGTAGTAGTAGTAGTAGTAGTAGTAGTAGTAGTAGTAGTAGTAGTAGTAGTAGTCGCAAACATTTATTCAAGAGAAATTCGGTACAACACTGCCCCGCGAATTTCCTCAGGCCACCAGCCTTTCAACAAACACCGTCGTCAATTACTTCAATAACATTTCTTCTTTCCTGCGTTCGCGCATCGCATGAAAACCTGCGACCAAAACATAAACAAATAAAACCAAACCTACCACGACCAGCACGAGATTCGTGCAGCCCGTTACCGAGTTACCGCGTATCTAAAACGGCGCAACGAAACACAAACATATATGTATGCATTTCGCACTAAACTTCGCAATTCGAGGCCGGAGCCCTAAACTTGGTTCTCATATGTGACTCACGGTAAACAGCAGTCGTAAACCGACGCACACGAACCGCGGCGACTCAGATGAGCCGTCCCATCCCTCACCGTCTTGCTGGTCAAGGCAGAACAATGGCACCGCTTTCGTGCGACACCCCTTTCTAGGTACATATTCGAATTAATTTGCCTGCCATTCGCATTACTTACCTGCTTTTAGCCTCCGCGCCGCCTCAGGACAGCTTTCATGCATCCGTATATATGTATATATGTACATACACTAAACAGCTACGAACGCTTCTCTACCCGCGCGCTCACAATGTACTACAAATAAGCTCTCACACCCGTTGCCTTTTGCGGCATGATCTGGGCGCCCGACGGTGCTAAACTTGACAGCTTTGGAACCGCAGTCAACGCCCTCTTGCTTATATAGAATACGGACACGCTAACCGCCGCACCTAGCTACAGGGAGCAGGAAGCTATAAAAACGCATTAGGCATACACGAGCAAGTCGAAACGCACGCGCAGACTCACAAAGCAAAAAGCCTGCCGCGCGCGCGGAGTCATGGGAATTATTGGTTCCTTTTGTCTCGGAGAGGAAGCCACATAAAACACTGCACCCGCAATACAATGCCTTCTCATGGCGCTACTGTTTGCGACGAGCCGGCCGTGCTCTATAAATAACTGCGAGTTCGCTGCAGTGTTTTACTTAACCTCTTCTATATTTTTCCTTTTGTCTCAGTGAACGTCCTTGCTTTACTGATGGTACCTACGAGATGCTGGCTCGCTTAGTGTTTTGTTTTTTTCGTTACTCTGACTGATGGTATATTATGTACCGGCTGCCTTGGTATACAGGAGCTCGACTGTCGTGACCGGTAATGCGGCGCGCACGAATTTGGGACGGCCCTTTGGTGTTTTTACGAGATGGCCGTTGCTCGCTCTGGCCACCGTGAGAAGTAGTATCGTGAGCGCTTAAGTACACTCCCATGATCACTGGCTCAGCTGTGGTCGACACTTATTTGCGAGTACGTGGGTTGCGGCAGCTGGAACGCACCGTCCCTCGCCCCTTTCTCCCCCCAGAAAAGATAAAAAAAGAGAAAAACGTGTGGCTGTAAGTATAACGGGGAACTGAAGAGCCAGGTATATATGTGTCTTATCTATGTTTGAGCCGTCATAAACGGCTCGGCCAAAGGAAGCAATAACAATAACGGTGAACGCGTTTACGAAACGGTCACCGTTGCACTCCAGACCTTATGGCTTTCCCGTAAGTGTTTTTGGAAGCTCTTTGCACGCGACGATAGTTTTACAAGGCGCCCACGACCGCACACCGCGACTCAGAAAGCGGTTCGGACTGCTGCGCGCAGCGATTTATTTGATTGCTTCATATTGCTGCTCCTGTTGTTGTTGTTGTTGTTGTTGTTGTTGTTGTTGTTGTTGTTGTTGTTGTTGTTGTTGTTGTTGTTGTTGTTGTTGTTCCATCGCCTCCGCCGCGGTGGTGCAGGGGTTGCGGCGCTCATATGCTGACACAGGAGACTCAGGTTCGATCCCGGCCGCGGCGGTCACATTTTGACGGGGGCGAAATGCTTTAGAGGCCCGAGAGCGTTGTGCGTTTGTCGTGCGCGTAAGAGAACCACACAGGGTCGAAATCAGTCCGGAGCCCTCCATTACGGCGCGCCTGATAACCATGCCACGTTCTTGGCCCGTGAACCCTCAGCAATAATAATTATTATGTTTTCTTTACTAGGCGCTCAATTTGGCTGCGAAGTTCCTCATCTCGTCGTTGTTCTCGCTGAAGCGGTTTGAGCCACGCACGCACATCGTCTACCATTCGTACGGCGAGGACGTGACGGTGCTAATTAAGGAGGGGCGTGCAGGCGTTTAATCAGCAATCGTTGTTTTTCGCCATCTCTATTTATGGGATCGCAGGTTGAGTCACGAGGCAAGCCTTGTGGCACGCGATCGCACTGCGAACGCGTGAGAACGTTAGACACGGGAAAATATTCCATTGTCACGATTCCCGGGAAGGGTGGTGCCCAGACATGCTCTCTCACTTTCTGTCGTGCATGCAACCACACCCAATAATAATAATAATAATAATAATAATAATAATAATAATAATAATAATAATAATAATAATAATAATAATAATAATAATAATAATAAAGCCTCGTATAGTGGAGGGCTTCGAAGTAAATTTCACCACCTGCGGTTTCTGATTTCTGGAATACGAAGGGCATAGGGTTTCGCCCCAGCACGGTCATTCCAAACTGGACGAGGTACGCCGTCCCATTGTCCACAGAAATGGAAGACATTGGTGACGTCCACTATTTCACTCGGTTGAGCAAGTGCATGCTTCAGTGTAGCAACGAAGACCCTAATAGGATGGATTTCCAGGCTAGTTGGTCAAGCATCGGTGGAAAAAACAGCGCGAACACAGGGACGGCGAAAAAGGAACATACACCACACCACGGAGCGCTCTGTGGTGTGGTGTATGTTCCTTTTTCGTCGTCCCTGTGTTCGCGCTGTTTTTTCCAACGAAGACTCTTGTCATTGCCAGATAGCTTATACAGGATTAGAATTTTGGAGCGCGTTTAGTCAGTAGGCAATGTTCCTGGAGAGCGAGAGAAAACTTTAATGAATGAATAGGTCCGGTGATTTGGTCGGGGTAAGACCACAAGCACCCCAGCCTGTAGGTGACGGCCTCGAGCCCTTGGACACGGGCGGCTTCCTCGGCGTGCCGGACGGCCCAGACTTGATCGGCGAGGTTGTGGCTGAGCAAGGACAGCTCCCGTCGCGCATGGCGGTCAGAGACTTCCATGTCTACCCTATTCCTAATAAATGAACAGATCGCTAAAAACGATGGAGAACAAGGAATGTCGCTGGAACCGACGTTTCGGCAAGATGGACTTGTCTTCGTCAGGACGGCAACCTTGTCTTAGTAGCTCTTTGGTTTACGACTTGCCTTCGTCGGGACGGCAACGACAAATCCACTTGTCGAAACATTGGCTCCAGCGACATTCCCTGCTCTCCATTGTTTTTAGCGATCTGTTCACCGATTCAAGTCCCCATCTTCCCTTGATCTTCTCTTCTAGTCTGGATTTCAACCATCAGAGAACGAGTTATACATAGCTCTTTCGGCATTCACGACCCAATGTGTAAAGGCTGAACTCATAGCAGCTGAAGAAGTTGCGGCTCGATGTCACTGCTCAACAATCATACGCACACAAGTAAAATAAGTCACGCACAACGGCGTGGACATTCGGGCAATGCTATTTCTGATGCGCACGAACCGGTGCGTGCAATGCAGTAAAGAAGAAAAAATAATTCCGATCTCGTGACTGTGTCCTCTCTCACAGACGAAGCACATAATTTTGGCCTTCCTTTACCCTTATCTCTCTTTCTCTCTTTGTCACACGTGGTACCTCTCTCCATGAAGCGCAGTTATGTCGGTGTAAGGAAGCTCATGGCTCTTTTTCGGCTCTCAATGGCGTCCCGTCTTCAAAGCTGGCCTCAACCCCAAGGCGGACCAGCGATATTTCACCTAAGCTAGGAAGCTACAGCGACGAGGCGAGCAGCTGTACACTGGAACAAAATTAAACAATGGCCGCATGTGGGCATGCTTAAGGCACTTCTACAGGATTGGTGCTGCGCTCCACTTTCGGGTGTCTGTCTTTCCTCCTTGCCCTCTAGTGCATGCTGCAACCGGATTCTCGTCAGCGGTATGGCGTAAGCCCTCGATATATTGACGGCTGCCGAGAAGCATCTCCTGGTATCTGTTCAAGAATCTCCGTGTATAGGGGCGTCCTCAATAGGCGGCGCTCGTTTCGATGACGTATGAAGCGGCGTTTCGAAACAAAGAAAGCTAAGGTGGGAACGTGTTCCCCTTTTTGTAGTCTCTTTTCCAATTTTGTTTCGTTTCTTTTCGATTCGAGCAGTCTCTTATAGAACATTCCACAAGGCGGTGCTTGCCGAAGAATTACGCAAGCACTTAGGTGATTCACATCGCTTATGCAAATGGCCTAGTGCAGGCAAGCACCGTTGTTCGTGCGCATTGCCACGTGCGCGGATGATTGATGGGTGATCGCGTGCCAGTGTATTGGGTACGCGGGCTTTCGAACTCTGTTTTACCGCAGTAAACCAGACGCTGCGGAGCAAAGCGCGCACAATATTGACCGCAATTCACGCCTTCAAACCGCAAACTCCAACTCCTTGTGCTTGCTACTAGTAGCAAAGTTGCTCTCATTTTCAGCAAGCTTGGTTTGAGTGGTCGCTGCACGTAGTTCCGTACAGTATGCGGCTATATGTGAGTTATATTCATTCATGGCGAGCCAGTCCTGGTAGCTAAAAAGGCTTTACGGCATTATTGCCCTCAGCGCGATGTAGCGGGTTCGATCCCCGAACGCGACACGCAGCACCTCGATGGGAAAAGGCAGGTCGGGTAGGAAATATTGATAAACAGTTCATTCATTCGACTGGCTTAGGTTTGAGGAACAACCAGTTGTAACCGCGGGTATTTTGTCAGAGTCTACCGGAACTGCCCAGCAGTTAGCCATCACGAGCCAACGTTGGTCACCGTGCAGTCAATGTAAGCCAGCGCTGGTCGACAATATGAGGCAGTGAGCCAAAATAACCAGTCAGTGGTGGCAGTTTGCAACATACGATTGTTGATTACAGTCAGAAATGATCCTAAGCCGTTGCAGACATTGGGTAAAAGGGGATGGGAGAATATCGTATAAAAGGAGAGAGAAAGAACGGGAGCACAACGTTGGATGATCAAATAATCAAAATATTTATTTATTTATTTATTTATTTATTTATTTATTTATTTACAATACCTACAGCGCCCACGTGGGGCATTAGTGTAGGGGGGAAGAAAATTACATTTAAGATATATATACAAAAAAGTAATACATTTCAGAAAAATGCAGAATGGCGACAAATAATTAACACTGCCGTGTACATAAAAGAAATACAGCTACATAATAAAGCAACGAAGGGTGACACGTAATTAACATTGACGTGTGTGAAAATAAATCACCAAAATATGTGTATATACATATAATAAATACAAGTACACAATTATATACACATATACACACGCACAGATATACACAGGCAGATATCGAAGAAGAAAAAAACACTCAAGCGTAGACCACTAGAAGGAGCAAATGAAAGTATAATAAGGCTACGATAAAATGTGACTCTGAAGCGCAGTGGCGAATGTTTCCCTAGACGCGGCTACAATTTCTTCAGGTAGTTTGTTCCATTCAGGAATTGATCGCAGAAAAAATGAATGTTTAAAAAGGTTAATTCTGGCAGCGAACTCGCGCACCCTTAGTGGGTGGTCAGGGCGAGCAGATATGTACGTAGGCTTCAATATGTAGTTTTCTTCGTGGAGACCGGTTATACCATGGAAAATTTTGTGAAACAGACATAAACGCAAGAATTTGCGTGTGTCTTCAAGAAGAGGCCATTCTAAAGTATTCCTGATTTCAAAAGATCTTTTAGAAAAGTCGTAATTACCTGTGACGAAACGGGCCGCTCTCAGCTGCACACGCTCTAGAGCGTCGATGTTCACCTTAGTGAAAGGGTCCCAAGTGCTGCACGCGTACTCCAAAAGTGGGCGTACATTAGGGGAAGGAAGGGAGGGGGAAAGAGGGGACAAGTGATACACTGTTTATATTGGGTTTCACATAGGTCGCGTTGAGATCGTTTTCACTATTTCCTGGATTGCTCTATCTATCTGATGAAATGGACCAAAACATATTGTTTGGTCCCAACGATATTTATGTGCTCGTTATTTCCGCGGTTGTTAAAATAATTGCAAGAAAACTGAGAGTTACGGTACACTTTAGGTGCCCTCGGCTATCCGAAGACAGAGAGGAACTTAACGTTCCCCCCCCTTTCCAACTAAAAACGCAGGCACAGTGTGCACAAACGTGTAATTCGAAAGAATACGGGCCCTGAAAAGCGTCTCTCTTTACCAAACATGCGCGAGCTCTTCAAAGACTGTTACAAAGCATACAACGACAACCTTTCTTACATTTCCTATAGCAACACAAACCTGTCTTGCATCCTGGTTGTCGGCGGGCAATGATCGCGTATATATCTAGTCCGGTAGCTGAGACACAAGCATAATCGTTTATATCAGACAAGATGCCGCGAACGCAGGACGGCATTTAGACAAACTGTGTAGATTGTCGCTGCTCCAGCAAAAGAACTGTCTCTGGCGCAGTGTGTCTGGCGCAGTGGCGCAGTGTGTCTGGCGCAGTGTGCCATAAATGCATGGCACACTGTGCCAGAGACATTGCCCGTGCCACTCCGCGCCTCTTTCCCTAAGTCGTTGCGCGGCATCCTTAGGAAAAAGCCAGTTGATCTATTCTGTCGCTATCGCTGTAAATCGGGTCTGCTACAGCCCTGTTGGATTGACTATCGCTTTAGTTCACTGCTGACTGCTTGCCTTGGAGCGTTGGCTTGCTGTTGGCTACTGCAAGCGAGTGCTAGCGAATGTTGCCTCGACTACTGGTATATAGCGTTCGTTAATGTTATGTTAGGGAATGCTGGCTCGCTATTGCTTACTGCTAGCGGGTGTCGACTGATGGCCAGGTCAGGTTAGGTCAGATCAGTTTATTACCTTAAAGGTCCCCCCTTTCTTAGAGGGGCATTACATAAGGTGTCCATGGTGGTTAGCTGTTTCGCACCGCTAGTTATTACTGTCTAACTGTTCACTGCTGATTCTCTGTATGGGCTTACTGTTGACTGATGCTCGCTCTTGTTCACCAATCCTTGGCTATCTTTTTAAATTATAATGTTGGCTGTCGATGTACAAGGCCGTTAATGAACTGCTGTCAATGGCTGCCACTGGACGACGTGTAATTAATTACCTCGTCATCGAAAGTAATTAGAGGCAACCAAAGCTAACTATTACGCATCTCTTTCGCATGCAGTTACCCTAGGTGGCCACTGTTCTTTTCCTTTCTTTTTTTACCCTGCATGTGCTTTGACTCCTCGACACACCCCGCAAGAGTCTCACTCGCAATACAGGCACACACACTAAAGACACCGCTTCAAGCGGGATATATACCGACATATATCCTTCGGAAAGCGTCTTTCCCGCGCGCTCCCGTTTCCTCTTCGACTCAGCGAGTGCTCTTATCGGCTACGGCGTTTACGCGGCAGCCTTTTAAAAATGAGGACCTTCCTCGAGCCCGCTGCTCCAGTGATCGAGAAAAAAAAAAAAAAAGAAAAGAAAAGAAAGAAAGCAATGGGTGACCGCCGCTGACCGGATCGTTCACTATACAGAGTTTTCCTATATGTTCGCCCCACCTTCTTCGTTTCCTATATTTTAGAGGTAATTATTTCTGTCAGTGGAACAACGAGAGAGCAGAGAAGAGAAGACAAGAAAGAAAGAAAGAAAGAAACCTGTGGAAACGGAGCAAGTGAGGCAAGAATCTTCTCTCGGCATCGCGAAGTTGGCGTAAAACTGAGAGAGAGAGAGAGAGAGAGAGAGAGAGAGAGAGAGAGAGAGGCGACGCTTGCTAACACTTCCTCGGCACTTAGACGCGTGGCCGCCAACTGCTCGGGATGGTGAGCATGCGCGGCGGCAATTAATCGCATGAACGATGCCTAATGAGCCCCTAAGGGCCTGGCACATATAAGAAAGCGCTAGCCACCCGATTCTATGAAAGACCGCGCACGTATTCCGCCTTATATACTCCTGCACACCTTACAGTATACACGTGCCTATATTACACGACAGGTCCCACGCTAAACGGACAACTGTCGTGGCCACTTAGCGCGCGCATTACGTATAGGAAACCATACCCCGAGGCGGGTGCAAGTCTTGTATATCGACTGTGCCGTGTGTGTGTGTGTGTGTGTGTGTGTGTGTGTGTGTGTGTGTGTGTGTGTGTGTGTGTGTGTGTGTGTGTGTGTGTGTGTGTGTGTGTGTGTGTGTGTGTATGTGTGTGTGTGAGAGAGAGAGAGATGATTGGGGCGTGTTCAACTGCGACATGCAGTTTCCGCATTAAACGGCAATGAGATGCTGCCCCCTCTAGCGGGAGGAAAACGAACAATGAGAAATCGCGTTCTGGGACAAAAACAACGGGGCTACTGTTTTGTGTACACGTACGAGCCCGGCGGGATAGACTGCGCTTCCGCATTTTGACGCCCGTATTTATAGCCGCCGGGTGTATGTATTAACGAGGACTAACCAGGCAGCGACGCCTTCGTTTATATTATTCGACTCGAAGAAAGTGGGACGGCTGCAATTGGTAGAAAGGGTAAAGAGAGGGAGAGGTTTGATTGGTCGAGAAGACTGAGCGGAACCAAAACACGAGCCCGAGCGCATCGAAACGGCGCGCCGAACGGTAGACATACAGGCTTGCGTGCTCTCGTAAATTAGTTTCGCAAACGGACGTGCTGGAAACCAACGCTATACTGAGATCAGAAATAGAAGGTGCGCAAACGTGACTTGAGCTTTATCCGTTCTTTCACTCCGGCTTCTGCTCACGTCTAACGCAATTAGCATCGTCTTTGTTCCCTGTATCGCTTCCTAAAGTGGTAACGAGTTGTGAGGCACGTGTTCCTCAGCGCTTCGATCTAAATCAAGCACTTATAATAATGACTGATAGTGTTTTACGTGCCAGAACGAGCTATGATTATGACTAACGAATCAGCTATGATTATGATCCTGAACGAGTGAGATGCAAGGAAGTCAACCTATGTGCATTGGTTGCTGGTTTGACAGAGTTGGTTTGACAGACGCACGGTTTGACAGAGTTGTAATGGCTGTGACAGGCAGGGACTAAATCGACCCGTGCAACTCACTAATCAGCGCAATATCTCGAGCTGTAGCCGCTGCGATAGCCCAATCGCGTAATTCAGCTTGCCGAATCACGCGCTTGTTCTCGAAATCAATCGCTTATGGGAGATTACCGGACATCGCGAATACGTGATCGCGGTTCTTTCCCAGCAGATATGTATCAGTGAACGCAGTGTATGGTGGCGATACCAGCAGGTAATTAGATTCCACGTTGGCTATTCGGGTTATAGTAGTAAGCATTCAGTCATAATAATACTTATAAGCGCAATATTAACGTGTTGTATTCTACGTTTCAATTGGGTCAGTACTATTATGATTGTACGTTACCGGTACTAACCTACGGGGCAGAAACTTCGGGGCTCACGAAAAGGGTTCAGCTTAAATTGAGGACGACGCAGCGAGCAATGCAACGGAAAAATAGTAGATGTAATCTTAAGGGAGGAGAAGACAGCAGAGTAGGTTAGGGAACAAACGCGCGCTAAGGACATATTAATAGAAATTAAGGAGAAATGGACGTGGGCAGGGCATGTAGTGTTAATGCAAGGCAACCGTTGGTCATTAAGGCTAACGGAGTGGATTCCTCGAGAAGGCAAGCGTGGCAGGAGGCTGCAGAAAGTTGGGTGGGCAGAGATCAACAAGTTTGCTGGGATAAATTGGTCGCCGTTAGCACCGGACCGGGATAATTGAAGCACTTGGGAAAGCCGTTTGCTCTGCAGTGGGCGTAGACAGGCTGCTGCTGATGATGATGACTATTATGATTGAGTGCAATTGCCACTTTGCAGAAACGTTAGCGCGCCTTCGCGAGCAAGTAACATTCGCTTCTGTCTTTCCTTTCTTTCGTTTTTCCTTTGCCTTTGTACATCACAAAACTCACCATGGAAGGAAAAAAAGAAACAGAAAGAACGACACGGCGTCACGTGATTCCGCTGGGCTCGGCAAACCAACCACCTGTGACGTTTCGTGCGCAGTGCCTTTTGGGTAGGGTTTGGTCCACGTGGTTGCCGGACCGCTCGAGGCTCCTTAGACGCCGCTAAAATTTAGCGGCGCTTCACCATACAAGAATCTACCACTTGCTTATCACGTGACCATTGCCTATTTCCCATGTCTCTCCTTCCTAAGTTTCTTTTTTTTTTTTTTTTTTGTAGGCTTCAAGATTATGACATGACTTCCCCTCTCCTAGCTTTTTTCTTCCTCCATGGAGTGGACACACCCGAGACGATTTTTAAAGAAAGTTCTGTGGCGCTCGCGCACTTTCACTAGTTCGCTGAAATGTAGAGGGGTGAACCACGGGTGAGCGATCGCACATAGTAGAATAGAAGAGCATTCTGTGAACGAGGTATGTTGGTTGGAGGACACCCCTGCAGGAAAGCAAACTTACAGTCTCCTTGCGAGGTGCAAATTAGACTGTCGATCGCACAGGCTCTCAGCCAAGACGCATTCAGCAGGCCATAAGAAAGTACAACCAGCCAAGCCACGTTTATAATCCGGAACGGGCATAATGAATGCCACCGCTCCGTTTACAGGTAAAGGTTCGCCGTGTTTGTGCTTGATGGCCATGGCAGCCACCCTACGTACCAGCCGAGGCGAAGAACACGGACATGCACGCCCCTGTCCGTATCTCTGCAACAGCCGGTGGCCAGTGGATCCCCCCCGAGCGCGCGGACTCGACCAAAACGGTGGAACCCAGGAAATCGCCACGAGGCACCGCCCTGTTTGCGGAAGGTGGCTTGCATGCCAGGATGGAAACGAAACGGGAGGAAAGTGCCGCGTGACAGGTGCCGTACCTGCGTACACTGCGAAGTCCATTCACACGTTTTTACAACCTATCCCCCACTCCCCCCTCCCTTTACACTTGATGTTTTCTTTCTGCTTGAACCACTGGACGCATAGAGGCCTATATAGTATGACGCACGCAAGCGGAACGGAAAGGCTCGCAGCACCGCCGCTATTTTGGCCAGCTCGCATTCACACTTCGTGTCTTTTTGCTCTTTAACAATGGACAGAGGAGAAGGGAGATTCAAAATTCTAGATCCTTCTCCCGCCATCTTTGTTTTGTACGTTATTTTTGTCGCGCTTGTGTGGGACGACTGCGGGAACGTGTACACAATGTGCGACGTCATCCGTTTGTGGCTTACACCGCAGGGGTGCTGATGTCGAGGAGTTGAAGAAAAGGAAGGAATAAAGACATAACGCGAGAATGCGACAGAAAAAGAAAGCAGGAATATGAAATGTAGACTGTCCAAACACCAGAAACACTGCTGATGACAGAGAGAAAGAGAGAGAGAGAAAGAAAGATGGAAAAGTACACGGAACCTTATCAAGATCGTCCGCCTGCAGCGTTTGCAACGAAAGTGTAGCACGCGGAGGACGTGGGAAAACTCCTAGTTCGCGCAAATAAAGGAAGCCGCTCCAACATGGCCCTCGATCAGTGGCGCAGGCTGGGTGCCTCGCTTTCTCTTGGAAAAAGCGTGCACTGCGCGCTCAAGCACGCAAGCATGCACCTGACCACACATTTCTTTGAACACGTTACACACGCGCCCGCGCGCACGCACACACACACACACACACACACACACACACACACACACACACACACACACACACACACACACACACACACACACACACACACACACACACACACACACACACACACACACCCCACTTTATTTTAATTTTTTTTCCATACCAGGGGGACAAATTTAACACACACACACTCGCGTAAAATTCTCACGCGATGCACTCACTCCAACAGATTGCACGAAAAGCAACCGAGGAGCAATCAAGGTTAGGGGAGCAATGTACGTTCAAGCAAGGTTATTAGAGTATAGGGAAAAACGCATAGCTAGTTGCGAAAACTATGCGATGTATTTAAGAAGGAAAATCGAAAGGGGAAAGCGTGTGAAACTGCAAGAAGTGACAGATAAATAAAAAGTACACATAGCCCATAAGTACCACTCTTGAGTTTTGAACCTAAGAGGGAAATCATGCACCTCGCTTTCTGGCTTAACAACAGAGTGCAGGGTCAAACGGAGGCTTGAAGTGGTCTAAAAACCGTAGAATATGGAATATCGCTGTAGCCCGCGTTTCGTCAAGGCAGGAATAGTACAGCAACGCAGTTGCTTTCACGAAGTACAGAGATGCACTCATCTTCATCAGAGCAGCAACTGCATTGCTCCTGGCATTTGCTGCCCTGACGAAGGCAACTCCACAGATGCACTCGTATTCATCAGAGCAGCAATTGCGTTGCCTAACATTTGCTACCCTCACGAAGGCGAGTCCAAAGACGTACTCGTATTCATCACAGAGTGACTTTGTTACACCTATCATTTGTGCCCTGTAAAAGAAAAGTACAGAGATGTACTAGTCTTCGTTAGGGCAGCAAATGCGTTGCGATTGGCATTTGCTGCCTTGACGAAGATGTTTTCAGGTGAGCTCGTACGTTACATTTGTCAGCTTGTCTTCGTCAGGGCAAGTGTATTGCTGCTGGCATTTGCTGCCCTGACAAAGGCGAGTCCCTTTGTGGAAACGTTTGTGCCCCAGTGACATTTCATGTACGATTTGCTTTAGTGACATCATTCTCTTACTGGTAACACAGCGAGCGAAATATACCGAGAGCGGTATAATGTAAGTTGTCTGTCACGATATTCTGCGGGCGATAATATTTAGACAAGGCGTTAGCTATTTTACTTACATTAACCATTCCTGTGCTCCTTTCCCTGCAAATCTATGCACTATAATGTTAATAAAGCACGAACTGTACCTATCGACATGTAGCTGTACATGACGTCAGCGAACGACAAGAGGCCCAGTGCGCAATGCTTTACGTCCGAAAGTGCTCCGTAAAGTTGGCTGGCGGCCTTTGTTGATACTATACGTTCAGCATGACGAGAACGGTGTGAAATTTCCTCCTAAGAACAACTACGGCCAATTAGTTTCTTTTCCTGAACAACGACCGAGGAGTAACAGTCGCCGAAATTGTGCGCCAACATTTCCTCGTATAACACGTAATTATAACAAAGAAATGAGTAGCAGGAAGCATAAGCTCCGTATCTTTTATCTCACATCCTTCAGCTAACTCTAAATAAAGATCCGCAGAGGCAAACGTACTAGAACAAACACAGAGGCGGCCAAATATATCGGAAAACCTTTCTCGGCTCCATAATAATTTTGTTTCAAGCCAATCGGTGACGGCGTAGCCAGCATGTGAGCCAATGAGAGCTCAGAACATGGCGGAACGTGATCCACGATGTGGACATTCAGATATCGCGCACTCCCTGCGCACTTGAGCAGTCTTTAGGTACCCAAAGGGACCCAAAGCTCGCTTGGTACATTTGGGTATCTTTGGATCCTTTGGGTCCCTTTTGTACCCTGAGGCACGAAAGGAACCCAAACGCTGTTCTGGGGACCAACGCTGCGCTTCTAGGTCCCATAGGTGCCTAAAAGCGCAGCGTTGTGATCCCGTTCTTTTGAACAACGTTTAGGGGCTCTTTTGGATACCCGGTATTCTCCGTCTCCTAACTCAGGCTCTGCAAACCTTGAAATTGGTGCTATCACTCGGAGTCTTCAGAACAGAGAAAGAATTGTGCGGTATATATGACAGTTGTGCGAAAGGCACATAAAAGAACGTCCAGTTTGCTACCCTGCATTAGCGGACGCGTAAGGGGTGATAAGGGAAGATAAAACAAGGCGTTCGCTCTGCAGCATGATGCTGGAGTACGCGCTTTCCTTAGCATGGATGCAAAGTCCGTCCTTGACAAACAAGCTGGCTTAACGAGTCCCCGAACGTCACTTTCATCATTCTCAAAGCTTGCTTTCCCCGTATTCGCGCACGTACAATAACGAGCAAAGATGGAGGACAGGGGCGCCTGGCTACTCAAGGAACGCCCGAGAAGAAGAGAAGGGCCGCTTATGGATGTGTAAAAGTGGGGCGGGCAGCATGGAGGGTCCACGGTGACTGCGCGTACCACGCATGCCGGCCGTTCCGGTTGGGTCGCCGCCATATTTATGCACCGCATTCGCAGCAGTCAGCTCGCTGTCGGAGCACACGCGAGAAACAGCCGCTTCAGCTTTTCTTAAGGACCATAGAAAAAAAAAAAAAAAAAAAACGACGACGACGAAGAAGAAGACGAAAGACAGAAGGAATGGGTGGAAAAAACGGTATAGGATACGGTAAGCGCCAGAAGAAGGTAGCAGTGTTGCCAGTGAAGTTCAACTGACCAGAACAGGCGGGCCTTCTTCCTCCGTCTTTTTTGAAGAATGCCAACGCCTTTGTGTTCTCTTGCCCATTCTTCTTTGACGTTTCGTTTGTTTTTCATTGCCCGCAGTCTCTTCTGCCAGTGGTCCTTGCCGGCGAGCACGCAGACGCAGCAGCGGTACGAAAGTTGCACAGCCGGCATCGGTCAAGAACAAAGGAATAGTGCCGCTGGAAAGTCAAGTGCAGTGCGGTATTCTTTCTTCGTACGTTTCTCTCGTATTTTCTGCTATATTACTCGCTTGTCTTTGTGCCTTTACTTTGCCGCTCGTTTCTAACGATTGCGAGAAATCAACGAAGCCTGACGAGTCGAGAGAAGGCTGAGGAATAACTGCCGTAAAGGCGTCGCTGCTGTTTTACCGTCTTCTTTTTTGGGGTGGCGGACCACCTGGGAGCAGCGCATGCGCGGGAACGAATTCGGCACGCACATAGTGTATACACGACCCTGCTTATTCCTGAGAAGTGTGCGGCAAAGAAAGGAATTCCTCCCCCATTCTCATACGGCGCGAGGTGAAAACAGTCTTGGCACACATACGGCACGTCGCCATTTTTTTCTTCATTTTTTTTTTTGCCTTTCGACGATGGGTGTTTTGACAAGTGAGAAAGGAAAGGCGGTGTGCTTGCAGCACTGGAGGAAAGAGAGTAGTAATGCGTATATTTACTCGCGAATGGAGTGGTATCCTCCATTTGTGCAGTGGGGAACAACAGCGGCATGCTTCAAACGCTTTGGGTTTCTAGAGCAAGACAACCGCTAGACAGAAAGTAGAAGCGCAAGAGGGAGGAAAGAGGGGGGGGGGGTGTCGCACACATCACGCAACCAGCTCTGTCCACTGTAGGTTCTCGGCTAATAAAAACGCTGCAGCATACGTATAATGTGTGCTTAGTATATGTATACACCTGTCTAAGACGACTAGTGTGTGTAGTCCTTTAAATGGGCTTATCATCTTTTCTTTTTTTTCGGCTGTCATCAGTAGCTTCAGCTGTCTGTCTCACCGATCTGTCTAGCTGCAAATGACAGCATGCAAACAAGCGCGCTCAGACGCTTAGTTTGCTTTCACAACTTTAAAGCCACTTGTTTTCTGTAAAATATGCGCCTGTGTCATAATCTTAGTGTCAACGTTACGTCGCTCCATGAAATATCAGTCAGCCGCCACAGCGCTGTTGACAAGCGCGGTAAGCTCACGCTATGCACAAAATGATTCAATTTACACAAGAACATTGACCGTACTTGTAACGCTTTCCTCAACGCGTAACAATGTGGCATCGCCAATTTGCTCTATGTCTGCTTTGCGTGACATTGATTCTCACAATGCGTAGGATCCGCCGAAGTTTCTTTTTTCTCCTGCATAGTGGGCGGCGTTCCTCCACGCGACGGTAAATATTTAGAAATGATCAGCTTGAAAGACAAAAGGGAGGTAAATGACGACTTTATATCTGCACGAAGGAACGGGAAAGGTAAAGTAATGTCACCTTTACTATGACTCGCACGGAAGTTCAACTAGAACCTTCACATGCGCAGGACCATCGCTAGTATTGTGTACCTGCGTTGTCGAGCACCAACTTCGCATGCTCTCTTGAAAGGGAACCACGACAATAAGTCGACGCAACCTCCCCCCCCCCCCCCCGCCGCCCTCGAAATGTTAATCTTTTGCGTTAGCTCAGGTTGTAATGAGCATTCTGAGCAATCACCTACATCTGCACATAGCGTTCCATCTACACGCCAGAGATTGCAGTCAAGGTAAGGCAGCGGTCTCGGCTTTGTTCCCTACTTGCATGGCTATGTCGTAACTTTATCGTTAAACAGTATAGCCTTGAATGCACCTTAAAGCAAGTCCGAAAGTACGTACTATACGCTCGTTCACAGTTCCATTATGGCGCATAGCCTAACAAAACGAAGGACGACTCCTTCAAACAGCGCGGCTCGCGAGAAAAGCAAAACCGTCGGTTTGCACAGCTTTGAGCGAACAATTAGGTTTCCGCTTCCTGCCTCGCCTCTCCACCTTTAACACATCCTCATCTCTGCACACACGAGCCAAGGAAGCGACGCAAATAAGGTTACGCAGCCATTGTGCTCGCGCAGCGACGGGGCGCCAACGCAATGTGCGATTGCTTCACCACCGCCGAAACCACAAGTGCGAACCAAGCGCGTGGGCAGAATCATCTTCGCTCTTCGCAGTTTCTCTCGCTATAGTTCTGAGGACTCGTCCCGCGATATTCTTCTTTTCTGCACGTTCACCTCGCAAGGAGAGGAAATGTCGCAACAACGGCTATTAGGAGACGGCCACTATATACGAGTAATAACCGCGATAATTAACAAGCACGTTCTCTGGTTTTACGTGCCAGAACTGCATGATTATGAGCCGCGGAGTGAGAGAACCCGTAAACTGAGAGACTCCGTAAAACGGTTACAGGTGTCCTGCAGTTTCTTCACGAGCACTGGATGCGAAAGCATGGTTATTCTCCATGGGTTTGAATATACCACGTGCACCATCATACTATTTCAACGTTCGTGTACGTGACATCGCCACATGGTGTCGTATGATAACGTCACTATGACAGCATCGTGATGTCACCGCTTGGTCACGCGACTTTGGGAAACATACGCCGCGGACGAAGCCAGGTTTTCCGTCCGATGGGGCATATGTACAACGCTTTCGCATCGATATAGGGCGGTTAGTTGGGCAAGCTCGTACTGCATCTTCAGAATACTGAGAGAATACAGGCACTCGACATTAATTTCGATCACATCTCTTCAACGTGCAATGAAGTTCAAACACGAGGTGTGTGTTTGCACATCGGTCTGCAGTCTAAATGCGGCAGCCGAAGCAAGCAATCGAACCCGTCTCCTCGAGGTTAGCAGCGCGACATATTAGTCGTTGTGCTGTCCCGGCTTACAAAAATGCCATATTTAGCTTACTTAGCCATGTCAGGAATTGGGTGTCATCATCATCATCCCCACCACCACCGTGTCTACGCCCACTGCAGGGCAAAGGTCTCTCCCATGGATCTCCAATTCACCCTGTCCTGTGCCAATTGGGCCCAATTTATCCCAGCAAACTTCCTGATCTCATCTGCCCACCAAGCTTTCTGGCGCCCCCTGCCACGCTTGCCTTCTCTAGGAATCCACTCTGTTACCCTCAATGACCAACGGTTGTCTTGTCTTGGTATTACATGGCCCGCCCACGCCCATTTCTTCTTCCTAATTTCTGTTAATTGGATGTATCGGACTGTATATGGCACGTGTCTGTAAACATATCCCCATTTGCCCAATTCGTCATTAATAAATATAAGGAAATCCTTGAGTAGTTCCTGTGTTGGCTCTGCCGTGATATCATCATATGTGCACAACGTACTATATATGGCTCATGCCCCAATATGGCCATACTTGCTCAATT
The DNA here is from genome assembly GCA_013339685.2 of Hyalomma asiaticum. Classification (NCBI taxonomy): domain Eukaryota; kingdom Metazoa; phylum Arthropoda; class Arachnida; order Ixodida; family Ixodidae; genus Hyalomma; species Hyalomma asiaticum. The sequence continues at coordinate 49,940,148 of CM023484.1, forward strand.
CGTGATGGAGTCATATATGGCTATTTTTGTATAGGTCTTGTATTGCCACATATCCTTATTTTAAGATTTGGCCCAATACGGCCATGCCCGATATATCCGATGCCTGGTACGGCTATATATGACATTTTAGTATGGGATACCGTGGTAGGTGCGCACTACCAAGAAATCCTTCGCAATTTAGTGAAAAGGATAAACAGGCAAAATAACATGGCCACCGTCCCGTAGCCGGTAGCCACCACTACCATGGCCGCATATATGTAGCGTTCATGCTACTACCACTACTACTAAAGACGGCCTGTGATGATTGTTATTTGGTTAGGGAAGGACGCTAATTTCTGTAGCCCATGTAGGAAGCACGGCTAAGTGTCCGCGGTGGTAGGGGAAAGGGAGTGAATGAGATAGAAAAGAGAGAGAGACAGTAGTGGAGGGCTCCGGAAATTTTGACCGTCCGGGGTTCTTCAACGCGCACTGACAACACACAGTACATGGGCCTCTGGCATTTTCGCCTCTATCGAAAATGCGACCGCCGCCGCCCGGGTCGAACCCACGTTTTTTTGGGTGGCAGCCGAGCACCATAACCACTACACCATCGTGGCGGACCCTTTCTTTCTTTCTTTTCTCCTTGTTATTTGGCTCTTGCCCACTACGGGGGATTGGCCATGAAGCCGGCGGTTAATATAAAAAAGGACAAAAAAAGTGAGCTAAAACAAAGGAAGAGTAAGGAATCGGTAATGTAAGGAAGAATGAAATGTTAGAGTGATAGACTATTTATAATACAAATGAACCATAATAAATAATTTGAGGTTTAATAAACTAGTGGCGGCAATTTCGAGGTACGACGTTTTGGTTGGAAAGATGATTAGCAACGAATTCTTCTTGTGTCACGAAGGAAATTGCACATGGCTAAGCAGACGTTCCTGTTGCTGTAACCTAGTGAGGACGCTCCAAAGGAAAGAATATTCTGAGAATTCAGGGGAATTTTTAAATTCCTGAATGAAATTTCGAAATGTCTTTTCCTCTGACTACTATAACGCTGACAGGTAATTAAAAAGTGATCAATGTTTTCAGGCTCTTGACAATAGCAGCATAGCGGAGATGGCACCAGACCAGACCTGTGTAAATAAAAATTTAATGAGGACTATCTTCGTTTTGCTTAAGGAACGGAGTTCTGTACAAAATGAATTTCTCATCGACTGGATCCACCTATCTGCTCGTCGTTCCTACCGCCCATCGTCGTTGTCTTTCTTCCTTCTCACTGTGCAGGAGCGGCATTCTTCCCGTTGCTGCTGCCGCTGTTGTTGCTGCTGCTGCTGTTGTCTCACTTGGCCAGATGGGAAAGGCGAAAAAGAAAGAAGAAAAGGAGAACGGGGTGCCGCATGCATTCGCTCTCTGTGTCTGTTTTACAAACGCGCACGAGGTATGTCTTGTTCCTGGACCTTGCCGGGGGTCAAAGATCTCGCACTGCGCGCGGCGCTGCTCAAAGCAAAGGTAGAACTTGCAACGCAGACCGCGCGTGCGCGAGTATGAGCGCACGTGTTCTGTTCGCGTGCTTGTAATAAGTGCACCCGTATATTCTCCTTTGTTCTCCGCCCACGCCTGCGCCGCGCGAACATTTGAATTGTGTATTTCACCTGCGGTGCATATGAGACAAGGGAGACCAGAAGGCTGGTTTGTCCGGTTTAGTGGGAGCATGTGCATGATATACGTTCCTCGTACGGACGTGTAGTTCTCTGCGTTCGCACTGCGCCGCATAAAGTGACACGGGAAAGTGATGCAAAGAGATCGCATTTGTAGGGACAGTGGCAACCATCGTGTTAATGAAACGCAGAGAGTTGCGGCCCCTGACCTGGTCAGACGTGAGCATGGCCTTTCGAAATATGGACGCGACTGTGCGTTACCTTCGAACGAATGACCTATATATGCTAACAGTGAAAGCTAACCCACTTGCGCACTTCTTGTTAACAATGCAACCGACAGAAGAAGCGTTTAGCGGCTTAAAGTGCACGCGCGCTGTTGCTGATAATCGCTTCGGATAAACCTGCAACTTAGTCCTTCTTGTGATATTGGAGTGTGCCAGAGTATATACAGAGCCTATAGCGCGCACCACAAGGTTACTTACACTGCTAACCTCCAAGACGCAGGTTCGATTTCCCGAAGCGGCTGCTGCATATCGACGGGGACCAAATGCAGAAACATTAGTCTACTTAGATTAATTGTGCACGTAGAAGTACCAAAAGTTATCAAAGTAAACTTTTCCCCTTACTAAGTTGTGCCTCATAATCTTAGCGTGGTTTCGCCACGCGATACCCCAGAAATATATTCTTCTACTAGATTCAATATAGCGTTACGGATCTCTTAAATGAAGCGCGGCTTCATACAACCACGCTTCATACAAGCTCAGACATTAACTGCCGTTTCTTGCGTGCGTAGCAGACCCGTCACGGTTTTTATCTTCTCGGTGTCCAAGTTATTTGCTCGGTCACTACAACGACGTTAGTTGAGTTGCCGTTTGTCTTGCGCGCGTTTCCACCGCAGCTCTCTTTCTTTGCTTTCCAAGTTGAATTTGATTATACCTTCTTGACCGTGGGCTTCCTCTTACATATAGTACTCAATAATCTAAAGTTATTTGCTGGCGACCACACATGAAGTGTAAGCGGCGGGATATAATCGGTGCAGGTACTGTGCTTCAGCTACATCTGCGCTGCAGCAATCCCACGCAGGTTTAGAATAGACGTTAGGACGCTCACGCGGCAGGTATGTAAGAATGTCGGCACTAACGGCAATTGCACGAAACTGCACCTGCCCTTTTCCTCTTCTCTAAACACAACCCTATAAGTGCAAAGCTAACCCAACAGCTCTCGCTTCGTGCATCCATCTATCCGGCACTGGAGGACGGGTCCATTTGCGTGCATTACCGTCTTCTTTTCTCTGCGCAGGTATCACCCTTCCGCCATTTCTCTCACGTCTCCTTCAGTCCCCGCTGCAACCAACGCTGTCTCCCCTTCTCCTATCTGCCATTACACCAGGACTCTTTTTCACCTCCAGCCAAGGAACAAAAACTCTCCTGCAGCAAAACACCTCGAAGGTCGCACCATCATTTAGTTAAGTGCTCTCTCTTCCTGTATTTTTCTTTTTTTTTTCTTAACTAAGCTCGCAAAGATATGTACATATAACCGAACAAAAACAGAGAAGCCGACGACTACACGGGCAGTGAAAACAGACCAAAGACCAAAGGTGGATGAATTGCTTTTTTTTTCCGGGCACCGCGAAACGGAGAGCAGTCATCAGACATAAAAAGAAAAAAAAAAAGGTGACCTCGGTGTTCCCCGACAGAGAGAAAAGTACGCACTGAAACTGACACGGCGAGGTAAACGACCGCATTGAGGAGAAGGTGTGCGGAATCGGCGTCGGTTTGCGCCACAACCGCGCATTGGCTGCGGGCCGTGAGAATGCAGGAAGCGTCGTCGATCCGAATGGGGCCGAGAGGGCATTACGGCACCGCGTTGCGTTAGCCAGAGAGCGTGTAAGGGGGCACGTTAGGCCGATGTCTTCGATAAGGCGCAAACCAGTATCGACTGTTGCAGCGAAAGCTGGCGACTCAATTATCTCTGACCGCACGGAAGTTCCGCGGTACCGAACCGCAACATTTCAGTCCTCACGGGCTACAAAAGCGACCATTTGCCGGCGAGGTCAGAAACTCTTGCACGTTACTTTGTGCAACACGTTCTCAGGCGGTCCCGTTTAGTAAGCATTACTTCTGCAAACACTGCACTATTGTGAACAGGAGCTCAGGAGGAGATGGAGGATTGGAGTGTTGATTACAGTTGAAAACGATGCAAAACAGGCACTGTCGCTAGAGCCGACGTTTTGACTTCGTCAGGGTATGCTCTTAACACATATCAGTTCGCTAACCTGACAAAGGCACTTGCAGAAACGTTGGCTGAAGCGACATTCTCTCTTTCTCATCTGATGATTCTTTTACTGAGGAGAGAAGTCTCTTGTCACATGGTACAATCACTTGATAATATTGCCTACGTGTAGTTAATGTTGGCTACTGTTTAATAATGTCAGCTATCCTCTATGTAATAAGATAGCACGCGAACACTAGCAAATGTGCCTGCCTCGCTCCGTTTATTCTCACTCTACTATCGTTCGCCCGGAGGAAATTTTACTTGGTTGCTTTGCCTCATCTATATTGGTAATTGAAATGTTGCGAAGGAGTAGATGAAACGTAGGGAAGGAGTAGGCCTTGTACGCGAAGTCATATTGACGTGTGAAAGAAACGATAATACGTGAGGTTAAGAATATATCCTCGACACAACATAATGATTTCTGGGGTCTTGCGTCCCAAAACGACGATATGATTATGATTGACGTCGTTGTGGAGAGCGCCAGAAATTTCGACCACCTGGAGTTCCTTAATGTGCACTGACATTGCACAGTACACAGGCCTCGACATTTCGCTTCTACGGAAATGCAGTCACCGCGACCAGGATTCGATCCCGCGATCTTCGGATCAGCAGGCGAGTGCCATAGCCACTAGACCACCGGCGCCAGGCTCCTCGACTCCACAAGTAGCAAAGTTATGCAGTAGCATACGAGCTAACACGAGCAAGCAATGTCGGTCTCGGAGCTGTGCTTGTGCAGTGGCAAGATGGCACAGAACGAGTTATTGCTTATGCAAGCAGAACGCTCTCCCGAACTGAAGCCAATTACTCCACTACCGAAAATGAATGCCTCGCCGTTGTATGGGCTGTTAGAAAATTTCGTCCCTATTTGTACGGCCGGCCCTTCAAGGTTATCAGTGACCACCATTCACTCTGTTGGCTCGCAAATCTTAAAGATCCGTCCGGACGGTTAGCACGTTGGAGCCTTCGAATGCAAGAGTTTGACATGACGATCATTCACAAGTCGGGAAAACGGCACACCGACGCTGACTGCCTGTCTCGGTCACCCATAGAGTCGGCTTCCTCCGATGAAGAGGAAACAGCATTCCTCGGTCTTCTTGACACGTCTACCATAGCGCAACAACAACGTGAGGACCCGGGACCCGGACTTACTTGGCCTAATTAATTTCCTGGACGGACGAACTCGGAGCGCACCTAAAGCTTTCGCAAGAGGACTATCTTCGTTTTGCTTAAGGAACGGAGTTCTGTACAAAATGAATTTCTCATCGACTGGATCCACCTATCTGCTCGTCGTTCCTACCGCCCTTCGTAGTGAAATACTACAAGCATGCCATAACGAGGTCACTTCTGGGCACTTAGGCTACACGCGAACACTGAGCAGAGGGCGACAAAAATACTACTGGCCAGGACTTACCGCTGCCGTCAAACATCAGGTTCGGACTTGCCTGGATTGTCAGCGACGGAAGTCTCCTCCAACAAAACCAGCTGGTTTGCTACAGCCCGTCCAAGTTCCGCCCATGCCGTTTCATCAGATCGGAATGGACCTTTTGGGCCCATTTCCTACCTCTAGCTCTGGTAACCGCTGGGCCATTGTAGCGACTGACTATTTTACTCGATACGCCGAAACGAAGGCTATACAGAGAGGCACAGCAGCAGAGGTAGCACGATTTTGCGTGGAGAACGTTATGCTGAGACATGGCGCTCCAATCATCGTCATAACAGACCGAGGCACCGCTTTTACGGCTGCACTCATAAGCCATGTCCTTATGCTCAGTGGTACAACTCATCGGAAAACTACGGCCTATCATCCCCAGACCAACGGGCTGACTGAACGCCTGAACAAAACACTTGAAGACATGCTTTCAATGTATGTGGACATAGAACACAAAAATTGGGACGAGATTCTGCCTTATATAACGTTTGCTTACAACACGGCCAAACAGGAAACCACACGGATGACCCCATTCAGCCTTGTCCATGGACGGGAAGGAAGGACGATGCTCGATGCCATGCTACCGCACGAACCTGACGCCACTTACACGGATGCCGACACTTTTACCCCACGCGCAGAAGAGGCTAGGCAGCTCGCCCGTCTCCGAATACAACACCAGCAAGTGTCCGACGCAGGTCGCTACAATGCACATCACAAGGCTGTTACTTACGAAACAGGTGACAGAGTATGGGTCTGGACACCTATACGAAAACGAGGACTATCCGAAAAACTGTTGAGGCGGTATTTCGGACCATATCGTGTGCTGCGACGACTAAGTGACGTCACATACGAGGTCGTTCCAGATAGCCCATACTGCAAGAAACGCCGCCAGCCCTCTTCTGAACTTGTCCACGTAGTTCGCATGAAACCATATGTGAGCGAGTGATTGTGCGGAACGACTGCTTTTCAAAAAGTGACCTTAATTGATTAGCATCGGGGCGATGCTCGCTTAGGGAGAGGCGAATGACGCGTGCATCCTGTCTAGGCATAAAGACGACGATGACGATATGCCTGATTATAAACTCCGGGTAGTGGGTCAAGGGGGAATTCGAGAACGAAGAAGACGAAGACCCGTTTTCTGATCTGGTGGCTTCAACACGCTGTTTTCGTTGTCTTGTTGAACGTGTTGTCTCTTGTTCGCGTTGTACCGCGACAATATAATGTGCTACTAGTTAGTACATGAGCATAATGCGCTAATAGTTAGCATACATAAATTTGAGAAAACGTACAGGTGTACGACACAGAGTCTACTTAAAAGTTTTCAGAGCATACACGTAGCTGTAAAGCAACACTTTCTTGCACAGATGAACACTGCGTTACTCTGCTATGCCGGACTAGAACATGGTCGGACGTGGACAAACCGAAACAGACATCGAACCGAAACAGACCTCGACCGGCTATACTTCGTCTCCCTTTGTCCTTTAGGAAAATAGAAACAGCAGTAATAAAAGAACAAGTAACAACCAGCATTACCACTTCGCCAGCATCCTAAAGAGAGGCAACTTATGCTACTACCTTGAAATTCCAAAGGTTTCCGCTAGGGGGCTGTCGGCCTCCCGCAGAAGCGATTTATCGCACCAAACCGCACTTCATGCGTTTGGAAGGCACAAGCAAAGGCGTCCCGCTGGGTCACGCCGCAATCTCCAACGGTTCCAGCTATACGCTATTACAAGAACGGTTTCTACATAAAAAGAAAGAAAAGAAGACGGTACATAACAACGATGGTGCTGCTATTTGTGCAGCGGAATTCCAGAAGCCCATCGAAAGAAAAGGGGTGGGGGAAGGGGGAGGGTGGGGGACAGGTTTCTCGTCGAACCAGCAATCTGCTCTCATATTCCGCGAGTTCTTTTCTCTCTCATCTGACTCTCTCTATTTGGAATCCCTTAAGCACACACACACAGCGGACTGAGACGATCGACGCAGTCGAGCGTGAGAGCGGAAAACCTCTCCTCGGCTTTCTTCCGCTGCGTAAGTGGATGGTACCGCTTTGGAGATCGGAAGGCAAAGAACCGCAATGCTCCTTATAAGCCGGCAATACCACCTAGGATGCTCGCTTTGGTTGCCGATAAGTGCGTGCACGTTCGTCGCGTATACGCTGGCGGAAACGACGAGCGAAAGCACCGTTGGAATGCACCAGCAAGAAAAGGGAAGAAAAAAAAAATGCCGCAGTCCCGAAAACAGACAAAGAGTGCGTTTGCACCAAGAAATAGAAAAAAAAAAACCGTGGAGTTCGTTGCGTCCGCTGTGGCCGGTCGACGTTTGTCTGCGAGGCCGACCTCTTGCGTCCATCCGTCCTTCCGTCCCGGTCGGGTTCGCTATACTACCTTTCACTAGTTCCGTGCAGTGTAGCCAAGGCTACGCGGCCATGAAGCGCAGATTATTGAGAAGCGAGATGCTGTGTCAGTCTTCGGAGATCCCTCACCCGCTTCCGCTGCAAAGCTCGCCGCTGGCAGACGACAGGGCGCGGAAGCGCGTGCTTTAAGATGTGTTCGCTCTCCTGATTGGTCGAAGAGGCCTCGAGCTTACCTAGTGCTGCACGGAACTTCTGAAAGAGAGTATGGGAGATAACTATAGAGGTCCGGCAGTGGTTGAGTCCTGCGGTCGCGTATTCACGGATCGTTCTACCCGCGAGCGTCTTTAAGTGATTCCTTCTTTTGCCATCGCGTGATTTTCATTGTTTATTCATTTTCTTTAATTTTCTTTCTTTCTTCCTTCTTATTATGGCCCCCCTGTCTCTCACGGGCAGTGGACAGACGAGACTGCACAGCTGGCACGTATAGTGAACCGATTCTGGAACCCGTTAGGGGAGCAATTCCTCAACGTCCGTCGAAACGGTTTGTCTGCTCAAAACATCGGTCCAGTGGAGAACAAGAAAGCCAGTAACCGGTCCTAACCTTTCCAGCTCTTTGGAGCCGCCGTACGTGTGTGCTGTCCTCGGAGGATGGCTGCACGGAACGAAACCAAACTGGCCGTAACGGGAGCAACAATCCGTCATGACCTGTCTGTCTCGGATGCCCGTTAGCGCGACCGTGTGCGTCATTTGCTTGTCCGCGCAGAGCAGGGAAGGAGAGTCCGCCTCCTGGAGATCGGTTCCCACACCACCGAGCGACAGTTCGGGAACTTGAGCGCACACATCACCTCACTAGAAAATTTTTGTATGACCTGCAACGTAATGTTCGCTTAACAAAACACGTTTCGGGGCTAGTCGGTCAAACAGGTTGCTTCGAATGTTCAGCGCTACTTGTTAGACGTAGACAGTACAGTTACACACACAGGACGGGCGCTACTCCAACTAACAGGTAGCGCTGAACATGTGAAGCAGCAACGTAATTTTTCGCATGAATAAAGTAAAGTTGTCATGGGCTAGGTGGTGTGACGTCGCAGCTCAACGCGGTGCCAAGTTTTCACCAAAGACTGAAAATATGCCAGTTCCACTGCAGTGAGAGCTGTACGAACTGCGGTGTAGAGATTCGCCAGTGTTCCCGTTGTGTTTCTCTTGCGTTTATTGTAGGCGTTTTTGAGTTATTTTCGCTTAATTTGATATCATTATGTGATTAAGTACTCTTAAGTGCATCTTTTATTTCATTACACTAATCTCGTTTATTTTAATCGTTCTTAATCTGGGTCTGTCTTAACCGGTTTTGGCCAGTTAGCATGCTTCGGCCCTGTTTTGAAATGCTGTTTTTTTTTTTTCTTTAGCGTGACAACGACATGAGATGACATTACGCGCCAACAGCCCGGGTAGCCTAAAGTACTTCGCACTTCAAAATCAGCGGGTACCCGAACGTGACGTCACTGGGGCCTGGATCGAAGCCCGTACGAGAACGCCTCTGTCAAAGGCGGTCTTTCCTTTCCCCTGTTCTATAATTCACTCTCCCTCCCACACACGTGGCGTGCAGAAATTTGCATCTTTACTAACCCCAAATTACTATACTCCTCTTGGGTAGGATTACGCCCGCATAGTTGCCAGGCTCTTCGAGGTTATTTGGACGCGGTGACCTTTAGTGGCTCTTGACCGTGCATTAATCTATTGCTTGCCTCTCACGTGACCGGCGCCCACTTCCCGTGATGCTCCCCTTTGATGGTTTTTTATGATTAGGCTTCAATATTGTCACGTAACACCCTTCCCTATGATTTCTTTTCTTTTCTTACTTCTCCGTAGTTAACTGGGACATGACGATATTACAAGTGAAGGTTAACTAAGGGTGAACTTCACCGTACAGCAGGGCTCCTTTTGCGTTAGCTCCAAAGTGTCCACAACGTTGTTGGGCCTGGGTCCGCATTATTATAATGGGCATATAGTAAGGAGACCGTAAGCAGTACGTATGTTTACTTTCCACATGGGTGAGGATAAAATTTCTGGCTGCGACAGGCTGATCACTAGTGACAGGCTGATAACTTCACCGCGGTCACTGCAGCACGCTTACGAAACTTCGTCGTCCCTTATCTCATATTCACTTATTCGCAAAACAAGCCGAGTTTCGTATACTGGAAAACTGTGTGCACAGCGTAATGTTTGACAAATAAAACGCTGCTCTAATGTCCTAATGGTTGCTGCACTCTTGGCGTGCATCAAACGTTAGAAGGCGAGCGAGTCCGTTACGCTTTACACTTAAATACCAAACATCACTTTCCGTGTGCCTTATTCACATTTTCGGTTTCTAATAGCCGGCCCGCTATTTTCCGACGATCAGTTTGCTTTGGCATTACCTATACCTACTTCGTTTTCGCCTAAAACATGACTCACACGCCGCCACTACTTTATCCTTCTCACTGACCACTCATGCGCGACGTATATACGGTAAGAAGAATGAGACGCGAAATGACACGTTACAAGGCGCTGCCTTCTCGGCTGCTGATCGCAGTGCCACACTTTCTTCACTACATCCTAAGCAATTTGCTTCACACACAAAGCAGCGTCGTTTAGCCTAAAGCGCTCCCATGTAATATCTCTTTCTAAGCGCGCAGCGCAGGTCCAAGTAATCTATTCCCAACCTCGTTTCGATCACCGAAAACAAAATGAGCTGCCTGAGCATCGCGGCTAAGGTTAAGCATCGCCAAATACAGCAGGCGTAACCTTCGAGAGCTATGCAAATAAAATGACAACAGCAACATAAATAAAGCAAGAATATATATCATAAAGCCAGACGCGAACGAAAGGATCAGCTATAAGAATGGAGACCGCGAAAAGCCGATCGCGTCCAGGAAAGGGCCCAAGTTTAGATATATACTAGGCAAATCCTCTAATGGCTCAGCGCCGAGCAAGGGCATGTGAAGCGGTGCCTTGTGATATCGCCTTCAACGTACACAATATACTGCTATGTACCCAGCAGCCGCGCGGACCGATTCCGTGGCGAGATAGCCGGGAGAAGCCCGACAGCAACAGTGACTACCGGCAACTTCTAGAAGGCCTCTCGGCAAGAGCCGTGTGTGTGTGCACGCTGCCGCAGTCCGTGCCATGGGCAGTGGCGTGCAGGCAGCGGGTACCGGGCGCCCCTGGGCGTTTTGCTCGCTTGGCCGCCGACGGCCCCGGGCGATCAGCGACCCAAGACGCCCAAGAACGCCGCCGGGGCACGCTTTTTTGTTTTTGTTTTCTCTGCTACGCTTCGATCGCGCATGGTATCCTAACATGTATACGTATATGTGGACTTCTTCGCTTGCCGTTGCTATTCACGTGTCGCTGGTTATAAGGGAGCGTACTTGGACAATCATCATCAAGGTTTATTAGGCGCGGCGAAAGAAAAGGACACCATAGGGAGCAGGACAAGTCGCTTTGTCCCATGTCCTATTGTAGAACTGTTTGAAGATGAATGAGTACCAACTAGTTCTGTTAGTCATATTACCGTATACAGACAAACCATGAGATAGCCACACTTCGAAGAGACACCGATACGGGTGCGACACTACAGGAATGGAAACAGTTGACGATTGGTTGACTGGTTGTTGGACTACGCTGCTCAGGGCGCGTTGGTGATGGCATTGCGCGGAAATCAGGTAGGCGTGTGCAGCATAGCGCTTGTACAAGACATCAGGCCTTTGCTATCACACACACTACAAGAAAGGCAAGAAATGAGCACTGTCCACTGGAAAGGCACAGAGGGAATGTGCGAATTTGTATAGAAAGGTGCAAAGATAAGGAGCATCTTTGTGTCGTAAGCGTTTGAATTCGGTGCCTGGACAGCGTGAAGAAGGGAGCTAGCCACATTGCATCCCCATCTCAAGAAAGACAAATGTTGCATACCTTGAACCAAATTGCGTGATTCCCTCTCTCTTAAGTGCTATACATAAACACCTAAGCATCCAAATGGTCAAAGTGACTCTCTTGAAAGATAGCGCTCGGAGAAATAAGATGTAAACACCCGCTTATTCTTAACGACAAAAGCGAACTCCAGTAGTTCTTAATCGACGCCCTTGTCAAACATTTGCAACGCCGTTGGGGAACATTAGCTGTCCTGTTCTCCCCGCCTAGAAAGGAAGGAGACAAAAAATTAGGTGGGACACCTGTGGAAGCGATGCTTGGGAGACAAAGCAAAAGCCCTGTCGCTTTGTGATATGCTGTTCATTTACGAAGTGAGCGCCTACGCCTGCCGGATGAGCTGACTCAGACATTAAGTCTGTAGGCAATGAAGCTAGAGCTTAATTTCAAATATATATAGGCGCGATCACTCAGGCGTACAGGACATTGGAGCTGGTCAGCGCCGTTGGAGCTGCTGTTATTGTTGCCCTTGTTGATGATGATTATAGTCATGTTAGCAGAGGTGGGGGCGCCTGTCCTAGTGGTGGCAGTGTTACAAGCAGAACCAGCCATTATGAGTTGCTTCACCTGAGAATCACTGTCTGCCTTAGAGGTCGCAGTGATGCAACAGTAAAAAAAGAAAAGAAAGAAGTAAGTGAACATTGTAGGACGAAATGACAGACAGCGTGGACCACAAGAAAATGACCCAAACTTAAAGCCCGAAAAAAAAGATAGAGAAGCCTAAATAGCGCAGAGTAACATAAAAAAAAAATTGTAGCAGAGACAGGGTAAAGGACACCCAATCACGTTAACTTTGGGACTGGGCCAGAACAGGCAAGACGTCTCCGGGTTCTTTCTGTCCTCTAGCGTCCTCGAATACCGGAGTCAGTTCAACGTGTGCGAAGTGTGTCAAGCCGTCGCGGTCTGCCTGTCCTCTGCGTTAGCCCAGTCAACGCACCTCCCCTCTTCTCCCGCCTTCTCCTCGTACAGCAAGAGCGCCGAACGGCCTTGCAAGGTCTCGAGGGAGAGGGCCGCATAACGGTACTGCCCAAATGGACTTCTAAAGATTCCCATCCGCCAGTGTCAGAAAAAAACTGTGCGGGCCCGCGTATGATTTCCTTTACGCTCCGTTGACCAGCCCATTCTCGAGTGCGACCCCCCCCCCCTCCGCCCCCTCTTTGCGCCAACCACTCCCCCACCGCCTTGTGCTGCCGTTTATCGAGCCCGGCTCCTCGAAATCTCCTTATAGAGTTCGGTGTGAACAGTGAACCGTGAAAGGCTTTAAACTTCTTTAATATTTTTGTTTCGCACTCAAGTTCTACTAGCGTCAAGCGTTTCCTTCTTCAACTGCCTACACTTCCGAGACGCCGTAAGGCGAAAATAAAATAATATGTGGACAGGCTAGGTGTCCTCCTTGGGAGCCGTTGTCATCGGATTCAACTTGTGTTACTTTTCCGAGAACTGGCGCGGCACAAGTTTTTGTAGCTTAGAACGCCATAACTGCGGACGATGTTCTAGTAAGGCACGCTGTTGGGCTAGTTGGTTCATTGCAAAGACGCATTTTTACTTTTATGAGCTTCACGTGCACAGTTGGGTCACTTCTTCTTTGTTATAAGGTAACTACCAAAATAATTGTGATAAACGTATATTCACATGGGTGTTCCGATTCGTCAGCACATATTACAACTCACTTATGAGGTTGTCTCACTGCTTATTTATCCCAGTTTCCATGGAAGGTCAGATAAATGAACAGTGAAACGGCCTCAGAATGTCGACATAGTGCTCCCTGCAGTATTCAGGGCAGAAACAGAAATAAAGAAATTGCAGCAAGCAACTTGAGTCTTACTCGCGACTATTCAAAAAATGAGACGCTCCGTCTTTCGCACGATAAGATCCCATGGAAATGGTACAGTGAGGTCTCGCGTATCAAAAAACTAAATTCAACTTACGTACCCTACTAAAACGTGGTGAGTCGCTGCCCAGCGAAGCACTGAATGGGGGCCACCTCGTAAATTCACTTTTAGTTGCTTCGTCATGGGAAAATCATTTGACAGAAGCGAAGCTCGACTATCTCTGCAAATTTCACACAATCAAGAAGGTACGCTAAATTATTCGATATTCTTATCTCTGCACGTATATGCTGTTTCAAAGCGTTGAGAACATTGTTGCTGCAGGTAAACACCAGAGAAAACTGGTAACCTAACGTGTTCGCAAAACTAGAGAGCAATGCGTTTTACGACGGGAAGTAATTCGTCCGCGATACTTTCTTTTCCCCGCGCTCTATAGCTTTTCAAGTGCAGCCGTATTCACACGCAGGCGGGTACAGAGCCCGTGCAATTCGAGGTCTTGTACCCACGCAAGCTTTATATGTGTTCTATAGCAGTGGCGGCGGGTAAAGAGGTGCCCCAGATTCCACGGAAGCAATCATTGCTGCCTCTAACGAAAAGCCGCAGACGCATGCCGATTAGCTCACGCGACGAAGAAAATGACGAAAAAGAGAATAAATGAGGGGAGGTTTGAGGCAAAAAAAAAGTTGCCTTAAACAAGGAAGAACAACGAAATTAAGAGCGATCCCCAGCCGACGACGACGAGTCTGGGGCACTGTGGAAATATAACGTCTTTCCCTCGAGACATGGGCGCAATCCACCACCATGGAGACGTGTAAATCAGTTCGGGTTTTTCATCTGCAGGCTCGCTCGCCTCGGCCTGTTGTGCGTAGCAACGCCTGGCCGTATTGTCTATGTAGAGCATGTTCGCGAGTGAGTCGAACGAGTCGATTTGGAAGCGCATCCATCTTACGTGTCGGGATATCCAATTTCGCTCGAAAAACGAGCGCCGGTTCGCATGCGAGGAAAGCGAGTGAAACGAGCGAATCGGGCGTGAGAATGTTCGTCATGGCGGCCAGGGAACGGTGTAAAGAAAATTCTAGCCTATAGCGCCTAAAGGGTGCGGGACAAATTTCTTCGGCCGCGATGCCTTCGTTTTTCTTGTTTCTTTCTTTAAGTGATTCCAAGTTCATAGAAGGAATAAAAGTAATTCTCACGGTTCTCGTGATTAAGGCCGCTCGTGCACTCATGGAGCGTCACGCGAGAGAAACATCTCACTGTAGGAAAGAATACAACGCGCCGAGTTTCCTGCATAACTATTGGGTCTCTGTGCCTCTCTGGCTCTCTCTTCCTCTATTCAGGTGTAATTGATTCTCAACAGAGGACAAGTCCCGCATCTCGCGTCCCGGCGCGCAACCGTGCAGGCGAGAGTTAAGAATAACAACACCGCGACATCGACTTCCTGAATTGGGGCGCCCGGTGAAATGTGTGGTACGATTGTCGCCAACTGCCGAGTGTAGAGTGAGAAGTAAAGGAAATGATGTTACGGCTTCTGTTAAGTGGATCAGCCAGACCTTTAACGTATTTCTGTATTAGCACTTGTAAAAGGTCAACGTGGCTCTTGAAGTATACTGCAGCGGTTGAGCGTTGTGATCGCGAAACAACGTATGCAGTACACGGCCAAATGATAAACAAAACACTCGACTGTGCATCTCTCGCATCTGGAAGCGGTGGATGTGCACTGCACAGGTGTATCGAAAGGAGTCTCTAGCTGTCGACCACAACTTATGTACTGCATCTGTATACAGGAGACAGGAGTGTGCTTTTGTAAGCGCACCAAATCCGTATATTCCAAAGCAAGCAGTTCCCTTTTGCAGTGCACACCCCTTCGAAATCTATAGACCCACTCCCGCCACATACAGACAGAGAGAGAGAGAGAGAAACTAAATGGGAGAGGCAGGAAGGCTAGCCAAGAACGTGCTCGGTTCGTTTCTCAAGCTTTGACCAGATCCCTCCTGTCAATTTAGGTCAAACGGAAAGGCCTACGCGACGCTAAGGAAGTCATGTTGAGATTTATGAGGCAGAACCAACTTTACTGCAATTGAATAACCTCATATTCTCGTAAGGGCGAACAGGAGGCATGAAGTGCCGTGCTTTGCTTGCCAGTGTTAAAAACGCTTGAAGCTTGCATATTAAGGTACATCCTCTGCGCGCTTAACGCAAGTTGCACAAGCTCAAAAGATCCCGCACGGACATCCTGTTGTTTGACAGATTTTAGCAGTGCTCACTTACGGAAACTACGGCTATATAGCGCACCGTCGTGGTTAACACGTAGCCTTTTTAGCCTGCACGACGTGTATGGACCATTGTCCATATAATCAGCTTACCGTATATACGCTTGTAGGTCTCGCTGACAAAAAAGCATCTACGCGCCGACCACAACGGTGCGGTGTTACCGCTGTCACCGTACAGTAAAGAAACCCTGCTGAAATTACCTGTTATCAGAGAATAGTGAGCGATGCGCAACCGTGACCTCCTTTGTAAGCTATACAAGAGCCAAATGGAGTACCGAAAGAGAAAAAAAAAGGTGAAATAGGTTTCAAGTCACGTCTGCGGTATCCATTTTCTCGGCGTTATCCTTGAACACACAACGCTGACAGCAACTCAAAACACTCAAATAATAGTCTAAGGCCCCGGAATCGCCGATATGCTAATTTGTCACAGCTCCTTCGTGGTATATGCTTGACAGTTTGCTTCGAATAGGACGCCTCAAGCATGCAGATTTGCTTTCGAAGAACAGCAAAAACTTGCTGGTGACTTGGCGCAACCACTGCACCTGCCAGAACTCCAGTCCCCGGTCGCTGCTCAGGCCCTATCGGTAACGCAGTACAAAACTTTATAAAGCGCTAATACTTTTTTCCCTTTCAGCCACATATCCAGCGGGAAAATGCGCAAGGCCTGTTTGGGATGAGATGTGACGAGCTTCTTATATCCATCGATCTTTATCCGTTTTTGTTTTGGTTTTGTTCTCAAGGAAAGAGTATATCGTTGGCAAGCGAGCCGACAGGCGTCGTAATGAAGAACATGAAGAGGAGCAAAGGGAAGATATCGCGATGAAGAAGCGCGGACACCGTAATCACGGATCCGAGACACGCTCGAGCTGTGGCGTGAGTGTATACCGGTGGGCGCGCGGCGTTCCAAAAGTGTCTTACGTTGTTTCTTTTTCTTTTTTTGGTCAAAGTGGTGCGTAGGGGGAAGTCCGCTCACTCACTTGTTAAGCAACATCCGCGAACCGTTATACCTATATATATACACACCGAGGCGTCGGGACGGACTCGAATCATGCTCTATATCGATCAAAGTGTGAGACGCACACCTCTCTACGCATGGCGTACACGTACACACGTAGGAGGGCTTAAGGAGGAAACACTTGCAGCCGGTACCGACAACGCCCGGATGTCCCGTGGCGCCCGGTACAGCCGTGGACATCCTCGTACACCGCGCGGTGCGTTACGAATGAAACGGCGCGTACACGAAGGAAAGTAAAAACGGATAGGGAGATTATATGCGCTAAGGTGCGGAGTGTACAGTGTATATATGAGGCTGGGATCGCTTACGGTGATCGCGGAACGTCAAGTCGAGCAGCCAAATTTGGTTCGAGTTCACTCGGTAGATACAGCCAGAGCTCGCGCAGCAAAACGTTGCCGTAGACGACTGTGTTCTTCGAGATGGAACGACATAGGCCACCAGTGTGATCATCGAGGTTTCTTTGAATATATACGATATATAGAACGCATGGCGACGTTTCGTGTGTGTTGCATATTTGGAAGTAACGACAATACAGTGATCAACTAAAGTCATTAGATTGCCTTTTTTTGGTGTAGCGAGCATTAAAATGAATTTCTTTAGAGGGCTGGTAACTTAGTAACATGATGATTTATCGCAAGTGAGTAATTGCGTGGAAAGTGCTCATTACCTTCTTAATTACATCTAAGATACAGCACGTCCGCTTCCCCTATAGCATAAACATTCACCGAGAAAGCAAGAAAGATAACAACGGTCGGTAATCATAGCTCCTACGATGAATTGCGAAAACAAGGCAGGCCCGTAGAAAAGCTGTATGTGCTGCAAACAAAGTTTTTATGAGTTAGTGCACGAATGAACTTTCGTCAAAGTAACTACAAAGTACTTTCACTACTTTATCAAAGTAACAGCATAATGTAAGGTCATTAGTTACGGCCAGCTGTAGTTTGTAATGTAAGTATTTTGAGAAGTAATATTGCCATCTATCATAGGATAGTTCGCTAATTATTTTCAAGAACATCAAATCGAACTTTGGATAGGGGCTTGTATGCCGTAATGTTGTTGATGCTGCGTGCATCGCTTGAACGAGTTCAAGTCTGTCTTTTTTTTTTTTTCAGCATTCTGGTTTCTTTTCAGCAGGAGAACTGAAAGCTAATTCGCTTTCAGTTCTCCTGTATATTCATAATGCAGATATAAGCGGAAGTCGTGAATGTGTGTACTCGCGATTACATTCGATGTCCGCACGCTGTGACCATTCTTTGTAGCGCCGTTCTGCTACGGCATCGATCGCGCATGCGCGGCCGTGCACGGGAATTTACGAGGCCACCAAATGAAAGTGAGACAGACGTCATTACGTTTATCCTCAAAAATGAAGCAGCCAAGTTAAGTCTTCAGCCGGAACTCCAGACGTCGCCGTTGCTTTCCACGCTTCGCCCTTCATAAAAAAACCAACAACTTTATCTATTTATTGATTTGTTTATATAATGATCTTTTATTTAATTATTCCATGCGAATCTATCTATCTATCTATCTATCTATCTATCTATCTATCTATCTATCTATCTATCTATCTATCTATCTATCTATCTATCTATCTATCTATCTATCTATCTATCCGCCTAAGCCTGAGTGCTCTCCCGGTCGTGTAGTTTACCTGATATACACCAAAGTTTGGATGACAGGGTATAAATGTATGAAGAACACGGATGAGTGATATTTACACCACAAACTTGACATACTCGTCCCCAGCACTTGTGATGATGACGCTCGTCTTACATCAACTGAGCTTCTAATGTGTGTTAAGTGCTATGGTGGCAATCTAAGAAACAATGCATATGTTCTCCTATAGCTCGACATGCTTTTGTTCATCCTTGATGAATCCCTCAGGAATACTTTAACAGAGTACGTTTATGATACGTACGTCAGCGCTCTGTAGCGTGCATGTTTATTAGACAAAAAAAAATGGCAGCAGTGTCGAATGGTAAACAGCAAAAAAAAAAAAAAAATTACACCATCTCCCGCTAAAGGGGACCATGAGGCGGTGCGAAGCAGCACGGGGGGTGCACACCGCGTTTGCATCGGTTTGACGCTAGCAGACGCTGCCTGCGTCAACGTCGTCTCTCGCGGGCGTGGGCGCGTTCTCGTTCCTTGCAAGCTGGTAAAGCATTCATCGAAGAAAGAGCGTTTCCATAGTCAACGCGCGCCGTTTGGAGAGGAGAGGAGGAATGCCGAGAGGAGAGGAGATGAGACAAGAAGAGGAGGGAGAGGAGGGTGCTCATGCGCAGTGTGCGCGTGGACGCCGCACGGCTAGAGTGTACTAGAATATTCTAGTATTCTAGTACTCTAGCACGGCGGATGGATGGAGGGAAGGAGGGAGGGAGAGAGAGTGACGTAGCCACGACCATAAGCTGCTTCGCATCTAATTGATGTTTGTGCTGCTCACCATATGACACGTTACGTTAAATCGTACCATGAGCCACCATTCAGTCGCCACAGTGCTGTCGATGTTGCTGGTTAGCATACTTTAAGCAACCACTTATGATGCTTGATTGATTGTTTTCTGGGATTTTACGTCCGAAAACCACGACATGATTGAACAGCCACTCATACTCTTGATCCTTACTAATCATACTTGGCTGAATACTAAACAATTCGTCATAGGCAATTTCCTCACTGACTGTTTCGCGTGACACCGATTCCCACAATGCGCGGGATCTGCGGAATTTCGGTATTGTGAAAAGCTAACCTACTAAGACGAGAAAATTTTCCTTTCACTTTAGTACCCTTTAAGGTGTTCTTTTTGGATAGGAGCGATGTGCTTGACTTGCACGCTTTAAGGAGCCGTAGAATTACCCACATAATTATGCGGCACATAATAAATGTCTGAGTGGAAAGTCCTCACCCCCTAAATAATACGGAAGAATGTGCCCGTGCATACGTATTCCTGAATACTTATTCGTCTTTTTGCATAAGTGTTTCCGAAATATTCTATTTACGCCAGAGACAAATGTATCTCAGTACTTCAGCCTCGTAGCACATGTATTCAGATATCTGTATTCCGGAATACTCTTCTATGTATCTCTGTCCAGCCCTGATTTCTGCGCATACGAACAGTCGGCATTTGCACATCTACTTGTATTTCTAGACAGCACAACAACATTGGACAGCACACAAACTGCATAGTAACCATACGTAGCGCACACGCGTACCAGACGTACACGTCCGCAGCGCTCATCCACGTGTCAATCTTGACTCGAAAACGCCGTGCCCAAGAGGGAACCCAGTCATTCCGAGATGCCAAAGGCAAGAAAGCGCAGGCGAAAGTGCTTCCCAATTCACTGCGCTAAAAGGGCCAGACGAATCGAACAAAGATTGAGCTGACCGGTGTCCCCGGCGGCGTTCTTGCACTCTGCAGGCTGATCTCGATTTTCCGACAGAGAGTGCACATTATGTATGTGCATATACGAGGCAGAGTTAAAAGCATCAGAAAAAAACAGTGCGACCCGTCTACCATATATAAACCACTTTCTTCCTTTCCTAATTTGTTTTTTTTTTAAATCTTGGAGTACATACATATACAACGGGACAGAGCAGCCAGACCTGGCACGGTTACCTCCGATGTCTGTATGCAAGTGACAGTTCTGAAACCCTCCACCTGCTTGTCTATAAGAAGCTCGAGCGTTCACGTTACCAACTTCGACGTGCTTTAAACATTTATAAGTACGGTACAGCTACCGCCGCTTCTTGATCGACCATTCCCCTCTCCCTCCCTTCTTCGTGGTCTCTGGATGCACTATTCCCCATCCTCTCCCCTCTGAAGCGGCCACCTTCCTTGTCGTGCTCATCGCTCAGCAAGGGAGACCTACTTTTGGAACGGACAACCGAGCCGACAACCAAGTCCCGCACCCTCCGTCACTCGCTCACCGCGAAGCGCGCTTGCGCTTTCTTCTCATCGCTTGCCGCCGTGTATAGTATACACAGTACTAGAGCATTCTCACTATACTGCCCGTTGTTCGTTGGCATCCCCTCGAGGGGCGCTTGTCGAAAGCGCGAGAAAAATAATAACAAACAGAGAAATAGAGATGAACGCGACCGACGGCGTACTCGCTCTGGCCAGTATGGCTCCTATATATCTGCAATGGTGTTATGGAACGAGCGCGTGGTGTACTGGAGGCTACCGTCCCACGGTTGTTGGCCAGCCAGCGGGGGGCAACCGTTATATGCTACATTGTTTGGCGGAGAAATGGGGGGGGGGAGAGGGGGGGGGTGTTGTGCCGCCCCTCGTACATTACCGTGGCGTGGCGCCTTGACACGTGATTTAAAACATCGGAGGAATGAACGGACGGCCAGTTATTCGAAGCAACACTCTCTCTTGTTTGTCCACTGATACCGGAGAAGACTAAGGGGGACCGAAGATAGACGAGCTGTCGACGACGGATCGGTGGCTCGCTAAGTTCGGGAATAAACAAACAAATCCCTCGCGAATGTAGGCGACGAGATGGACGACTTGTTTGCCCGCAGCAGCTCACTGCAGCTTCGACTGAGGAGGTAGAAGACGTGTGCATTAGATAATGGATGCAGATAACAAATGATTTTATTGCGCTACACAATGAATGAATGAATGAATGAATGAATGAATGAATGAATGAATGAATGAATGAATCGATTTCGTTATTTTGCAAAATATTTTAGAGACGGATATAAACAACAGGAAGTCGCACGTTAAAAATGAAGACAGGTATAGGTGCGCGCCGTTCCACGTCTGCGCAATCTGAGTAAGCACCTTATCTGGCGAGCAAGCGCCACCGCATTGTGAACGCAGATTGCGAACGATTTCTTCGTGTGGCTTCATCTTCTTCTTCATTATTTCATCTATCTGTCTTTCTTTATCTCTTTTTTACATGCGCTTTTTCTTCTTTATCCATTTAGTATTGCACTGCCCCCTCCTTTATTTCATCTTTATTCTCAAATCCCACCTCCTCACTTTCATCTTTCTTTCCCACCACCTATGCTATGCTATGCTATGCTATGCTATGCTATGCTATGCTATGCTGTGCTATGCTAAGAACTACTTGGAACATACCCAGTTTCTGTGGCGCATATACACTATACTATAAAAGGCTGTTCCATGCTTTACCCTCTTCCTTTCTCCTTTGCTTCCTCCTCACCATAACATCAATCCCCTTCACTTCCGTTCCCAACCTCCTTGTTTCATACTATACTACATGTATGGTTATGCTATGTTACGAGCTGGTGGCACATACCGGCTCTATATGCCGAATAGCCGCCTTTATGTAGTAGTGAGCTTCAGGGAATGCGCGCAGGAGACGAAAGAAGTCCGATGAAAAGCCATTCCACTCTATCGTCCGTTCCACGGCGGCGAGTAATTCAACGTTTTCTTGATAAGCGTGGAAACCAGATGACCAGGCAATGTGTATACCCTGTTCTACGTCTATATACGTGTACGCTTCGTTGCAGGTCCCTGTGCGTCCTTGGCTACGGTAGCGTTGTATAGAACGTTTTCGTCCCGCTGAAGTTTTACGGTGGGGTAGGTCTGGACGACTTGGAAGAAGAAGAGCTATTTCGAAGCAATGCGAGCCCCGCTTCCAGCTCACTTTTCCTGGAATAAAGGCACCACGCGTGCGCTCCATTGCTTCCTGTGGCTTCGCATTTTTTTATATTATGTGGTATCATTTCTGTGTGTGGTTTGCGCCATCGAATCGGACTTTGCCTACATGTCAATGACGAGGAAAGGAGCGGCACATCGGACCATTTTCGAGCAACCCGCAGCCTGCTGTAGGCCTGACGATTATGTATAACCCTGGCAAGTGATGCGGAACTAAACGCAGCCGCAATGTGCGATTCGACGCGCACCTGCGAAAGAAAATATGCGCTCGGTTTGACCACGGGATTTCCTCGCCGACGGCTGGAGCGACGACATTGAAAAAGCGGCGCTCGTTCGTGGGCGTGTCTTTAAATGGGAACATGAAATGAACGACCCCTCCCAATAATTCCTTCCTTCACGGGAATGTGCAAAATGTTTTGCAATATCCCGGGATCCAAAGAAGGAAGAGAGAAACACGAGTGTACGTAGAAGCCCAAGCGCTGTTATACATCTCGAAGCTTAGAACTGCCCAAGCGTGAAGCTCCAGGAGAGCTAGGTACAGAAGAAAACCGTTGCACGTGGCACTGTTCTACAGACACCGCCGGTCGCTTCAGGGAACTTAGTGTGCTGCCTTGTTTCATTAATGCGAAGGCATTATACTTCCCATGACGCGGAAAATTAAGCCGGTGTTCACAGGGGAATATCGAAATTAACATCCGATTGCGAGAAGGAACACACGTGACCAAGCGATCAGGTCACGTCGGTTTCGGCGCGCAGTTCGAAACTGAATTGACCCACATTCAATACCGGCCTGGTCCGCCTCCCCCTCCAAAAGTGGAAATGACTTGTCGGATCACCAGCAAAATTGATTTTGCTCAGTTCGAGCATATGACGAAATGATCAAGTAAACTGACACTGTCACACGTTGCCTTTCAGGAGCCTTAGGTAGGAAGGTCGCATGATCAAATGGTGGCGTTCTGCGATAACCCCACGCCACACGGACGTCGCAATAGTATGGACGCCACGCTTTTGCATTTAATGCATTTAAGGAGCCGTGAATGTCACTGTAACCTTCAGCGTTTTTCCTTCGGCCAATGCTACACCAAACGAAAGCAAGCAACCACACAAACAAAAGCGGGTAAGACAGTCTAGAGAACAAGAACAAAACGAAACAACACAAAGAAACGCGTCGTTCTTCAAGCAAGCACCTAATGCATCCAATACTTTCGCACGTTCCGTGTGGAGCTTTACGGAGCAGAACGCCTCACAAAAGCATTGCTCTCGTGCCAAATGCACGCGACTAATATGCTAGGAAACGCAATTACGGAAACGTAATTGAGGGTAACATAAACAAAATGAGAGACCAGAGACGCATGCGCAATAAAGAACAAGTGTTTTCTTTCCGCTCGAAAGAAAACAATGGAACTCCACAACACAGTGCGAGTCGCGCATATGATGGTAGGGTGCAGTAGACAAGGCACGCCACAAAGCAAACGTTGAATTTATTATACACATATGACGCCTTATAGCCTACCTACACACGTGCCTGCAGCTTTCCCATTCGCATGGAAAAGGCTACTCAGGCGGTACCGCGTGAGTGGGAAAGTAAAGGGTGGGGACGAGAAGAAAGACGAGAGGGGTCATAAGACGAAGTAAATGACACTGAGAGTGGTGCAGTACTTAAATCTGCGATTTCTGCGATAAAAACTAAGTTATAATACGCAAGCTTCATTACAATCGCAAAATACGTGTCTAGAACTGATTGCAGCCGGTATTTTGGGGCTGCTAAGATTCGCGGCTCCGGTGTACCCCTGTGGCCCATAGCTCCGGAGAGAGAAGTGCCCCTAGACAATCGCGTCTTCTCCTGCATTAGAAAGTTCTTCCGCTGAAGAGGAAACCCTCAGTTCAACAAGTATGCGTACCGCGCGAGCACCAAGTTGACAGTTCCTATAGTACTTACACGTGCTGGTCACGAACCATATAGTGTGACTCCATGAAACGTGGCTACGCCCTCATGATACACCATTCGCTCCTATATGTATGCACATAACATATGAAGAGGACTCCAATTAACGCGAAAGCGATATTCAAATTGCGAGAAGCCTTATATTCTTGGGCGCCCATTCGTATTCCGGCGATGCACTTAGACCTGTTCCCCACTCATCCTTAATTCTATACCCGCGTGCGCACTGTTCAGTTACGCTTCCTCAGTGCTCCACCATATTTATATCAGAGGTCGCGCTTGCAGTTGTAGTTTAGTGGCTTCGGTGCTGCGCTGCTAAGCGCGAGGCCGTGGGTTCGATTCCTATAGCCAAGGAGGCCGTATTTCGACAAGACGAGGTGCAAAAAACACCCGTTTGTGTGCTTGGATTTGTAGGTGCGTACTAAAGAACTCCTGCTAGTCAAAAATCAACCCGGACTCTCTAGCTACGGCGCGTCCCTCAGCCATATTGTAGTTTTGGCATACGAAAGCTCAGGACATGTCTACGAACTTGAGTGTATATAAAGTACTATAGCGTTACGTTCATTTGTACATTGATGTTTGGCTGCCACTGCGTACTGGACTACAATAATGTTTCTGTTCAATTATCTACCTAGCAGATCCACCTTTATTAAAACGCGCTAAAAAAAAAGGGGGGGGGGGGGGCGGAGGGGGAGTCTAGAGGACTCCCTAATGAGCCGGTGAGAGAAACGTCTTGGAGTGGTATACAGAAAGACAAGAAAAAGAAAACACCTTGGCGGGGCGCCTATCGGCGCGGCAGCACCTGGCAGAAAAAAAAAATGTTTCTGCGCGTACACGTCGTGGGAACGCGCGGTAATACGAGACCGCAGTAACGACCAGCCGTCGGTGCTTATTATAACACCCGCGCTACTGTGTCGTTAAAGGACACTGCTTGCGTGGCTGCCTCGGGCTCGTGAAAGAAAGAAAGAAAGAAAGAAAGAAAGAAAGAAAGAAAGAAAGAAAGAAAGAAAGAAAGAAAGAAAGAAAGAAAGAAAGAAAGAAAGAAAGAAAGAAAGAAAGAAAGAAAGAAAGAAATCAACCTCGGCACGTGGACGACCTTTTCGCAAGGAGATCATAACGTCGCTTGTTCCGTGGTGCGATGTGCTAATTTAAGCTTCTGCCTGAATGGTTACGAAGAGGACCTGTTCGTCAGTCGTAGTTACGGTACTAGCACTTTAAAGCATGCTAAAAATAAATATCGATTACGTTAGCCTCAATTACCAAACTGCGCGTCTGTAATGGAAAAACGATCGATATAACTGGAATCGGAGGATTAGTAAGCACGGAATTCATGATTGCTTTATGGCGATTTACGTCCCAAAACCACGATATGATCATGAGAGACACCATATCGGAGGGCTCCAGAAATGACGTGAAAAGGAAATACAAGCTGGGTCTCACAAATGCCGATACAAAAGGATCAGGTTATTGTGAGTTAGGGGGAAAACACAAGCTTCCGAACAATCCTGTAACTCAGGCAATCAAATTTATGTAACATTTTTTCTAGTTCAAATGTCTTGAAAATGTGAGCGAGCACATGGAAATTTATGATGCTACACTGCATATCACTTTATAGGTAAAAGTGCGAGAAAGTATAAGAATATGAGTTTCGTGCTTAAGTTATTTTCAGTAACAGCTTTAATTCATTCGCTAGATGGGCGAAAAGCAAACGTTTGAAGATAAGAAGGAATATGTCCTAACTGCTTTACATTAATGTTAGTGCCCATTAATGCTAATTATTAAAGGGACCAAGGCGAGTCATCTGCTGAACATTTATAGGACGCGGAATCCTTTAATAAGCTGTATTTCCGCGCAAGCTGGATCTATAGTTTCGATATCAGAGCTTCGATTCGTACAACAGTCATTGCGATGTTGCGCCATGGCTTAACTTATTAGACATCCAAGTTCACGCTTTAACTATTCTCCTTTTGCGGTTTAGTGTTAAGCTAAGTAACTTTCACCAGCGTTTTGACTGTTCTGAGAGACTACACGTTTATTGTTACTCGTCCCCTGGTGAGCCGCAGGAACTATCCCTGGGGCATATTCGTGACGTTGGAGCTCCTATAGTTGCATTCATCTGGACATGTTTGCTCAAGTGACATGGGCTGTCATATATTTTTTTCTTTGATTACGTAATGTACGACAACAAGGAGCGTTAGGGCAGGTGACCGTGTTTTGGTTCATACTGTGTTTGATCTATGGTTCATACTGTGTGAAATTATCTAACAAGAACACTGAAAAATTAACCGAAGAATAACTGGCCCCTTAATGACTAGACGGCCAATACGCCGTCGCATGCAGCATGCGTTCTTCTTTCGATTGAGTCAGTCGACCCATTGATTTAGCTCAATTCAAAGTATTTGCTTGACTCTGGGATTTCCTCTTAACAGAATAAGGCTTTCTCGTACACTCAGCTTACAGTCCGAGCTGTGATATCTGTAGGTGCTAGTTGAGTTGTAGTTTTCAATTTTTCTGACACATCTTACTTCGAGAAATTCGATTTTGTTCACTAAAGACCTGCGCCATTGTGGGAGCTTGCGTTGTCGGGTAGTGCGGGAAACGGTTGTAGTTCGGAAATGATTATTTCCACAGTGGACGCCGGCGCCGTATTTACTGTGACGCGTTCTCGTTAATTAACCCTGTCACGTCAAAACAAGGAACAACGGTCCCTGTTGTATAGGAATGCACTGCCGTGGTGGCATAACATCAGTTGCGATCGCAAGCACATTTTACGTCAAGTTTGTAACGTTATCGTGCTCAGGAGTAACCAAAAAATGGTATCCGAACTGGTTGTCTTACGCGAAGCCATCAATTCGCGAACTGCATTCGAAACAAGCGCGAGCTGATAACACAGTTTTCGTTTCCGAAGCGAAAGAGCGCGCCAGCCTTTATGCACGAACGCTAGCCTCGATGCCACAGAGACATTGACGTCTCACTCTGTTTCAACAGCCCCACGCTTGTACTACAAAGCGAGACGATCACTCGCCAAGTAAAATGCCACACAACCGAAGACAAAGGAACGATGCGCACGAGCTAACGCGCAACGACAGAAAAGATAGTAAAAAAAAAAACGGGGGAGTCGTTCGCCATGGGAATAGGCCGGCCGCAAGCTGGCCGAAAAAGACAATCACCTACCTCTCAATGTAGCGGTCGTCCGTAGACGAACCGTCCCGTCATCATCGACGATTCTTCAGGTTGTGCGAAGCCGGTGCAATGCAAAAGCGAAATCCTCGGTCAAGCCGTTTCGTCCCTCCCGTTCGTCGACGTCAGTGCAACGCAACGAGAAACGATCACACCCAGAAATGCCGCGCACTGTTCTAATCCCAATCACGGCACCGTCCTAAAATCCAAATATGACCTAGCTACCACGAGCCTTCAAATTAAAGCACACAGAATCACCGCAGATCGTCGCACCGCACACGGTAGAAGAAGCACAGATAGAAAACTGAATTTCGAAGACCGACAGAGAGCCAGTCGAAGTTCACTGGGCCAAGGACTCGTTGGTGGACGTCGATGACAACCGCCGGAGCAGACGACACGCCGGTGCGAGCTGACGATCAAATTGCAAAAGGTCCTTGTGGACACGGGTGATCTGGACAGGATGGCGGGATCAACCAAGCTCTACGGGTGCCGCTTGGTCTAGCCGCAAATATCGGGCACCGGTCCGAAGACCCCCTCGTTGACGGATGAACCGTTTCTCTCAGCCGTTACACCGGAGAGCGCGCACAACGAGCACACCGGCCGGTTCGGCGGCGAGTGACTGAACAACGCCGGCGATGCTGCGCTCGGTTCGTCTGCAACGGAGCGGCAAGAGCCGTCGGACGGGATGCGGGAAGGGAGGGTATACGCCAGCTGCCGTGCCGCCGTTGCTGGACCACGTTCCGGTCTGGCTACGCGGCGCTAGCTTCGTGTGCCGCTAGCCCGGTGGTGGAAGAACCTTCCCGGTCACGTGACGGCTGAAGCTAGCTGGCGGCACGCCTTCTGGGCGCCGCTGGGCGGCCTGTCTTCTCATCTGCCTCCCTCCCCACACAACGCCAACGACGACGTATACCCTCGCCTCACTTCTCGGCAACAACGCGGCGGCGGTGGTGGTTGTACGGCAGGCAGCGCCGCTCGCCAGCCTAGCGGGTCCGCGGGAAACGGCGTAAAAAAACCTAATTTAAGGGGCCAATGTCTCCCGTGACCCATATATCAGCAGACCTCCCCCGCCACTATGTGTATGCTGCAGTACTGCTAGGAGGGTTTTCTTAGTCTTGACTCTCTTCTTTATAATGTCTCCGTAGCTCTTTTTTTTTTTTCGTTGTTATTCTCTTTTTGACGCCTGTCCTGAACTGCGACTTAATGGAGCGGTGAACCGTTAGCGACTGTGGGGGACAGACGCACGTGTAGGTCGCGCGCGCGACACGTCGTGATGGAGTGTCTGGTTTTCAAGGAATAATAATAAAACGAGGCACGGTGGGTCATATTACTGCACATTTCTGAGTGACCTGAAGAGACGTTCACGGACACCTTAGACCTGGACCTGGTGTTTGCCATATGTCCCACAGCAGTACATGACCGTCTCAATCTCTAAGCGATCGTGTTTTGGCGAGTGCTGTAGCGCTGATGCGAAAGACGACGTGTAAAGTAACAAAGCTGGCGGTCATAACGCAATTAGCACAATGCGCAACTATTCCGAGCGACCTCTATCAGTCGATTTCTCTGTGGTACGCCCAGCGACAGATCTTCCCAATCTCCTGCGACAGTCTGTTTTCTCAGTGTATTCGGGCACAATATAGGAGCATAGCTTCCATAGTCAAGCTGGCGTCCTGTTAACAATCAGCACATTGTACTGTTTATTCGGTGGGGTCAGCAGAATGTTTACGTTGACATGGTTACCTTACGTAGACGCGTCGTGATACGTCAGTACTCTTATCTAATGTTTCTTTCGGAACCAGCTGCAGGCATGTTTGTGGTTATTGTTCCATTATCGTTCTTTATTCTTTCTTTATTCAGACATATCCCCGCTTAGCCCGAAAGCGTTACAGCAAGGGGGTTACAAACATGAAAAAAATACATCTTGATTACATCTTCAACATTATTATTTGATAAGAGGACATAAAATACGCAAAGAAAGGAAGGAATGAAGGAGCAAGCTGGCAACTGCCACCGAGCGGGGCACATGTATGTATGTATGTATGTATGTATGTATGTATGTATGTATGTATGTATGTATGTATGTATGTATGTATGTATGTACGTACGTACGTATGTATGTATGTATGTATGTATGTATGTATGTATGTATGTATGTATGTATGTATGTATGTATGTATGTATGTATGTATGTATAACAAACAAGACCATCGTCTTATTATCTCAATGCCTTCCAGCATCTTGTTCTCCATCTCTAGAGCATGAAGCGCTGTAGCCGGACGTTTTAGTTCGTCCAGAACATTAGGCTCTTCAGGGATTCAAAGCTGACATGTATATGACAGTTCTACAATATCTTCTTTCAAATCTGTGAAAAGACCACAACAACAACAGGGCATTCGGATAGCGCGCACCTAAAAAAATAATGCACACATTTTGCGCAGAAATCAAGGTAATGAATGAATGAATGAATGAATGAATGAATGAATGAATGAATGAATGAATGTGATAAAAGCGAATACGTTTTCCTCTCACGGTTCGTGACAGGTTTCCCTCCCGCCGTCTCGCGACCCGGCCTTTACGACGACTAGTTCCCCCCCCCCCCCCCCTTTCTTTTATTATTGAAATATAACTGCACAGACGAGGTGACGGTGAAACTCGCACCGAGTCACGACTCTCAGAGCAAACATTTGGTCTTCACGACGGCTGAAATTGCGTCGACCTTTCAGATGTGTATACTCCGAACTGAAGAAAAGAGAAAAGTTAACAAAGTAAATAACAACGAAACCACGAAACCCAAGGAGGATAATACTAACGGTGGCCACGGCCTCAAGTTCAACGAGGCCGAAAAGAAAAGCTTCTTTTTCTTTCTTTCTTCTCGCATTGGTGGTTTTGCGCCGGATTGCGTGCGATTCACTTTTTTCACCCTCCTACTCGAGAATAAAAGAAAATAAGTTGAGACGAATAACGGTTCCAGAAAGGAAGGCATATTATAGGCACGCTGCGATGAAAAAAAAAAAAAAAGAGCAGTGACGCGAGGATTTCGCAGTGAGCGCCGCCATCAAAGCCCCATCAGCGGTCAAAGTGAATGGCCTCGAGAAAGGTGAAGAAAAAAAGAGAGAGTGCGGTGATGCTCCGTTATAACCGAAGTGCGGGTATTACTGCGCTTTCGTATATACCGCACGGGTTGCCAGTGCGAGCAAAAGCTCCCAAGAAGAGCTTGTTCTCATGGCTGAACTGACATTGACCCCGTATAGCGGGACGTGAAAATGGCTCGAACCAAGTGAAAAACGCGTCCAAGAAAGATACGACCGCAGTACGGGTGAGCTGGCGGTGAGAGCCCGCGCAGACTTGTTGCAGCGAGGTCACGCTGGCAAAGATTAGACAGTCGAGATTTAGAGTGAAGCGTCGCGAAAGCTTCGCCTATACGAAACTTTTTAACAGCGCAGCTCTTCAAAAGTCGAACGGCAATCGCGGACAGCATCTAGCTCGCAGTTACTCTTGGAGCTCAGTTCACCAGCTGCTTTTGTGCAGCCGAGCCCGAGCTGGACACCACAATTGCCCATGGCTCTGTGCCGATGAGTTTCCATTCGCACATTTGCTGGAGCTCAGAGTAAATGCAGAGGACAATGTAAAAATCTTTAATATAACTGCCAATTCCAAGAGATTCAGTGTGACAAGAACTACAGTAACTCAATGAATTCGAAGAGTGGCCGTGAGGAGACGGTACGCGAGAATGCTGTCAATGATGCGAAGCACGGATCCGTCTGAGTTATTGACGAGTTCGATAACTCGTCAAGAACTCATTTGATTTCTGTTACAGTGTCACTTAGCCAAGCTCGGTGCTTGCGCAGAACTTCGTTGCTAAACGCCATGCCGTGTGGCAACGCAGGCTAAAGAAGAAAAGTGTGCGTTTCAGCATTTTTAAAAGCCAATTATATGTTTCATCACCTCAACCTCGTAGTTAACGAATCTGATCGACTCACGCTGCTGCTTTGTGCGTATGCGTTGTCTCAGCGAACCACATTCTCTGGGGTTGACCGGAGGATCTTCCGGCTCGCCGGCTTCGTGTCGCCTTCTTACACCGAGAAGCAATAGGGATGCACTCCTCTTCAGCGCTGACCGAGACATTCAGACACGGGTCCTGGTACGAGCTGCAGATGTCATAGTGATAGCATGGTCTGGTAGCCCACCTATCCGAGCGCCCCTCCCTCGTGGGCCCCTAATGAATAAAGCTGTCACTCACTCACTCACTCACTCACTCACTCACTCACTCACTCACTCACTCACTCACTCACTCACTCACTCACTCACTCACTCACTCACTCACTCACTCACTCACTCACTCACTCACTCATCGGCAGCGCCCTGAGAAGCTTCCATGATTTTTCCGCCTGTCAACTATATCATCCCGATGTTCTTGCATGCCGTGGTCGACCACAGAAGCCCCCACCCCGGTAGCATAGTAGAGAAGGTTCTTGCGCTGGTAAGCACGGGGACTTCCTGAAGGTCGTGGGCTCAAGGCGCATTTCGATGGGGTTGAAATTCAAAAGCATCCTAGTAATTATATTTAACTCCAGGCATTTAAACTTATTCCAGACCCCCCATTACATGGCATATACCTCACAATCGTATCGTGGTTTTCGCACGAGCGATCTTCAGTACTTTCATGTAAAGTCACGAGCAATGTGAAATGGAATAATGAAATTACTTTTCAGGATCGATGCCACTATATATGCAGTTGCCGAGCACGAAAGTGTTCATTACACGAAATGTTCAAGCGAAAAGGCGTTCCCCTAGAGAGAAATGCATCAAATTCGTAAGCGTACATGAATGGTAAACGTTCCTTAAAAACGGACGCGGTGTTCCCCTTTATATTTCTCACGACTGCACGTACTATGAGAAACGTACTAAATGAAATGCGACGGGAGATTACTGCTGCATCCCTATTAAATGAACATGTTATTGCTGCGTCGGCATTATCCTGAGTCAGTCACGCATTCGCGCATTTCGCGATAAAAATATGTTTATTTCTTTTCGTAAAAGATTAGAACACACCAGGGTCGCCGAAGTAGGCGGAAATAGAGGGTCCCATGTAATACATGCCCAACGAATGACTTTTCATGTAACAAAAATGTATATGATTTTGTGAACATAATGTCTTATGGTAAGAAACTAATAAAAGCCAACAATTAACGTAAACACGGACGCCGCCGACATGCAACTTTAGGTTCGTAGTACGCGCCGTGTGTTCGTGAAAGTTCGCAGCTACCAAATCCAATTTAGATTTAAATCGAATGGCAAATGAACAACTGTCAAACAGAGCTACCTCAATCCGCGGTCAGCGCTTCTTTTTCTAATTTCATTTTCCTGAGATTTTATGAGCCAAAACCACAATGTGATTATAAGGCAAGACGGTGTGGCCAAGGACTCCGGATTGATCTTATTACGACACTTTGCGGGATTGGTTGTCCTGTTCAGGTTTTCTCTGTTCGCGTTGAAGAAGTTTGCGCTGGTTACTTTCGCAGAGAAGAAAAACATGATATCCCATCACCTGTAGTGTCCGTAAGTTATGGAAGCGCACCTGTTACGTACACGAGTCTCTCTGTGTGCATTTCGCCTTCATCGAAATGCACTCGTCGTGACTGGGGATCGAACCCCGAACCTGGTTTTTATGGTACCGCAGCGCCTTAACCACTAAGCTACAACAATAGGTGATACATGCTTCGCCAGAGGGGACTTCTCTTCATCGGCAACCTGATGAAGACGTTCAAACGTTGTAGAAACATCAGCTGACAGTCTGGCGCCTCTCTCACCCGCCAACCACACCTATTAAATGTTTACTAGCAGTAGGTCATCATTCGTCGATAGACTATAGATAAAGGACCTGACCATCACCCACACTCTACAAGCGCAGGGAACGCAACGAAGAAAAGAGCTAACCTCGAGGTACTTTGCATCCGAGCGTGCGGAGTGCTTGCGAAATACGTCGTGCTTGCGTTCGAGGAAAAAATTGTACGGCGCCCGGCGAAGAAGAAGAGCATCTCTCGGACAATCTCGCCTGGTCAGTTTGATAATTGTGTCAATCTCGGCGAGCGCTGGCCAGGCCGTGTAACGGAATGCCGTAACGAGGATCACTCTCAGTGCGGGGCGGAGAGAGAAGCCGATTGCCGCGGCCTTGAAGCGCCGTCACGACTCGATGACGCAGATGCAGGCCAGGAGGAAGGGCCGGTGCATGCAGCAGCGCCCACTGCCAGTGCGACTATGTAGAGATATGGCTATTGCGTGCAAGGGGTGAGCGCGTTATCATTAAGAACCGAGAACAACACACGCAACGTGAGCTGGCGCGATAAAGAAGTTAATCGACGGGCCAGGATGTGGAACTTCCACACGCGGAGGAGAGAAGAAAGAAGAGGAGGATGCCGACTTAGAAAGGTGTAAATTAGGGCTGTGCGAATAGTGGTTTTCGAGTGCGAATCGAATAGCAGAAGAATCGGTTCGAATCGAACCGAATATCGAACATCGCAATGCTGTGTTACCGCACGTCGAAGACCGGTATCAAGATTTCTTTTCTGTATAAAGGACCTGTCGTTTGAGTCATGCCTCAAGGACAAGACTATTGTCTTCGTAAGCCAGACAATAACGGTGGTCTAGTAGCTGTGGTACTCGGCTGCTGATCCGAGGGTCGCGGGATTGAATCCCGGCCGCGGCGGCTGCATTTCGATGGAGGCGAAATGTTGAGGCTCGTGTGCTGTGCAATGTCAGTGAGGTCGAAATTTCTGGAGCCCTCCACTACGGCGTCTCTTATAATCAGAGCTGGTTTTGGGACGTTAAACCCCACAAAACAACAACAACAACATAGGGGGTGTTTTATGGCTTCTTTGACGTCACAGACGCTGTAGTCGACACATTCCACCTCGAGAGTTCGGAATGAGCAGGCCCTCGTCAGTGTTCCCAATCGAAGGACCTTTTCTGCCATCGCGCCGTCGCGTAAAGCCTTTTCTGCCGTCGCGTAAAGATAGGTCACAAATGTCACTGCGCTTCAGGGAAGGGCACCGGATGGTTCACTGCGGTGCGCTTGATTTCCATATAGTGTGATTGTACGATCAAGACCGCTAAAGTGGCAGAACAGCCTCCATTGGTCGACATCGAAATTGTGGCGCCTTCACTTTGCCGACGTGCTTCAGGGACAGCTTTGTCGGTACTTTCTCCGCCAACGGTGTTCGAGTGTCCGTAGCCATTGAAATACGTTGTGACCTGTGTTTACTGCTTCGTGAAATAATTTAAGCTTATCTTTGACGCTTATCGCTCGAAAAGTCCCGCACCAGATTCATCCTTGTGACATCACTACGTATAGACGTCGCATGCGGTGCACAGCTGTCTTATCTGTAGTTTGGATTTCGGTATATAGCTCACGATATAGTGCGTCAAGATTTAAACACTCGAACTGAACCATCGTACCACGTAGATTCCGGCACGCGTCTTGAAGCTCCATATTTTCCCACCCACTTTTACCTCCCTTTCTTTTTTGTGCGTTTACTTGCATATAAGAAACGGAGCCGCCTTGTCCCAGACACCCAAATGGGCTTGTTTCACCCGCTTCCCGCTTCATTTCGCCCCGTATTCTTTGTTTTCCGTTCGGAATAGCGGCATAAATCGGTCGCTTTCGTCGCCTACACGGATCCGTGTATCCAGTGGCCCGGTCAACTACATGTTTAGCTTTTTCTTTGTTTTAATCTTCGTTTCTTTTCGCGACGCGTCCACACAGCGTCTGTCTCCGTACGCATTTCTGTTCCCCAGAAAGAAATAGACAACAAACAAGAACATATTTCGCCTTCCTCCTCGTCATAATTATCCCGTTCATTTTCTTCCTGTTTTCCTTGTCTTCTTTCTTTTAAACGATGCAGAGATACCTTCTGCACTGGCACGCGGTGATTAGCGCCGGACCGGTCAACACGGTCAACACTGGCGCAGCTGGGTCGGAGCATTAAAGTGACGCCGAAGGCAGCAGGACGCAGGACACACACAGCGTGCTATACTGGTCATACGTCAAAATGACCTACCCTCTCTGTGCCACATCCTCTCACAGCCGCTCGTTTTTTACAACGCGGTGTCCCGTCTGTAACAGGCGTCGCTGGAGTCATCAGCATGCATGGGACGCGCTGCAAATGAAAGAAAGAAAGAAAGAAAGAAAGAAAGAAAGAAAGAAAGAAAGAAAGAAAGAAAGAAAGAAAGAAAGAAAGAAGAAAGAAAGAAAGAAAGAACAGCGAAACGGCGAAGGGGGAAAAAGGAGGGGGAGGACTGTAAGGCCGGCAAAGTCGCCACTTCGATCGAGTCCTGTACCATGTTCCAGCCTTTGTACACGGAGAAGGCAAGCGGAGTTCGAATACGTCGAATGCGTAAACGTCGGTGCAGGTTATGCGTCCGGCTGCATACGTGCACCTTTCTTGTTTTTTTTCCCAAGCGTAGAAGGTAAGTATGAGCAAAGCAGACAATTACCGTATTACCCGAGGACTGATACGGAAGCTAAGCCCGCGTGTAAAAATGCCCAACAGTTTGATGGAGCAGCAATCTTTTCACGACACTGCGTAGCAGGCACTGGTTGCGGGCACGTGTTTAATGGCTGAGGCGAGAGTGCGCACTGCTGCTGCTGGGACAAGTAAATATAATAGGCAGTCCGCCACGGTGATACATTGGTTTCGGTGCCTGAATGCTGACCCGAAAGGCGCGGGTTCGATCCCGACCGCAGCGGTCGCATTTTCGACGGAGGTGGGAAAGATGTGCGTTGTCACAGCACGCTACAGAAGCCCATATGGTCGAAATTCCCGGAGCCCTCCACTATGGTGTGCCTCACAATCATATCGTGGTTTTTGAACGTAAAACCCCAGAAATTATGGCTGAATGTAATGGGCAATCCGTTTTACAGAGAGAGGGGGATCAAAGAGCCCCGCCACGGTGGTCTAGTGGCTGTGGTACTCGGCTGCAGATCCGAAGGTCGCGTGGATCGGCTCCCGGCCGCGGCGGCTGCATTTCGATGGAGGCGAAATGTTGAGGCCCGTGTACTGTGCGATGTCAGTGCACGCTAAAGAACCCCGCAGGTGGACGAAATTTCCGGAGCCCTCCACTACGGCGTCTCTCATAATCAGAGCTGGTTTTGGGACGTTAAACCCCACAAAACAACAACAACAAGGGGGATGAAAGAAACGCGAGGACGTTAGTAGACTTCCTGTGCGCTTTACTCCGTGCGAGCGTGGATGTGAATAGTCGTGACGGTGCAAAAGCATGGCACAGCGTATTTGCAGCCGGTACCTTCAAGTGTCTACAGCCTTAAAGTACTACAGAAGAGGTTGTGTGCCTTTCTAGCCTGGTGAGCTGCGAAGCAAGGCTGGTACGATCTTTTCTACCGTAAAATGTCGATCATCAGACACACGCTTGCTCATGGCACACTTGAAGGTAAAAACATCGCGTAACAGAGAGGGAACAGTGGCAGACCAGGACACACCTGCCACAGCCGGGGTATGGCGATAAAAAAAGACGCGCCTGCGTTTCTGAAACAGATGTCGAGGAACGCCTGTGGAGACGAGTAATTTTTTGCCATGGGGACCTAGCTGACTGCCCTAGAAAACTCTGACCAGCTGGTATGAGCGCGTTAGCGTAATGCACGCGAGTGGAGTTGGGCAGGTAACGCGATGCGCGGGACAGACAAGTGGCAGTTCACTCGAATAAGAGATTTACTATTCATAATAGAAAAGAATACTGTAAATGACGGGGGAGGACTGTCTGACGTCACGGGATTCAGATACGACAATGCTGTACGAGCTGTATCCAGCCGTAGATAATTTGAGAAGGGTATCCAGTTAGGGAGGCAAAGCTGTAAAACGAATAGAAATAGAGAGAAGGCAGACACGGACAATACAAAGGTAATTCGAAGTTGTTGGCACAAATCTTCCCCTTTCATTCTGTATAAAATAAGCATGATGATGACGTTTTTGCTCTTGTCGTCATCGTCGTCGTCGTCGTCGTCGTCGTAGTAGTAGTAGTAGTAGTAGTAGTAGTAGTAGTAGTAGTAGTAGTAGTAGTAGTAGTAGTAGTAGTAATATGACTACGGTGATCCATTGCTGGTTAATTGTTTCAACGCAGGTAAGTACTGCGTCCAGTTTCCTGTTGTACACAAAATTCCGCTGTGCTTTGCTTCGCGTTGCTTTATTGCCCTCCGCCCGTCCCCTTTATCTCTTTTATTCTAAGGCTTCTACAGAAGGACCCGCAGTACGTTTGAAAATACGGACTGTACACGTTTGGCTCCACATTCTGGGTACGGTTAGAAGGCAGACAACGCAAAGACAGCGCATATAGTCCACTCGCGAGCCGTCTCGTTTCGTATCGCCGTCCACCCGTAAAGTAAAACAGCTCCGTCCGCAGCAGTCGTCTTCCAGCAGACACATGCTGTTGTCGCAGGCGTTGTCGTCCTCCAGTGATGTTCTATTTGACACGGTCGGCCGAGTCCAGGCCTCGCGAGACAGTAGAAGCCGGTAAGCGAACACGCACTGCTCAAAGAACTCAGCGCAGTGATCGTTCGTCTTGTGCGGGCGGTGGGTGGAAAAAAATGAAAATGAAGAAGAAAAACGCGGGAAGGAGGGGGGGGGGGGGGGAGGCGTCGATATCTGTGCCGTTTTCTTCCTTCCTCGTCGTTGCCGCGTATCCTTTCTTAAAACTGAACAAAAAAGCGAGTGCGCCTTTCGAGGAGATATAGAGTGACAGATAACAAAAAGAAGTAAACAAGAACTATCCGAACGATACACAGGCTTTGCAGAAAAGGTAGCGTCGAAAGACGCGGAGGCTGAAGCGTGAATCAATCGTTGGAAAAGCGTTAATGGTTTGAAGCACTTGAGCGTCCCGGCAGCTCTGTTGTCATACGAGTATAGTTGAAGCTGAGAGAGCAAAACACTATTGCCGCTTAGAAAACTTTAAGCCTTGAACGACAGCGACTGTTGAGTACGCCTGTTGCGTTGACGATATTTTGTCGAATGACAGGACTGAGCGAGTGAGTGAGTGAGTGAGTGAGTGAGTGAGTGAGTGAGTGAGTGAGTGAGTGAGTGAGTGAGTGAGTGAGTGAGTGAGTGAGTGAGTGACACGATGGCACGTTTGGATCGGTAACATGTGCTTCGAAGCTCAGCTAAAGCTAAGGGGTTAAGTTCCCGTCCCCAGCGACCGCATTACGACAGAGGAACAGCGATGCACATCACTTTCGGTGCATGTTAAGTTACCTTAACTTATAGACAAATAATCCAGGCTGTCAAAACGAAGCGAAAACTTACGTTAGGGGTGTCTCCCGTAGCGACACGCATGCACTAGGGTCGTTCACCCCTGGATTCAGCACAGCACCTTACAGATGAGTTACATCTCAGACACGCTAAGGCACCGGCTGCTGGTGCATGCATTACGCACCACTTTCGCGCCAAGTGGAACACACAACAGCGATAAGTATCGCCACACAGATTACACCAATGCCAAATCATGTAGTCGCGGTCGTACGGCCACCTCCCAAGGACAGAGCAGACCAACTCGTACACTGTGTTTACGCGCACTAATCGACATGAGACAAGCGTAATAAGCGGCCGTTATGGCATGCTCGGGTTTCGGCACGAAGCATATATAATTCAATAAGGGCATTCCACACCCACATACGGCACGCCACGATCAAGACTGCCGTCATCCCACGCAACGCGGTTCGTCGCCGTTCAAGCACGCTAATATCGCTCCTCAGGTCTGACTACACGCGTAACGGTCGCCGCGGACTTTCTCTGTACCGCAATCTCGCGAGGTTTCACTGCCGAAAATAAAAGACAGGCGCGGCCGCTAATAGCAGTCGTTCACGCACGCTGGCACACCGTAACACGTATACGATCAAGCGCCAAGACTCCGAGATGCGAGAATAGAGCGCGTCACGCCGATAAACGCGAGCGAACAACGTGCACGCGACCTTCACGGCAGCAGTGGCGGCTGCAGACGTTGCCGCCACCGTGGTTATCTTCGAAGGTGCGCACGGGGCTTCTTCCACACACGTAACAAGCGCGAAAACGATGCCACCCCGTTAGGCTGTTACACACACGCGAACGTTTTCTTTCTTTCACTCTTCGCGAGCATTTCACTCTTCACTCTTCGCCATGATCCAGAATGCTCACCCTACAACGACGACTGGCCGTTGCTGAAATCTTGGGCTTGGGTATATACTATACAAAATGTGTGTGCTGTAAAGCTGCGCGTCCGTAGCAGCTGGGGTTCCCGATTTTGCCAAGTGTTTCTTGCTTGGTTCACCAGCCGAACTCGTACTTTACACGTGGGAAAGTGCTCGCGCGCCCTCTCCTGGATGGATGGAACCGGCGTGACTGAAGCGCGTACGCGCTCATCGGGCAGAAGAGCTGGCTGCGTTCAGGCACCACGACTCAACGGGACCCAGCCAACCGACTGGAC
This sequence comes from Hyalomma asiaticum, assembly GCA_013339685.2. Classification (NCBI taxonomy): domain Eukaryota; kingdom Metazoa; phylum Arthropoda; class Arachnida; order Ixodida; family Ixodidae; genus Hyalomma; species Hyalomma asiaticum. The sequence continues at coordinate 49,980,122 of CM023484.1, forward strand.
CGTTCCGCCGTCGTGGTTGTTTGGTAGGGGGGTGGAGGTTTCAGCATATAGAGGACCGCCGGGGCTGCCCACCGGCTATTATAATAGCGGCTTCGCTACAGAGGCACTGGCCCGGCACGGTACAATTCATCTGAGCGTGCGTTCAGCCTATTACGTGAACGGAGGCACACTTCGACTCGCATGCCGGGCGAGCCCGTTGCACTTTCGTTCGTAGGTGGCGCATCATCGTGCGCGTCGGCGGCTTGTGTAAGTGCGATGCACGAGGAAGATTGCGCTGCTTTCTGATATATATAAACACACACCTGCAGCCGTCTCCCACGGCGTATCGCGGTCTGAGAATCACCGCTCGCAAGGAGCAATGGCGGCGCGGTTTTTGAGGTTAGGTATGCGTATACGGGCGCGTTCTTAATCTGAATGAGGAGTAATACTTGACGTCATAATCACGAACCTCTCTATAGGACGGCAGCGCGATGGTTGTTTATTGCTTCGCTCGGTTCTTGCCTATATACTGCGGCAGCTCCCGTGCATAGAAAAAGGGAGAGGAACAATGTCCGCAACGGGGAGTAAATGACGTGCTATAGCACTGGCAAACAACAAACACGCAAAACACGGCTCTACTGCGTATGGCCTCGATCCGATGATGAAGAGATCGTGAATATTCTTCTATGCGTGATGTCCTGTGGCGTGACCATACAAAGGGCCTTGGATTTCACGTCTATTTCTCTATTAAGAAGTCAAGGGAAAGCGTGTGAATTAAGGCTGCTCGAGAAAAAAAAAATGTGCGAGGATATAAGGCTTTTGAATAAGGATGAATGAGGCGATATCACGGAGTCAACGCGAGTGAGACATTAAGTTTACTTCAGAGGCCGCAGTCGAACGTGAAGAGCAGGGCGTTACGGCAGCAAACAGGCAGGATCTCTATAGAGCAACAAAAAGGACTGTGTACAGCAAGAAATGACAGAACACGAAATTTATGAGATGAAAGAATTTGGGTCGCGGCACGAAACTACCGGGAAATCCCTACGGATTTCTCACGAGGAAAAAAAAAAAAGCTTCACAGTTGAGGCTAAATTTGTGCAGGGGTGCTATCCTTGGCACTGTTAGAAGCAAATATATTTTCTGTCGTGTGACACGGTGCATTGATCATAGTTTTGAGCATACAACTGTCTCCTCTTCTCCTCTTTATTCTATATATTTCCTGTTAAGTGCTTAATGAAAACTGTTGCTCGAGTATAGCAATAGTAATATTCACATAAACACAATCTTCTTGAGTGCAAATGTTATAGAGAATAAATTAAGATATTAAAATCCTATTTATATCCACCACATATTTTAGTTAATACCCTTAAGTCGGCAGGTGTCAGTATTCCTAGAGGCATCATCATCATCATCATCATCATCATCACAACAACAATAACAACAACGCTGCCGTCATCATTCCCATCACCACCAACAACATCCAGCACCACCACTCATCCGTTGCAATATGGCCAAGAAGGTCTTCGCAGACTAACACAAAATGCTGTTTAACGAGTGAACGTTTTTGTGCCACTACATGCTGTAAATGTAGCATATATTGGTAATTATCCGCAGCAGCTGTGGTGGGAGGTGCTGGGTAATCGAAACACGAACACGGAGCTTAAACCACAAGTCAGTCGAAGCCTTGCTAAACTTTTACCGAAGCCACCGGAGTGGGACATATTCCGCGACGCCCATATGAACCGCTTCCCGCACATATGTATGTGTCCGTCACAGCATTACAAGGGCTGGCACAAGATGTCTGCAGGCAAGATGCAATAAAGACGATTCGGTGAAATTGGGAGTTGTCACGAACATACTTCTATTGGATATCAAAAGAAAGCATGAGTATTCGCGGACAGCGGAGAACCATATACGCAGCACGATGAAATTGGGAAATGTTGAGATATACTGAGAGCTATACAATGGCTCAAGGCTGGAACCATTAGCCCTCACTGGAAACGCCGATGAGTCCCACACAGTTACTCGAATTCCAGGAACTTATTTTCAACAACGCCTTCTCGAACACTAGAAGAAGTAAAGCGTTCATACACGGATTAAATTGGCGCAAAGAAGAAGAGGTATTCGTTTGAAAAGCGTTGTGAAATTGGCTTCTGGCAGCCTCCTTTAGCGCACTGCTTTGCTTTATAGAATGCGCAAATGGTGAAAAACAGTTCACTAAAGCAATGCTTACGAGAAGTATCACGCAAGTCACGTAGAACGAAAGACGAGGTTGTACAGGATCAATGAGGCTTCAAACAACAAACGCTGATCGAGGAACAGGAGTCCCCATATTCAACGTTGCAAACGCAAAGAATAAAGAGTTCAAATGCGTGCCACCAGAGCGCCGAGCGGGGTTCTTTAAGAGCAAGCCTTCGTGGCATTTGGCGCAGTGATCGGCATCATGTATGGACTGTTCGAACTTGCCCCAGCTCGCCACGTCATTGAGAGCAAGACTGGAAAATTGTGAAGAAAACCAAGACAAGGCGTAGCTCACCACCTTCTTGAAAACAACGTTCATAAAACTAAAGAAATGAATTACACCATCTCCCGCTAAAGGGGACCCATGAGGCGATGCGAAGCAGCACGGGGGGTGCGCACCGCGTTTACATCGGTTTGACTAGGCGTCGCGTTTGCATTGGTTTGACGCTAGCAGACGCTGCCTGCGTCAGCGTTGTCTCTCGCGGGCGAGGGCGCGTTCTCGTTCCTTGCGAGCTGGTAAAGCGTTTATCGAAGAAAGACCGTTTCCACAGTCAACGCGCGCCGTTCGGGCAGTAGGAATGCCGACAGGAGAGGAGATGAGACAAGGAGAGGAGGGGGAGGAGGATGCGCATGCGCAATGCGGGTGTGGACGCCACACGGCGGATGGGTGGATGGAGGGAGGGAGTGACAAAGCCCCGACCATAAGCTGCTCCGCATCTAAAAGAGTAAACGATTCAGATAACATCGTATCACGCTATGGGGAAGCTCCGTAGAGATGTCCCCAAGAAACGGGAAGATGCACAGAACGGGCTGTATCGTTGTGCTTTGAACAATAGGTGAACGATTCAGACTACGTGGTAGTATACTGTGGGCGAGCTCGGTATAGAGCTAAAGTCCCTAGGTTTTTCGCTTCTTCAGGGACTTTAGGCACAGCTGTCCTAAGACGGAATCTGTACAGCAATCGTAACATGCTAAGGCTCAGAAAACCCGCGCCAGTTCCACTGCAGTGAAAGATGTACCACCTGCGAAGCAGTTATTCGCCTACGTTTCCCTTGCGTTTCTGCTGTGTTCATCGCCGGCACTTTCGAATTATTTTCCTTTAGGTGATTTCACAATGCGAATAATTACCCTTAACGTCTATCTCTTATATTATTATACCAATCTGATTTACCTTAGTTACTTTTAATGATAATCTGTTTAGTTTATTTTTATCATTACTGATCGGTTTTATGGGAATCCATTGGGAAGTAGAAGCGTGTGTTGCTGCGCAGCAGTGATATCGCCTGTGTTTCCCTTGTGTTTACCGTCGGTGTTTTCAAATTATCTTCCTTAATTTCATATCACCATGCAATGAATTACTCTTAATGTGTATCTCTTATTTCATTATACCAACCTGGCCCATCTTTGACCATTCTTAATCAGGATCCATTTTAACCGGTTTTGGCCAGTTATTGGCATGTTGTGGCCCCGTATTTCTGAGCGTGACAACATCAGACGACATTGCACGTCGACAACCCGGGCTCCTGAAGTACCCCACATTTAAAAGCGTGGAAAAACAGTGTGGAAGAAGACCTTTTTCAGGTGCACTTCACTGCCACCGTCGCTCTGGCGCAGTAGTGGGACGCGACAGGGAGCCCTTTATAGAGCGTGGCGTACCTTCGTCGTGCGGGCTACAGCTCTTTATCCCAATTTACGAGACAAGTTGCTACCCCGCCCACCGTTCGTCGCCTCGTTTCTCCTGCCGCTCCTGCTTCGAGCCGAGAAAGAGCGAGATGGGAAGAAGTTTCACGTAAACAGCCACCGAAGAACAATGTCGACCGGTGCCGATGAAGACAGTACAATGTGCCCGAAAGAACGAAAAACAAGGAGAAGACGAGCGGGGAACTGGAAAACGAAGAAGAATACGGAAAGCGCGCAGCGGCGATTATAGTATAGTCGAAAATTGACAGCCTCTCCAGGCTGTTCATCTTCTACACTCCTCCCTCCGAGCCCTGGGAGCATGCTGGCTTGCTCGCGGTCTCTTCTCTAGCGAACCGGGGAATGGGGAGCACTACGCGCGCGGTCCAGTTGGCTTTTAAAAAGAAAAAAAAAGAAAAACAAAGGAGAGCGAACTAAGGAAGGAAAAGTTTAAAGAATCAAGCGACTAGTCGGCGCTTTTCATTCGTCCGTTCAGTCGCGTACGCCTCGTTTTCGGCAAGGGACAAAAGAGAAACGAAAGTTGTGGGAGTGCCCCGTCCAGCTTTCTTTCTTTTCTTTTCGCTCTCTTTATTAAACACTCTTCTTCGTAATCTACAGCAGAGCGCGCTGAGAGTACTACTGGCCGAAACACGAAGTCAGCGGACCAGAGTAGAAGGAGCGTCGTGGTCGTCTCGTTGTGGTGTGGTGGGCTGGTTTCTGTCGATCTCATCGACAGTCGGTCAGTCCACTTCGTTCCCTTAAACGGGGCCCAACCTACATCTAGAGGTGCGATTGTTGGCCCCCCTGTTCGTACCCTCTTTGTTGTTAAATTCTGCCTTTTTTTTTTCACGCTTGTGTTTCTATCCATCGTTGCACAGCACTAGTACAGGGTGGTGAAACGTCCACCATGTACCACATGAGTATGCATGTTCTTCGTCCGTGTCTGACAGCCATAGTTCTCCACCGCTTCGAGGAGACAATGGAAGAGAGGCTCTCTGCAGATTGCGTCCGATTGCGGTTGGCTTATGCGTACACGGGCGATTGTTTGCGTAATGCGCCGCGTTCTTCGCAGGGCGCTGCCCTCACTGGTGCAGCTACAAACACGGCGTGTGTTCTGGACTGAGTTTAGATTTTGCTCGATATGTACGGTATACAACTGGATAGAGTCTACGCGTGTGCGTTATGCGTGGAAAACTTTGCGCGTTTTGACGCGCTGCGTTGAGTTAGGGTTTTCGACAGGTGCTCGCACGGAGGCCTGAAAGAGCCGTCTGGTGGCAGAGCCCGTCAAGAGTTGGGAGTCCCCCCCTACAAGCCAAGACGAGATTCCGCTCGATATAGTGCAAGGCTGGATGGAAACTTGTGAAGAGACCAGTGGTAACAGTTGAAGCTGAGCTCGAAGTGGCTGCACTGAAGCTCGGTCTCTCTTGCTCTTTGTTATGAAACATTACAGTAAGGCTAGTGCACTGTTGACGGTGGTGGCCAAAAGCGGCCGCCTGTCATACTGACCCGATCAGACAAGCGAATCAATAAGGCACCGTTGTTAGCTTCAGTTCCAGATCGTTGCTTCGCGGAGTGATTTGGCGAAGCAGAATGGGGTCAGCATACGAGGCCGTCCTAAAATGTTATTTGTTTTACAGTATATACGTTTTTGGAAAGCGATTTCTCTGCGCATCTCACATCTTGGCCGCAGACTTCATTTCTCATGGCACACCGTATTGGTAGCCTCAAACTTGTTTTCTCTACGAGTTTAGGAGTATGAGAGCTCAGTTGAGGTTTCTTTATATAGTTGCAAACATGAAGGAAATCATCGTGAGTTCTTTCGTGTGCTGTTATTGTCGGACACTACGCTTCGTAGGAACAGGGTAGAGGAGCGATATTTATCGCTGTCGCTGTATGCTGTCAAAAGCCTAAATATAGCCGGACGCCACTGGATTACGATGTCTCACGGAGACCTAAGGCCGCAGCGGGTATCGATGTCCAGTTGTCTTGTCCACGACAAGATATCATAGACGCCATTCCATCAGGATGACACAGTAGACAGAAATCTTTAATGGTAACGTCTGAGGTGTTGGCCTGGTGTTATCACCAGGCTTGCTACTCCAGGTGCCGAGTGCCACGTGCAAGGTCATTAACGAACAGCTGATAATGCGGTACACTTCGCCATATGTTCGCCATGGGTGTCCCATATGCTATCCTGTGGCAACTAACAGGCACCGTGTCGCCATGATGAAGAGAGAATAAAAGTCAAAAGAAAGCATTGCAAGGCAACAAGTATCGAACCTGAAACGTTCACCCTAACAAAATCGACGACCCAGTGACAGCGCGACGACACTTTTAATTTGTAGCCTAACAATCGATCAGAACTATGAGAAGAACAGAAGCGCTCTTGCAGTGTCTTGTGATAGTACACTCATGCAAGTGATCCGACTAGCGTTATACAGAGTGTAAAACAAGAAGCTGTGTTAACTTGAAACACATTAGGAACACCGTAACAGGTAACTGCTACTGGTTTAACAAAACAATGCAAACAAGTAAGATAAAAAAAAAGAACCGACAGCCCAAGGAAGGACAATGATTCGGACCTGGAGAGACCTGCTATATATAAATATGTGCATCCGAGTCGCTGCAGGAAAACGATTACTACAGCGCGTGTCGCCCTATAAGTGTACGTACGAGACGCGTTGCCCGAGGATCCTGCTGTTGTCCTAATAGCGACGTTCTAACGACACCAGGCGTACCTCTCCCTGACCGTTTCGGGCCAGCAAAGTTTTTATTTTCCCGCAATATTCTTCTCTTCTGCGGCGTACGTCCCACTATTTATTCCAATATACTTACGCCGAGGGCAACAAACGGTTGTTCTCTTCTGCAGGATTCGCCCGCAAATGATCTCTCTCCTCCATCTCTCGTTGAACGCTTCGCACGCGAAGGGAAGGGACGACGCTGCAGTATAGAATCACACGGCTCTCATTAGCGCCCCGTTCTGGCCAACGTCATTGGCAGAAAAGACGAGGCTGTACGGAGTTTGAAAACCTTCCTAAAAACCGTCTCTCTCTCTCTCTCTCTCTCTCTCTCATTCATATCTTTGAAGTAGCGGCCACTTCACTGTCCAGTCCGAGAGGGAAGCTCCTATCTCAGTGGGTCGTTGTTGGGATTATTGTATTGTTACGCTCAACACCCGTTTCTTGTTTTATCTTTTTTTCTAGTTCCGCTTAAGAGAAAAAGCGCCCCCCCCCCCCCCCCCTCGGGCTAACGAACCGAGTGCCCGAGTGAACGAGAAAATTGGTCTCCGAACCGTGCCACCTCCCTCGCGGTCCACGGGAGTCCGAGGAAAACAGCATTTACGAACTCTATAGGGGGAACGGTGGAAAGAAAAAGAAAAAAATACTGTACATACACTACGCGAAGACACGGTAGTTCTTATCTGACGCGCTGGCCGCATGTATACACTGGTTTTCGAATGGCTCGCGCGAATGCTCAAAGAGAGAAAAGAAACGAGGCGCATTGCGCGGGAAAACGCGATTCGGCGCGAAATGAAAGCGCGCGCTTTCGATTCTTCTTCTCAGTCTTCTTTCTTTTTTTTTTCCTTGCCAGATCACGCATCACCGAGTGAAACCGGACGCAGTAGAACAACGATATATAAATATTCTTTTTTTTTTTTCTGCCGACACGCAATGTTTGCGACGCAAAAGCGTCCATCGCGGCGAAATTGTGATTGATCGCGCGTACGCCGTTTAATACGGGGCGGGTTTGGCTCCGCAGGGCATTGTATTCGAATCGATGCAGTTCTTCCTTTTATTTCACGAAATCGAGAACTTGTTATAGTGGAATAACTTGCGCTTGCACGTGTAGCCTGCGCGCGTTCCCATTGCTTGTTGGTCTATAGAATCTCGAACGAGCGGTTGAGATGAGGTTTGAGATCAGAAGCGATACGGACAGGGACATTTGTCAGCGATTTCTCCGGAGCGGTCGAGTGTAAAACGAATGGAAAGAGGGAAAAAGAAACATGGCGCGATTCGAAGATGAAGCAGACGATTGCAGTGTATGCTAAATGCAAAACATACGAAATGCTGCAGAACGTGCGATCTCATGTGCAATCAAGCTCTCTTGTTAATAGGAACTAATGTATAAGAATTGAATATGTCGCGAGATGGGCGAAACATTTTATGGAAACGAAGTTCGAAACGGAGAAATGTATTGAGTACGCAAGCCTGGATGCTTAGTAATTTCGCTCTCGTTCGGCTTGGATGAAGTCGTCTGTCTAGTCTAACCAGAAAATAACGAGGTTTACTCCAAGGTGTACTCGCACTTAACGGGATGCAAAGAGCGCCGATGCCAATCAAAGACTTCGTCTACTTAGCGGTTGTCTACATGTTTTGCTGGGATGGGTCTGAATTGGTCCTCTGCATATTCTTGGAAAGATACCAAGATTGTTCAGCTAGATACGTGTCTCTTGGCGAATTATCAATGTACGTGCGTACACGATAGTTCAGATGAAATGGCGAACGGGGCACGGAATGAGGTTTTGTTACAGACAGCGGTGTTGATTAAGAGCATCGACATCAAACGGTGACACTGAGCACGCAAGCTCTGCGCACAAAGCGAAACGCATGAGCGGTTTCTTATATGCGAGATGACTTGCTGCATACTGCGGCGAGGGAAAGCGTAAACGAGTAGTTTTTAAACCAGTTTCAGTTTACACCGGCCCTGCTCATTTCGGAGAAGCAGATCATTAAGACGTCGTGTGGGCAGCGCAGTTGTACTTCGCGTTAATTGTCCCCGCTTGTTGAAGTCCTCGACATAATGAAAGCCCGTTCCTATAACGTTGCCCCAATTACTGGGCCCCGGCGTACGTGGTTCAGGCTTACTGCGACTTTGAAAACGCACGAAACGCAGGCGTCGTATAGCGGCATAAATTTCAAGTTCCCTCATTATGTTAGGTACGGACTAAACAAACACTCGAACCGACTAGTCTTAAACGGTGCTGCATTCAGTGAGCGATCGTAAACTAACCACCTCACAAACCTTCATCTACGGAGCAATGCTCTATATAACACACCCACCGTGACAGATTGAGTAGAGGCTGGGCTGTTGGGTTGCTTAGCTCAAGGGCTTAGGATCGAGTACTGGACATGTCGGCGGCCTTGCGATGGGGCCGAAATGCAGAACGCAACCACGTGTACTTAAATTTAGGTCCACCTTAAGCTAACCCCATGTGGTCAAAATTACTCCGGAACGCTCCCCTACGAGCCATGTCCCGTAATCATACTGAGGGTCTGGAACGTAAAATCCTCATCAATTATCATTATTGTCAATCATCCAACAGAACCCCAACTTTGAAAGAAAAAAAATATCGCCAGTTCCTATGATATGCGCACACGTGGGAACCAGGGATATGATTGGTTCTCAGTCGCCGTGGTAAGTTATACTGGCTAACGTAGATCGCTGTTGAGCTCAAAGGTGTGGGGTCGGTTGCGGACCAAGGCGGCCGGATTTCGATGGGGACGAAATGGAAAAACAGGCCCCACGTTGAGGCTTAGGTTCGAGTTAACCCTTTAAACTCCGCACTGTGAACCACTGATCAAAAAGATGAGATGACATTTTACGTAGGTCTTCTAAATTATCACGACGAATCTGTTGAAATTTAGGTGCCTGGAGCCCCTAAAGTTTGGCAAGCTGTTGTCTACCTTGACTCAGGTAGACAACAGCTTCTCATTTAATGCCAAGTACTACCTTCGTACTGTAACCGGGACAGTTGAAACAGCTCTCCCATAAGAGGGCGCGATTGCCCAAAATAGTTCACACGTGTTCGAAACACACAGGTGAATTCAATGACGCGTGGCTCACTACTCGCATATCGAAAGCGGTCTTGGGCAAAACGTGATTTCTTTCAGTGTCTTTCGTTCTTTGTGAGCGTGGTCCATCCCCGCATATCGAAAAGTCAACTTTTCTCTTAATCAATAATATCATTTAATTACCATGAAGGTCAATTAGACCCCTCGGGCACTCTGATTTCATATATGTAAACTACGGAACTGTAAGCCTGAACTATTGCCCCTTTTCTTGCTCTTCATTTATTCATTTATTATCATAATCATTTATCGTTTATTATCATAATTGTGGTATTTTACTGACAACCTCAACTTCCAGTTCGCTGGAGGCGAGACGAGGGTGCCCGGTAAGAAACGTAGTGTCGGTAGGTGATAGTGCCTTCCCGTGGAAGATGCATTCAAAATTGTCGCCTTCTCTATAAAGTGCTGGAACTGTTCGAGTTTCCTCATAACATTAATCGTGTTTCCTCTTACACTAAAATTATTTCTGACAGATTTCACTCTCATAAAGTAAGTTTTCTTCCTAAAGCATCTGCGCCCTGGCGGAGAACTTGCCTGGTCCGGGGTGGTCCGGTAAATTGCGGTAGAATTCGAAATTATTATTTCTGCCGCTGGCACCTACGCTGAACTCCTTAAGGCTATCGCGTTAACAAGTATGGTAATATAGCAAACGGCAATCTACGCTACCATTGTACGTTACGAATGGTCTCGAGACAGCTCTTCTGTATTCTCGCTGTCCTGACACCGTTTCCATTCGTAACACAAGGGAATTCAGGAGCTTCTCAAGTACACTATGCCACCCACTTGGCTTAAACCGGCTGTATACCTTATGCCGCAGTATCGAGAAAGTGGACTGTGCTTCCTATTAAGCTGGGACAGTGAGGCCAATGGCAGCGTTCCTTTCCTCCACAGCCTCCCTTTTCAAAAGCACTTGCACACGAGCTCACGTAGCATCACCACATATATGCACACACCCTTCCTTCTTCCTGTTCGTGACGCAACGATGTGTGGCCGCATAATACGTGGTGCGAAGTGTGCGCACGTTGTGGATACAGAGACAAACACTGCCGCACGCTGCACGAACTCAGCGGGGAGGCGAAAGTTCGAGGCCACTGGCGCGGTATTCGTGGCTGCTTTCGGAAGCATGCGGCCGCCGCGTCGCGTCTCCATTGGCGGCGGTCAAGTGCGTCACGATTCGAGATTAGCCACGCCGCCGACCCGCATTCCGTTTCTACTTTTCGAAGTCCGCCGCATGTGTGTTTGGTGTGCAACTCGCTCGATCATGGGGATCGAGAATAGCCCCGCCATGATGGTCTAGTGGTTATGGCACTCGGCTGCTGATCCGAAGGTCGTGGGATCGAATCCCGGCCGCGGCGGCTGCATTTCGATGGAGGCGAAGAAATGTTGAAGCCCGTGTGCTGTGCGATGTCAGTGCACGCTAAAGAACCCCAGGTGGTCTAAATTTCCGGAGACCTCCACCACGGCGTCTCTCATACCCAGAGCTGGTTTTGGGACGTTAAACCCCACAAATAAAATCATCGGGATCGAGAATTTGTTGCGTCATCTTGACATTGTTTGGTCAACCGTGACCCTGTAAAGCCTGCTCCTCGAGGCGTCAAGTGTACTCATCACCCTTGCGCCGCTTAGGAATATTATATTTATCGCATGCATACCAAGCTGCAGCGATGAAATTAAGAAGTTCACTAAAGCTTTGGCCGGTGCAGAGGGCAGAGAGGGTGGCAAGGGCTATAGCGCTCCTGTGAACTTTGGGTACCGTCCGTTCGCAGTGACATCCCCATAGAGGCAACAAAACTTTTATGAGTGGTCGTAAGAATTGTTCGCTGTCTCTCGCTCCCTCGAAGTCGTAAAACGAAACCAACTCGCACAGGAGGGGTCTCCGTTCTGCAGTGGACATAGAACGAGCTGGTATACCAGGCACTTATGGTGCTGGTGCAGATGATGATGGTATACACTATGCAAAACATTACGGAACATTATTTCAAGTGTGCGGACACGCGCTAGTTCCTTACTGACAACGATTGAGCGTCCAATGTTCTGGAAAAAACAAACAAACAACATTTAAGCAGTCATGAGCGGGAATCGTCAACGTATTCTGTGTTTTACGTTGCGAAAGAACATCGTAAGGGAACTTCCTATCCATGGGACTGCTATTTGTGGTGTACGGAGGCAAGACGTCTAAGGAGTATGAAAAAAAGAACGCTGTTTTTGTCTGCATAAGCCAATGTGTCAACATTTCCTCATCCAGTGCCAAGGCAAGGTTAACGAATACCTTTCCTTACCTTTCCTTATACCAGATAAGGCCTTTCCTTATACCTTTCCTTATACCAGATAAGGCAAGAACTAAACAGAAAAATATGGTAGAATTTTACTATTGAGGTGAATGCTTTGCACACGACTTATAAGAACTTCACTGTTTCCTCAACGCGGATGATCACGAGGCTAATGTATTTCACAGTGTCTCCATATAATAGAAGCAATTGCTTAGGCGACACACGAAACTGTCGAACTCCACCGTGACCGTTGTGCCGACAACAGTATGACACGTAAAGGTGACAAGGTGACAACGACAACAAATGTCGCAGAAATGCGATACTAGCTGCGAGACGATATGAATGAGTTGAATACGACACGATAGTGACTACGGCGCACCGAGTCTGCGGCTCACGCAGTACGCCGTCCCGCAGGTCACGACGCAGGCCGCGAATACTGCTTGGAAACAGGACGGATGGATTTTTCTCTTATGGCGTCTCTTCTTTTGTCACAACAACAGGCTCACGATTGCTTCTTGGCCCCTTACATATGTGGACATCTACAACAAAAGAAAATACGTGTATACAGAGCATGACAGCGACGCGACTGGAGACGCGGACGACGAAGATTCGCTTCAAGTGTCCATATAATTGGTATTACATTAAAAAAAAGAGAAATGTCCATAATAGCCAGTGTAAAACTCCAATGATCAGTCGTGATTATGTAAGAGCAGTTAAGAACCTACCTTCGTAACTCCTCTTGCCGACTGCTCTGTGTATGTCGTCATTGTCCAAAACTCGATTAAACTAATGACCCACGCTGAGTAAACGATAAAGAAACAGCGCACCGTACGTTGGCAAGTCATTAATTATGTTTTTGGGGTGTTTTACGTTGATTGCACGAATTTTGGTTGCTCGGTATTGCGCTCGTGTGACCTAAGCACCGTGTAAGTTGGCGCTCTCCTCATTTGTACGAGCATGCGGTAGTGTACAAAGCGAATCTAGTACTTAACCGGGGCTTCCACAGTCACGAAGAAAGAGCGTTCACGTAAGCGATGCGAGTGCACCGTTATTCACCGAGATAATGCGCAGTTACGTCAGCCATGATCTTGTGACGTAATTGCCTCAATTTCGCCACTACACACTTTTAGGTCTGCACCGCAGTTCGTTCTTTTAAACGCCCGACAGACGCCTGCTTGTTATGGTTGTCTATGATTCTAGTACGAAAAGCCACAATGAGCCGCTCCAGTACCGCCCATCAAGTCATCATAACGCAACCGACCGAATCCCTGCCTGTTAACCACGTCCTACGCAGCAACGCCAGCAGGAACTACAAGACAAATAGTCACGCAGTGCGTAGTAGACACGCCCACTTCTTTGTCACACGCATACAAAAGTCTTTCTTTCCTAATGTGAAGACACTCGAAAAACGCAGAGAACATTTGTGTTCTACATGCGGTCAAGTCGCGACGGTGCCATGGACTTGCTGCCGCCTCTCTTAATCAGCTTTCTTGAGAAGCCAGGCACACACACACAACAAAAACCTATATATAGAGGGTAATCCACCTGAGGCGCAAGCGATAGCTCCCGGACGACGAGGATATAAAGCCATTTGCATAAACCTCGATGCTTTGTGTGCCGCCTCGTGTTCCTAATTTACGTCCACATCCAAGAAGACTATAAGAATAGAAGACGCAGCTTCGTGGTCAACTCGGCATCGAATGCACAACCATAGTCGCGAGACGAGTAAAACAAAAGTTGCTCGGCCATCTTTTTCCCCTAGCAGACGACGCGCTTCGCCCATCGAAGCCGAAACTGTCCATGAAGCGGACGTCTATAATGAACGCGGAAGGCGACCAAATGACCGGCACGTGGTTCTGCGGCGTTCCGTTTTTCGAGAACGGCTAATTTGCCCCGGTTCTTTCTTGCGCGGATAAAATGGTTCTCGGTATAGCAAGCACACCCCTCCCTCCTCTATATTTATATCATTCGAGGCAAAACGATTCTTCAGACGTTTTATAGTTGAATCCGCCTCCCGGGTCTTTGAAAAACGTGCGTGGACGCTGGAAGACCGCGTCTACGATGCGGCTTCGAACGTTTGTGTTTCCGCATAAACGTGCATCCCCGTATAAAATGCAGGCGCTATATATATAACGAGAAGTGGAACCGCAGGGCTCGATTTCTGTTAGTCACAATGATATGAGGCGACCAAACAAAATCACCCAGAAGTTCCTGCGAGCGAGCGGCTTTGTTCTAACCACTATGCCCATATTTTTTTTTTTTATTGAATGTCGCAAAAAAGAAAGCAGCCTGCGCTTAGCAGAGTCGCCAAGGTTTCCTCGACAAATTAAATTTAGGGAAATCACAACAGAAACCGAATGGAGCTCCACCACGGTGGTCTAGTGGCCACGGTACTCGGCTGCTGATCCGAGGGTCGCGGGATCGAATCCCGGCCGCGGTGGCTGCATTTCGATGGAGGCGAAATGTTCAGGCCCGTGTGCTGTGCGATGTCAGTGCACGTTAAAGAAACCCTCAGGTGGTCGAAATTTCCGGAGTCCTCCACAATACGGCGCCTCTCATAATCATAGCTGGTTTTGGGACGTAAGACCCCAGAAATCTATCAATCGAAATCAGGAACCGAATGGTGGCGCTCATCATTGTCAATGGTAATAGCGTTTTGGTGACACACCCGAGACGGATTGAAACGCGATCTACACACGTCATGTACAACGTGCAACTGAGTCCGCCGCGATGTCCTATAGTGGTTAAGGTACATCTCTGCAGATCCAGAGAACCCGCCGTGCGATCCCGGCGTCGGCGGTCGCATTTTCGATCGATGTGAACTTGCCACAGGCTCGTGTATATACTGTGCGATCTCAGTGCACGTTAAAGAACCTCGCGTGGTCGAAACTTCCGGAGCCTTCCACTACAGCCTTTCTCTCCTTTCCACTCTTTAATTTCCTTTCTCTTATTTCCACGGACGCTCAGCAGTACTCTTGAGAAGGGCTACAGAAATTACCGTCCCTTTATTAGCCGAACCACTATAAAAATTATTATAATTATTAACCACGACGCTAGCAATCAGCAGCTAGCAATCAGCAGCAATTACATGCATCCAATTACATCCACAAAGGATCGGCGGTGTCCGCTTCTGAGGCGCACGGAAACCTTGTGTCTCGGACGTGTGTCTTGGACGACGATAACGCGCTGCAGTACCGCTTGCGGTTACGCCGTCTCATTGTTTACTCCCGCTCAGCGTCATCTGGTGCGTCCAGTCTTCTAAGGCTAACGGCCGTATTCATAAACCTACCTTATCCTTATCGCATGTTTTCCTTATCACCCCCGTGACATTAAGACGCGTTAAGGGTACTAAAATGGTAATCAATACGAAAGACTGTCGTAAGGCTTGTTTATAGATACTGGACTAATTTGTTTATGAAACATGATAACGGCACAGGGGAGATAAGGAAACCAAGCTACAAGGATAAGGCAGGCTTGTGAATACCGGCCTAAGTCGCCGAAAACGCCGGCTGTTCCTTGCGCTATAGGTACAAACAGGACCCCTCCACTTGTCATGCGTGGCATGCAGAGGCTGCATTCTGAGGTGATCGCCAAGGGCGACGGTGTGACGTAGAATCGCGCGAACCGTATAAGCTAGCGACTACTTGCTCGCTTTTCCAGGACTAGCCAATCAGAGCGCAACAAAGGCGACAATTTGTCGATATCTCCAAAAAGGTGATCGTTTTCAGAATGCAGCCCCAGGAAGTCCACGTGCTCTGCTGCAAGCTATAGCAAAGGTCCTTGTGAACGTGAAGGACAGCAGGCTACTACGCGAAGAGTTCCACAGTGTCGTGTATACTGCATCCTGAGCGCAGTCAAACTGTAAATACAATCGGTGGAAGCAGGAATTGCGAGAAAATACCTAAGGAGCCTCGGTACCACGTAAAGAAGTGGCCTCATTGCACTTGAGGAACGTACCAAATGCACGGGTCGCGAGATAGGCTGGCACAGCACCTGCGTCATTAAAAGATTAAAAGCGACGAAGATGCGAGTCAACGGCGCTCTTTATCTTGGGTCGCTTTATGCCCGAACAACGGCACGCAGTTTGGATCTCAAGGACGACGATCTTAATCCAATCTAAGCGCGCATCCCACTTCTTGTGCTCAAGCGCATACAACCTCGCTCCCTTTCCTGCTTCTCCCTTCACTGTGAAGCGAACAAGGCTTTTTCGTGGAGGGGTTTCGAAACGACAATTTCTTAAGAGGTATTTCACCTTGGACAGGCGCCTGCTCCTGTTTTCGCCAGCGATTCTTCCCGGCCATGAGATTTTATCAGGCCCACAGTGTCTTGAAACAAGAACCGCTGGCCTTCATTCTGATCGTTTATTAGCGAACGAATAGTGATGAAAGGAGCGACAATGAAGTTCTAGAATAGTTGTTTTGTTTGTTCTGTGGGGTTTAACGTCTCAAAACCAGCTCTGATTATGAGAGACGCCGTAGTGGAGTTCTCCGGAAACTTCGACCACCTGGGGTCCTTTAACGTGCACTGACATCGCACAGCACACTGGCCTTCAACATTTCGCCTCCATCGAAATGCAGCCGCCGCGGCCGAGATTCGATGCCACGACCTTCGGATCAGCAGCCGAGCGCCATAACCAATAGACCACCATGGCGGGGCGAAGATCTAGAATAATAATGTGCCTGTCTCAATTGGTTTATCGTCGCACTCGTGTCCCGTAAGCTGTTCATCTCATAGTAAGAGACGGAAGGTGAGGTGCGCAAGGTCTCTCGGTTGAGGACAACTCAACTGCCAAATGTGTACCCACAAGCACCGTTTCCACCGTAATGCACGCGGCAAGAATGACTCCAGCGGCCCCTGGTCGTCTCTTCGCACGACTGCCTTTTACTTGCTTCTGGAAACAAGAAACCATCGCAGGCAACACCGGACGACACCTTCCGCCCTCTGTCGTAAACGAGAGGCTCATTCACGCGTGGATTCCAGTCCTCTTCTGCCTTCCCGCTAGCAGATCTTCCAGCGGGTCAGCAGCGAGCAGGCGGTGCGTGCGTCGCGGCCGTAAGAGCAAACAGGCAGCAGGAAGTGACGGGCTAAGCGAAAAGAACCGATTGCCGGCGCGTGCTGTCTCGCGCCAGACGCGTTAACTGCGCGCCGAGGAAGGAGGAGATCACGATAAAGCGTCTCGCTTCAACGCCAGCTATGGCATTGCTCGCCTTCCCAGCTGTGACCCATTCTTCCTCTCGGTGCTTCTCTAGTAGTCACAAATGTATACACGTGCAACACGGTCTGTATCTCGTACACGCGCACATGTAAAGCGAGTGCGATGGACCGTTGTCAAGTCAATGCACAACGGTGGCTACTGAGACGCGATCGAGAGCGGCGTCACCGGGGACTATATGCCTGCCCCAGGAAGGATTAAGGAGGTTTCGTAACCCTCCTCAAGAGGACGATGCGAAGCAGAGCGGCAAGTTGATGTCGTCGCGTCTCTATCCATCTTTAAATGCCTGCGGCTGCACATGGCAGGTCCCGTCGACTCGTGGCTGAAAGTTGACACGCAACGGGAACAGTATAACGAGAACTAGGCAGCCGTTTTAACGTTGTTTTGGATGCTTCTGCGGCCTTCTGCTTCGCCGTCGTCTTTCTTTTCTCTCTCTCTCTCTCTCCCTTTTTTTGTTTTTGCAGTCTTCGAACTTTAGAAGTCTTCCAAAGTTCGAAATACGCAAATTAACAAGCTCGCCCACTCTTTAAGACTACTCGCTTTTGGGGGTACGGTTTTTACACCACGTTGACGGACATTGTAGCAAGAGCAGAGGGGGAGTGTAGCTTCGAGCAAGAAGCAACAGGAGGCGCGATATGCACCTTTGCTAAAGGATCGCATACATTTAGTCTGCTTGGTCAACAGTCAGAGTCGTGAAAGTAAATATACACAGGTAGCTCGGGGTAAGATGCGATTGCTACTACACGGCGATAATACGACTGCATCGTCTCTAAAAGTCTGATTTTATGCGGCATATATAAGTGCAAACTAGAAAAAATTAAGCAGGCCAAGGAGAGAGAGAGAGAGAGACAGAGCGCAGTACAGAAACACGCGTAGAACGTAGATTTTTGCTTCTCTGGCTATCTTGAACGAATCGGTTTAGGCTGTTTTGAATAAACTTCCTGAAAAGAACGTGCCCTAAATGTAGGCGCCGCCGTTTTGCAATATACTGCTATAGAACACTGATAAGCGACGCTCTCAATCTTCGGTAGCTTCATCCCCGCGGCATCTTCGATTAGCACTGTGAACATTACGGACACTGCAGACCTTCAGAATACAGCCACCAAAGTTTCTTACAGAGTCACAGCACGGCAGAAATGAACTAAACAGACAAACTGCTAAAAGGGCCCCGCTATAGATGAGCAAGAAATCTTTTGTCACGGCGGAATGGCATTTCTCGTTAATTACTGTTAAATCAGGACAATGACCATTCGTTTCGTTTGGATCACTGGAGCACTCATTTCGTTTGAACCACAAAGACCAGTGGCCGTATCCTCATCTTGTTTCCTCGGCTGTGCAGGATAGGGTTCGACAACTAGGGTATCGTTTCCAGGTGTAAAACTGCGAGGATGCCGAGATCGAATCATATACAAGATTGCATTCCATGGAGACCAGCGCGAGTGCTTACGGTGCGATTACAAGGAAAGTAGAGCACTTATACCTTGCTCGCCTGCGTGCGGATGAAATTTCGTCGTTGCAAAGAAATGGAAAACAAAGGGAACGAATACGACGCTGCGCAAATTGTACCACGCCAGTTGGCTCCCTGCGTAGCCGAGGAATGCATAGCTCATTATTTGGCATGCAAGGGCTGTGGATGAACAATCGCAAAAAAAGAACGGATGGAACGAGTAAGGCCGCATCTGGTTAGCAAGAAACAGCCTACATTCAAAAAGGGGGACGGCGCTTTTCCTACATTTAGAAAAAATGTGGCAGTAGGCTACTACTGAACTGCTGCATCTAGGAACATTCAGGCGTACATGGAGTTTTCTTTTTCTTTTTGTTCATCCTTCATCTTACTAGAACAGAAATAAAAGAAACACGTGTATTCAACTACACGGTGACTATTACTCCTTTTCACGTAATAGCGGCAAGAATAATGCTGCAAAATGAAAAGTATAATTCGCACTCCGAAAAGTGTACAATGAATATGGATAAAAGAATAACGTTGGTCCGCATATAGCCCAGGACACGTTTGAGCATGAAAGGGCGACAGAAGACGGCGTTTTACAGCGCATCCTATTCGAAGGAATTCCGACCCACATGTACGAATAATCGGTCCCGAACAATTTATACAGGACCACGATGCGATCTCAGATGGAGAGACCGCTTGAAGATAGAGAAAATACGCAGGTTGCGGAATACACACGCCACATACACACTACGGTCAAGACAGTAAAGTCGAGTAAGGTTTTCAAAGGTAAGCACGACACCTATTGCATGACGAACGCATAGTACAGAAATGCAGACGATGGAATACGGTTGCGTCTGCTCAACTAAAAGAAGGCTGACCTGAAAGCAAGCACAAAAAATGCGGCCGTTGGTCTACGGAGAGCAAGGTAGGCGCATTGATACACTTTATATGCGATGCATGATCAGAATAATTATTTCATTTTTGTTCCCAATGCACCTTGCAGAAAATTTTGAATAATAATAATAATAATAATAATAATAATTGCACGCAGTGATGTTTTCATGTACACGTCTCAATGCTTTCATCCGCACTGTTGCTGCTGTCGTCGTCGTCGTTGTCATTGTCCTTGTTGTTGTTGTTGTTGTTGTTGTTGTTGTTGTTGTTGTTGTTGTTGTTGTTGTTGTTGTTGTTGTTTTAGTAGTAGTAGTAGTAGCAGTAGAAAGAGAAGGAGAAAAAGGAGGAGGAGGAGGAGAAGTTGTTATCGCTGCTATGTAGAAATAGCATTGAAGAAGCATTGAAGAAGACATCCCCGCATTCACCGACACTCTGCATTTTACCAGTGCATCCCTGCAACGATGCGTCCCTGCACTGTACCGATGGGAGCACTCCCTGAGACTGAGAAAGACATCAGTCAGCAATAACATTCGTCGGTTATTCTTATGTGACTAGAAAGTGCCTTTCCTTCAAAACGTGCAGGCAGATTCCAGTGCATTTAAAGGTTAAGCACCTACGCTCCAAAATTTCCGGCAGGAATCTCCTTTGGAGCAGCAGCGAAGGGCAGTGGGTACACTACCATCACAGTCCGAGGGTTATTCCTCCATCGCTTTCTTGGACTGGAGGGCACTGTCGAGCGCAGTGACGTACTACTGGACATAGGCGTGCGCAAAGTCCCGCATGGGGCCAATTCTCACCAGAGCGACCCCCCACCCCCACCCCTCTCCCCCACCTTCATTCCGGCCTCTTAGAAACTTACCTCTGAATTGCGCAGACATGCAATGCTCATTATGATGTGCTTTGGAATAGAATCATTAAATTTAAGAAGTCATGATTATAGCGGTGCAGTTGCGTTTTCCTTTAAAAGTGGTGCGTATGAAAGGTGATTTATATGTCACGCAAAGTGGAAAGCCTAAACACATCCGAATTAAGTGTCATAGAGACCGGTTGTCTAGAGAGCGGAATTGTGAGAAACGCAGGTGGACATCGGGTTAAATTGTGGCTCACCCGGGGGGCAGTGAGTGGCATGACTAAAGGTATTTCTCGATTTTTTAAATGTCGTCACATATTTTGCGCCCTTCCGTAGTTATAGGAGGGGGGGGCGGTATGGCTCATGTCTGAGCACTTCCCATGGAAATATCGGGTTGCATTATAGTGAAAAGGTGCATTTTCGGATGTTTGTACATAAAAGGAAAATAACAATAAAGAATTGTCCAGGGAAAAACAATAAAGGTAGGATAGAAAACAACGGCAACGATAGCAGCATTTGCAAGAAAGAGGCGCCGGTTACTCAACGGCACCGAAACGAGAGTGGGCCGCGAAACTGGGCTCGTTGCTTCCCTTCTCCACCCAAAGGGTGGGAGAGAGGCCGAGAGTCACTGACCGTGCACGCACCGTTTGAGCCGTGTCAAAACCGCTTCACCGACTGCTCGCGTTTTACTGTGCCATTAACGCGACTGTCGCGTGCGCTGCATGTTGGCCATGCGTCGCGCAACCATGGCACTACTACATGGACACCCGGATTCGTGTACGCACGAAGCGTGTACTAGAAGCCACGACTTCAGCACCTGTCAAAGGTGCGCATGTTCGTAACGTGAGCACGTACGCCATCAGAGGAACTTCGGCTTCATTTAATTATTATTCATACAACACACAGTCACTGGATGACAGGTGATTTATACACGGTGCTCCCAAAGACGGAGGCGACAACGTCCTCAGCCTATAAGAGACGTTCTCGAGCGTTACCCTATCAGTTCGCGCGGATCCTGTCCAGCTTCGGGGCAACAGACAGGGATTGATTGATTGATTGATTGATTGATTGATTGATTGATTGATTGATTTCTTTGGTTTTAGACCCCCACACCAGCTCTGATTATGAGAGACGCCGCAGTGGAGGTCTCTGGAAATTTCGACCATCCGGGGTTCTTTAACGTCCACTGACATAGCACAGTACACGGGCCTCAACATTTCACCTCCATCAAAATGCAACCGCCACGTCCGAGATTCGAACCCGCGACCTTCGGCACAGGCAAGGAAGGGCGGCTATTCAAGGGGAGGGTGCAGACACCCCTCCATGAACACTTCGTCTAAATCGAATATTCCCTCCAATGTTATTGAGGAAACCGATATTATAAGCCTGCATAAGCCTGCTTCATCTCACCCGAAGATCATCCGTCCGTCCGTTCATCTTTCAGTTAAACGGCACCACCATCATGCTTTCGTGGGAGAAGTAATAGGTCGTCATCTGCCCCACGACGTTGACCGTAACAATGCAACAGGTTCGCCATTGTTCGCCCGAGAGATGTCTTCAAGAAGCGCGCCTGTCGTTGTGTGTTAATCATGCCAGCTACACTCAGTTACTGGCGTACTTGAGCGTAGTGTTCTCTCTGCAGCTCTTCTGGTGCGGCGTACAGTTTTCATCCAGCGCAAGACGTAGCGTTGTTACCAACTGGACTGCGCGAAAGTACGAGAAAACATATTACACGAGAAAATACTGCCGCAACGGAGTCATATCGCTCTCGCATCCTCTCAATTTGTACAAAATGAGAGCCTGATTCGACTGCAACATGTATAGCTGATCTGACCAGCAAACAGAGGGCGAGATTTAGGCAAGAAGCAGACCACGCGACAAGCGCCTGACGTCATCTCCTGGTGTCATAGGCACTAAACAAAGGAAAGGCGACAACAACAACGTCTATATGAACAGCAAGGACAACTAAAGACATCTAGGACAAATCTAAGAGCGCCACAGAACCTTCAGAGAAACGCGACGGAGTCCATTAAAACCGCAAGCCGGTAATGGTTCGTATCTTAGCGGAAACCGCGGCGCTGGAAAAGACGTCGGCTTCTGTGCGACGCGCGACGCCTTCCGCCAAGAAGAAGAAAAAAGAAATAACACCGACTACTGGAGGGAAGGCCACGGTGCTGCTGGCGGAACAGGCATGTAGACAGGCGTGTGCTGCATGGTGCGTAATATACGAGCGCCCGCGAGCGACGATCTGTATAGGAAGACATCGAGCGCTGGGACAGCATTCGGTGGCCGGCTTCTTGCGACCACCGGCAAGACATCGACGCGGAGGATCGCGACGTTTTCGGAAACACCTTTTCCTACAGCTTTCGTTGGAGGCGACCACCCGGTAGCGATGAAGACGGGATAACGAAAAAGAAAAAAAAAAGGAAACAGGTCCCCACTAGGCTTACGCGTCGACCAGCGATGAAGAAAAAGAAGGGACACGATTTTAATCCCTTCCTACAAGACGTGCTGGGCGATATAGTTCGAACGCGCGTATATTAGGAAGAAGAACGAAGGCCACGAGGTTGTACGTCTCTGGATTACATGCATGCGCACTCAGATGTCTCCACGTTTGCCTTTTGGAGCACCGCAGGTGTACTCCGGTACTCCTGGCTGTTCCAGATACGTGCCGACGGGGTTTCTCTAGGGCACTACGCAGTAAATATCTTCGAGAAGAGCCTTAAGTCTGTACCGGACTGCCTTAACGTCAAGACGCGGGGAAAAGGAAGGGTTTGCCTCGCACGTCGCCCTACGCACGCCCTCGTGTCAGTAGGAGAGCGCACGTGACCTAGCTGCGCCATATGGTCCGGGTGTAGCGCACCAGTTCCACATGTCTTCCGGGTGTATGGCCCGCGACTCGCCTAGATTCACGTGATGATACCGATGTCATCTGGCCAGCGTTCTGACGGCCACGCTTTGACTGTTCAGAGATTTCTGTGTATATCAAATATACCAAGTACCAGCAGCGACGGTACATCAGATAAAAAAAAAAAAGCGTACGCTGCTGAAGGTCACGCAAAGGAAAGCGTTTCAGGTGTATGGAACACAGCAGAAGCTAGCAGCGACCGCTACAGCAGCAGTGTATGATAGATTGGCGGAGTTGTCGGCAACGTAGAGAAGGGAAAAGACGAAGTGGTGGCGTTGACGCCACAACGAAAGTGTCGATGACGGTGAGAGTATGGAAAGCGATGACAAGAACTAACAATGACACGATCATAGGACGACGATGTTGGGGCACCTAACGACCTGAGAAACGCCCTGGCCTTTGGAACGTTTGTAAGAAATCGTGTTGCTTGGAGCATACTTGCAGTTTTCTGTCGACCTTTTATCATCTCTCGAGAGAAAGAGGGAGAGAGAGAGAGAGAGCGATAAAACGTTTATTAAAATATAGGACGACTACAGGGTCCTTCGGTGGGCTCCTGCGATGGTTGGAGTTCTCAGACCCGAACACCATATGGGCCGAGATGGCACCAATCGATGATGTGACTCGAACTGCTAACGGAACTCGTTGCTAACGGACATGATTGATGTACCCTGGCCTGAGAAACAAGCTGCGTGTGTGTGTGTGTGTGTGTGTGTGTGTGTGTGTGTGTGTGTGTGTGTGTGTGTGTGTGTGTGTGTGTGTGTGTGTGTGTGTGTGTGTGTGTGTGGAGAGACTTTTGGCTAAAATTCCACGATAAGGAACGCTCTTGTCATTGCCTGAATGACTTAAACCTAATTACACGGCTTTATAAGAAGCCACCTCGGCCCTGGTGTCGTACACAGCCCTTGGAATGATAGGCCATAAGTTAATGTCTTCAACGTCCCACTATAAATACTGTTTCTCTTCAATCACGAAGCCTTGCTATGCGCTTGTGCGCTTAAAGGACCATGGTCAGTAAGGGAGCCGAGACCGCTCCCGTCCAGCAGCTTACCGAGAAGCGAGAAGCTGCGCCTGAAGGTAAAACAAGAAAGTATACCAACGGGGGATCGTTACGCGAGGTAACAAATAGCCGACGGGGCGCCGCGGACATATTGGTCTGGTTCTCATTTGCCTCAGCGAGATAGGCATCCGCCGTAATAACACAAAATTTCACGCTCGTGTTTGCGCGCTATCCTATCTCTGCTAACCGAAACAGCGGGTGTGCTGCTTCGCTGTAGGTCCGCGACGCTAAACAACCAGGAAAGGACTGGCAAAATTAATAATACAGATGCAGACTGCGCAGAACCAGAGAGGATCGGCTACGTTCAAATGGTTGCAGGTAGATAAGGAAACTAAACAAAAGCGAATAAAAAAGGATAATAATAAAAAAGGTGATGGAGGACTCCCTGACCCTTTTTTACAACGACGTCCTTTGCCGCCTTCCTCGTAAGCTACTTTCCATTTTTACTCCAGCCAATGCTTAATTTTTTTTCTTGCAAAACTGTCGCCTCGGGGTCATTTTTAACTTTGAATATTCGCATATCGCCAAAGCGGTGCCGTTTTAGCCTTGCGGGGCTCCATTTGACTTTCCATAACTTTCTTCCTATAGGATACCTCCAGCGTGTGCACGGCAGACTCATTAAGGACTCTGCGAATGTGCACCGTTTAAGCTGCACTCCTTGGCAATGCAGTGGAGCTCCATCAGGCTTAGTTGGCACGCAAGAAATAAAAGCTGCAAGAAAAAGAAAGCGGCTGTGTACAAAACATGAACGAAATATCCCGGCGAATACATTAGGAGACCTCCCCTTGAAACGAGGCATAGAACATGAGAAGCTACGGGGGAACTCGTCATTCACTTACACAGGGGGCGTAATGAACATTTGAAGACACTAGACATATAGCACACAGAAAGGTGAAAGTATAGCGCGTATATAAGGATGGATATATAATTATGGCTATTTTAGTCCCTCGCTCATCAAAGTGCCAGGGGGCATGTGGGATTCCACCTGCGCTCTTTCACGGTGAAAGTAGAGATGCCTCAACACTTCCTCTGCTCCCATTGCTGTCCATCAAGACACGCTCAAGCTGTGCAACACGGTGCTCCTATATTTCTAAACTTGGCTTCGCGTTCTCTACTGACGCAGGCTGGATACGGTGTATTCAGGGTATAGAGAAACGATACGCCATTTTCCCAACCTTGCGATATGTCAACGCTATCTATCATATACACGCAAGGATAGGTGTAGTTTGTCCTTGTCGTGTTTATGCGTAATGTCCCTGTCTCAAGAAGCTGCCCTGCTGCACGCTGGCCACGGATGGTGTGCGTCATACCTGAAGCTGAATCATTCACCGATCTGGTATTCGTCATGCTAGCCAAACAACTTCTATGAGCATTTTAATATGACACAAGCAGGATGTGGTGTTGTGCTTAAGGCGCTAAAATATGCCCTACACTCTAAGCCGCAAAGGACGAAAACCGGAGTAACCGCTGCAATTAGTCCTCGCGACCAGCGGTTAGTCTGGGGAGAGAGTAACTGAAAACGATGCGTGCCGTGCGCAAATCTCATGGTCGAAATGTTTCGTCCTTATTTTGAAAGGGACTAACTGAAGGATGAACGGTGGCATTTCGTCTCTCTACGCGTCGCTGTTAGTCCCTCTGGCATATGCTTCGGCATATGCAATTGTTTTTTCATCCACCGCCGGTGGGTAAGTGGTCGTGGCCTGCTGCAGCGAAGCACGAGGTCGTGGTTGCGATTGTCTGTCGAAACCGCTACATTCCATGTGGTGGTGGAGTTGCGGGGGCAGAGAGAGAACAACTTTAATAAAATAAAGGAACCCCAGTCCTGCCCCACGGAAATCGAACGTTTGTGCAATGTGTCCTCGAGCACATCAAGGGGGCCCTGGTGGTTAGAATTAATACGGAGACCTCCGCTACATTCAGAAGAAGTGGACACTGCGAATTCGACACAGGACAATAGACAAAAAAAAAAAAAACACACTGAAGCAAACAGCCGAACGGTCGAATCCGTGCTATCCAATATTTAGTACTATGAACCAATTAGCGTCGAGCTATGAATTTCGTTGATATATGCTGCATCGTATATTGGTCGAGAGAGGAGGTGAATTTGTGCAACTAAGATAAAAACACAGATAAAGCCTTTCACGCTTATCAACTACTCAGGGCACGTAAAACTTTCATGTACCAGTCAAGGGAAGCTGGTAGAGGTAGAAACAACTTTATTTTGGAGGGAGCAGGGGCAATTTGCAAAAGCACAAACAAGAACGCGTCCGTAGGAGAGCGCTCACCCCTCCGGCTGAGGGGCGCAGACGGCGAGCCCCTTTGTGTACCGAAACTCGCATCAAGTTAGTCACGGTAGGCAGCCGCGGTGCGTGCCTGCACGTGCAGCGCTGTAAAAGATGGTGCTTGTGTTTACTCTGTGTATTTCCGCGACCAAAAAGTAGTCCGTTGCTTGCGGGAGCGAAAAACAATAAATGCCTCGGTCGCAGCCTCACGTCATAATATAGTTCTGATCAGCTTAACAAAACACGCTCGTAATTGCAGGGGAAACAATCGAAACGCGCGAGTCTGTGTTTTGTGTAGCTCGTTTGTGTGTCGGAGCGATACACCTCTCCTTTTCTTTACGGACTACTTGCGTAGCCTTCCCGGCGTTGCAGTCAGTAGTGGCGACAGGACACTGTCAACATGCGGCAGAACTTTTGAGAAGTGTGCGCGCGCGGTCGTGGTGTGAATAGGGTGGCCGAAGGGTGATGTTACTAAGATGGTGTTTTCTGCAAGCACACGGACACGCCGAACGAGCCCAACAGTGTTTTCAGAAGAGATCAGCGTAGCGAGGAATCGACAGCCCGTTGATTTTTCTATGGATCATTGGGTCGCACGCCACGGATAAGACCACGTGTTAGCAAGTACTCTTACGGCTCATCGGACTTCCTATCTCTTCTAATCGCGCGTTAAGTATTGCTCATTCTCCTTGTATGTTTTGTTAATAGGGTTTTCTTGCGTGGTTTTTTTTTTCTTTAACCCTCTGGCCCTTTCGATTTTCTTACCAAAGAGGCACACGTGGGAGACGTTTATTCTTTTCGTTGGAATCTTACCTTGATCTTAGCGGTGTGTGTGTGTAGATCGTGCAGATGTAAAACATGCAGGACGTTGTAGCGCTCGTAGTCTTTTCTTTTCCTCCCATTGCATGCTTTCTCATGCCCCTAGTCTGCAGTGCTGTGCGTACCTATTGAGGTCATGTGCTTGTTATGCTCGTAGTCTGTGTGTGCCTACTGCAGACGCAAGTTTATGAATATGAATCCGCAGCAGATACAAGCAGGCTACTTTTTTTTACAATAGACCTTTTTCAAGCACCGCAGCGCCACCCGT